>OY759275.1:18988537-19011037 GCA_963662155.1 Lamellibrachia columna
ATCCTGGTCATCTCGGGCCTTGTCACCGTACACTGACGCAAGACCGCCATCATCTTTTACTAAGCTGTGGCGTCTTTTTAGTAATGAAAGATTGGCTTCAACTTTTCGGCAGCCATATTACAATCCAAACTTTCTGCAAAATAGTCATGCCGTCTTGAATTGCTATACTAATGTGACATCTCGATAGCACCAGCAGAATAACAAATGTCAAGATAGCAGCCATTGCATGATTATTACATAGTGATTACTCAAATATATATTATTTTAATGACAACAAAGTTCATTTATCCAAATACTTATTTGGTGTGATGTCAATAGTAATAGTATAATCGGCATACATAAATTTAAGGAGAATCTGTGCGAAAAATGAGGATTTTGCATGGCGGTCATTTCGGAATTCAAAATATCTGCCTTATTAAAATTTTAGTGGCATAATTGAATTCCTTAGCCTTAATAATGTAGGACTAGATGATAAAATCAACTTCCTGGGTGACCTGCAAGCTAAGAAATCATGGAATATATTTAGTATGGTGGCCATTTTAAAATCCAAGACGGCGGACTTCACGTGGTTATTTCGCGATGGCCCCACGTCCAAAAAATTATTGGTATGGGTCGACCTAAGACTGTACCAGTGTTCATGCTTTTACTATGAAATGCACAATTCCACTAAAATTCTTCACACATCCGCTGTAGAATGTTATACAGTAAATTAAATAAAAAATAGCAGGACACAAATAAATGTAAGGATGTACAGTTGAAAATAATGCTAGAAAAATTATTGCAAAAAGTGAGCAGCTGGGACTCAAACTGACGACAGGCACGCATGTATAAAGGTTAAGTTACAGCTGTCAACAACTATAATAACAACCCATTGGCATATTATCCGTGTCTGAGATGTTTAATGTTACTAATAATAACGGCAGCCACTCGTAGTTGAGTGGCGCGGTCCACTCACGTGAACAACCTTGGAAAGTTTGTTTTTAGGGCGAAAGCTGTTGCCGCAACAACCACACTGTTGCCGCAACAACCACACTGTTGCCGCAACAACCACACTGTTGCCGCAACAACCACACTGTTGCCGCAACAACCACACTGTTGCCGCAACAACCACACTGTTGCCGCAACAACCACACTGTTGCCGCAACAACCACACTGTTGCCGCAACAACCACACTGTTGCCGCAACAACCACACTGCACTAGACATCCCGTGCACAACCACACTGCACTAGACATGTTGTAACGCAGTGTTCTATTACATAAAGCTACACCACCTCATAAATTTGGCGTGGCGATGAAGCAGCATGAAAGCATGATTTGTGTTAAGCCGATCATCCCGTGCACAACCACACTGCACTAGACATGTTGTAACGCAGTGTTCTATTACATAAAGCTACATCACCTCATAAATTTGGCGTGGCGATGAAGGAGCATGAAAGCATGATTTGTGTTAAGCCGATCATCCCGTGCACAACCACACTGCACTAGACATGTTGTAACGCAGTGTTCTATTACATAAAGCTACACCACCTCATAAATTTGGCGTGGCGATGAAGGAGCATGAAAGCATGATTTGTGTTAAGCCGATCATCCCGTGCACAACCACACTGCACTAGACATGTTGTAACGCAGTGTTCTATTACATAAAGCTACACCACCTCATAAATTTGGCGTGGCGATGAAGGAGCATGAAAGCATGATTTGTGTTAAGCCGATCATCCCGTGCACAACCACACTGCACTAGACATGTTGTAACGCAGTGTTCTATTACATAAAGCTACACCACCTCATAAATTTGGCGTGTCGATGAAGGAGCATGAAAGCATGATTTGTGTTAAGCCGATCATCCCGTGCACAACCACACTGCACTAGACATGTTGTAACGCAGTGTTCTATTACATAAAGCTACATCACCTCATAAATTTGGCGTGGCGATGAAGGAGCATGAAAGCATGATTTGTGTTAAGCCGATCATCCCGTGCACAACCACACTGCACTAGACATGTTGTAACGCAGTGTTCTATTACATAAAGCTACATCACCTCATAAATTTGGCGTGGCGATGAAGGAGCATGAAAGCATGATTTGTGTTAAGCCGATCATCCCGTGCACAACCACACTGCACTAGACATGTTGTAACGCAGTGTTCTATTACATAAAGCTACACCACCTCATAAATTTGGCGTGGCGATGAAGGAGCATGAAAGCATGATTTGTGTTAAGCCGATCATCCCGTGCACAACCACACTGCACTAGACATGTTGTAACGCAGTGTTCTATTACATAAAGCTACACCACCTCATAAATTTGGCGTGTCGATGAAGGAGCATGAAAGCATGATTTGTGTTAAGCCGATCATCCCGTGCACAACCACACTGCACTAGACATGTTGTAACGCAGTGTTCTATTACATAAAGCTACATCACCTCATAAATTTGGCGTGGCGATGAAGGAGCATGAAAGCATGATTTGTGTTAAGCCGATCATCCCGTGCACAATGGGGGTGTTTTCAAGAAGTTTAAGCCGTATTTCAATCACTTACGACGCAACAGGAATGACATTTGTTTTGTTCACCCTAGACCAGATCGACAACAATGGTCCGATGTAACAAAAATATGTATTAGTGATGCCGCTAACACACGTTTAACTGGATTTCAAAACTAATGTTAAGCGTAAAGGTATTATTGTGCTTTGAAGTATGCATGCGTGCGTGTGTTCGTGCGAGCGTGTGTCTCGCGCTGTGTGTGTGTGTTCGCGCGCGAGTGCGTAGTGTTTGTGTGTGGCGCGGTCAATGATTAATTGTTAAGATTATATCTATGTATCACATAAGCGTATAACTTGTAATTGTCCTTTATTTATGGTCTTCTTTTTTATTTATTATCTTTTGTACACATGATATGTAGAATATTTACGTGTAAATCGTGACTGCTTGTTCCACATTGTGTTGCAGTTTAGGTTAATATTCAGGGTTATATGGTTGGACTTAATTCTATCAATAGTAGAATGTGATTCACTAGGACTTGTCTGTATATTTGGTGGCAATCATTAAACAGCCAAGGCCAGTATTTCAATAACACGGGACGAAATATGTCCAGCTGTTCTGAAGCAACTAATGTAGCAGCATACACGGGCCTCACGTAAACCCGATGTATACTCAAGGTTTGCTACTACATGTGCTAGTATGTCACTAATGTATGTGCCTGGTGTTATGCCCATGTAGCCTATTAGGCTTTCTTCATCAAGTGTTTCGTTGGCTCAAATGTCAGTGGGCGGTCCATTGCCATGGCAACGAGGAGCGGGACCAGCGTGAGTCATGGACGATGGTAAGAATACCTCTTGGGATCCACTGGACGCTCTGCGCTGCCAGTGCGTGCATGGAAGTAATATATGGGCAAGGCCAGAAAGAACGACACAGTTCCATCTGGTCAACTTGTAACAAAAAAACAAAGTTTGCATAATTTTTTTTTACGTAATGTTTTTTCTAAATGTTTGTGTACACATGTATTATGTATAAGGTATATTACAATAAAAATTATTTCAAAGTTGTAGATTTTCATACGTTTAGTTAACCGAGTACAATGTACTACCATAGCACACAAAATAATGTTCATCAGATTACCTGTCTCTAGTATTGTTAGAATTAAAATTAGTTAAATTGATGCATCTGTTCAATGAGCAGGTTTTATAATAATGTTGGCATGTTCTTTACCTGTTCATATGTACTTGTTTATGTTTAAATGAACAGTTCCATGCACATATGGCCAACGAACTGAAAAACATCAGGCATTACCCAAAACAACAGGTGCATAAAACACGGGACTTTGAGTTTGATAAATAACTGTAAGTAACCGTTGGATATCACCACGAGAAGAATGTCAAATTATACACAAGAAGCAGTACGTGAAGAACAGTTTGGGTTTGAGCAAGGAATGGGTTCTACATATGCAATGTTGGTACGACATGCAGATGATATCACAATGATAGCAACACCAAAAGAAGAAATAGATCATATAGGAAAAACTAGCAAATACCTTGAAAAAACAGTGACAGTTTTTACACGCAATAAAAAGAAAACATTGTGTCGAACAATCAAACAACCAATATTGTGGCATATCTACCATGTACATGCCCAAGCATCTGTGTGCCATTGTCCTATCACACTGGTCTTACACAATGATACACGTGGACCTCATCTAGTCCAACCAGCTGTCTGCAGTATGGTCAGTCATTAAGCTGACAGGTGGCATTAGATGTGTCGGGGCTCTTGACAGTTGTATTTCCTATTTGCGAGATACGACGTAAACCAGTTCACGGTATCCATAAAAGACTAAACCTGTTTGACAGGTGTGACACCAGCACTTGGTGACCACTCGTGTCGTCGGCATACTTAGTAATCCCAGATAATATGTACAAGGAAATGTTCCAGAAGCATGAACTCCAGCCTACACCAGTAACTCTCCGAACCTACATGGGGGAGTTAGTTGTCCCCGAGGGAAAGCTTCGTGTCCAGGTCAAGCACAAGAAGCAGAAGGTGAAGCTGGACTTGTACGCTATCAAAGGCGGTCGACAAGTGCTGTTCGGTCGTGACTTGTTTGGGGAGATCAAGCTTGATTGGGGAGAGATCCACTCCCCGAAGTCATATGACGGGACTAGCAAGGATATTTCCCCGAAGGATGCCAACAAGCAATTAACTTCTGTAGCAAGTAGACAGCATGGTATTGGTAATTGTGTTGGTTATTAACAATTAGAGAGCATGGTGCTGGTGATTGTGTTGGTTGATAGCAATTATAGTGCATGGTGCTGGTGAGTTTGTTGGTTGTTACTAAATAAGCATTGATATTATTACGTGTGTTGACATAGGAATAATAAGTTCTTGTTGAAGGGCCAGACAAGATCATATGATGCAGACAGAGAACCTTCATCAAGCATATCACATACTTGGTTTTATTCCAGCACGGCGCCTATCTAATTACAATGACTCTAATTCATACGTGTGTACTTGGGATGTTCACAGTAATTGCAAAACAATTGAGATGTTTTGCACTCATAAAAAGTGTATGACTAATAGATAATAATTATGAATTATCATGATTACAGGTAAATAAATTGAATCCATTAATATAGTGGTAATAATTAAGTGACCTTAAAAAAAGGTTAGATACAAGAAATTTGGTCTTTGAATGAAATTATTTGTATTCGATGGAATATTAGTAATTTATAATAAGGATGCAGTTATGAAAACTATTTCTTGATGTTTCTGCTGAGATTGATCAAAATGTTTTAATAAAAATGTACCCCTAATTGTGTATGTTTCTAAACCAATTAACTACATGGATCGGTTCTTAATGTGTACATTATTACAGAGGTCTCAGCAATGTACAACTAACATATATGTAAGGGAATATAAACATAAGTGCAAGGTTACAGACATAGCGAGTTATGTAGCGGCATATCTGGTTTACGCTACGATTATAAGTGACATATTTTTAAAGGAGTAAAGAATTTTTTTATCGCCAATCAAAGAATAAGTACTCATATAAAATAATAAGTACTCATATAAAATAATAAGTACTCATATAAAATAATAAGTACTCATATAAAATACATGTCGATTTTGGTCAGGGTAAACATGTCATACATAATAGAAAATGGTCTCATACATTTGAAGTAAAGATTAGCATAAGACGGGTACATACTAACTCCATTAATGTTTATTTTTGTGATAGACTGGATAATGATAAAAAAAACATTAAGCAGGGCCAAAATGACATTCAGTTGAGATTTACTAAGCAGACCTAAACTTTGGAGATAACATCTTGCCTACTATCGAATACACACAATAATGAAAAATACCAGCTGACTGACACATGAAGCATAGAAGACATGCCTGAGAATAAATATACAGAATACAAAACTCCTGTAAGTGAACAATACGCAACAACGTCAAGTACAGCGCAAAGGAAAATATATAGAGGAGGACAACAATTTCACCTATCTGGGCAGTGTAGTGACCAAAAAAAGTGAAGATGTCAAAAGGAAGATTGGAAAGGCACCATCGTAAAGTCAGTGACATGAAACTAAATCCGAATTTTAAACACTAACGTGAAAAGCGTATTGCTGGGGATATGGAGAGTAACCAAGACAACAACACGAAAACATGGAGAGTAACCAAAACAACAACCAGAACACATGGAGAGTAACCAAGGCAACAACCAGAAAACATGGAGAGTAACCAAGACAACAACCAGAAAACGTGGAGAGTAACCAAGACAACAACCAGAAAACAAGAAGAGTAACAAAGACAACAACCAGAAAACCAAAATGTCTCAGATACATTCTTAAAGTTAAATGGCAAGGCACGGTCACAAAGAAAGAGCTCTAGGACATATCAACACAGCGTAAGGAGAAAGATTGAAAAGAGGAAGTGAACATGGACATGACACACCCTCCGGAAACCAACCACCAATGTCACAAGTTTGGCCCTAGAATGCAACCCCAAGGAAAAATGAAAACGTGGCTGACCAACAAATAAATGGAGGGGGTCATATGCCGTGGAAATGAAGAAGCAGGAAACGACCTGGAAAGAGACGAAGAAATCAATCAATAATAGAATGCGTTTGATAAATGTCGTGTCAGCTCTATGTTCTACTTGAACGAAGGGGATCATGTACGTAGGTAAGTCTCACCTTAATTGAAGAGAATGAAATGAAGTATAGACGAACACAAAACAAGGATTACCTAGGCCTGTGTAAAAAGTAAAAGAAGCCTGTAGAGGAGCAGACTAAGTGGACGAAGGAGCAATTAAAACGGAAGATGCAGACAAAAGCAATAACAGCAGAAATGTATTCCAAGTGGTAAAGAAGTAGATGAAATCAGGACTTGATATCAAAAATGAGAAGAATGTTATATCAAAAGGAGAAAATCAAAAGGAATTGACAAAAGTACTGCAATGATCTTTACAGGGACGATCAAATACTCGTAGATAAAACAGAATGTGAAATAACAGACAGCAATATGGAACCAGAAGTGCTAAAATCAGAAATAAGAACAAGCAAAAATAATAATGCAGTGGGTCTGGGCCAAATACAATCAGCTCCCAAAGCAGGAGACGGCACAGTCCACTGTATAAAGCAAATTCTTGACAATATCTGGAGAACTGGGTAGTTGCCAACAGACTGAACAGTATCGCGGATGATAACATTACCCAAAATAGCAAGTACATAAAACTGTTCAAAACACACGACTTAGAGTCTGATATGGTCACACATCCATGGTACTGTTGGATATCTTCACGACAGGAGTGTCATATTATACACAAGAAGCAGCACGCGAAGAGCGGTTTGGGTTTGAGCAAGGAATGTGTTCTACACATGCAATGTTGGTACTTGGTTACATCACAGAGAAAGCAAAAATTTTGAAAATCGAACTTGAGCTATGGCTGATGTTCAGAGACTACACCAAGGCATTTGATGCCGTCTGTCACTGTACCACGTGGGAATCCCTGCTGGAATGTGGTGTACCTAGACTATATCTGATGTTCAGAGACTACACCAAGGCATTTGATGTCGTACGTCACTATACCACGTGGGAATCCTTGCTGGAATGTGATGTACCTAGACTATATCTGATGTTCAGAGACTACACCAAGGCATTTGATGTCGTCCGTCACTGTACCACGTGGGAATCCCTGCTGGAATGTGATGTACCTAAACATATGGTGTGGCTTGTTCGAAAACTAAATATTAAATCAACTGATTTCGTACGAGTATGCGATGAACAATCAAACACGTTTGTTCTCGAAAGGTATCAGGGAAGGTTGTCTACTATCACCTATGTTTTTCAACATCGTCGGAGAAAAAATCATGCGTCTGGTAGAAGAAGAGATGCCTAAGGCTAAGGCTAAGAGACGTGGGTGTGTTATCGGTGTTCGAAATTAAGGCGTTTTTATCGGCGGCCGCCGATTCAAAATGCTTCGGGCCGATTCAGTTGGCCAAAATGCGCAAGTTATAAATAAAATATGAATAAAATATTTATCTTCGTACATTAAAAATGGCAATTGTACATTCTTTAAAATGCAGTAATGTCCTTAATAATACAGTTGGCATCATCATCATTGTCTAAAATATTACACGTCTTAAAACCATTTCTGATGTCTAACATTTCCGATAAAACTTTCACATTTGATATTGTTACGTTAGACAAACCAGCCTGCCACACGGTCAATGTAATACACAGACACGTCATACATTGTATCACATTCTTTTAGTAATTTGCGCTACAATTTGACCTTGGGTTTGCAATGGACAACTTAGCAATAATGTTTATAATAGGTGAATTGTGGTTCATAGCTTTATGAATAAATTTTGAGAACCTTTGCTTTAAGATAATGGCAAACTATCCGATAACAATGCTATAGCATCATCGTGTGGCAGCGGTGCTAGCCCCCAAAACGTTGTAAGCGCTTTTCGCCATGCAGTGCAAATAGTGCCAACACTCTTACTCTGGAGATCCCATAGTGGGGCTCCATAATAAGAGCAGCAATATCGTTTAAATAAATAGCATTTTACATTCGTCTTAATATGACCGAAATGAACATGAACTCTCCAGAATTTGGCAGTGGCATCGGCAACTAAAATATCCTTATTAACAACGGATATAATCTTTTATGATGGCCCAGATGTACAGCATCTTGGGTACTATACAACTCGGTGTCATTAAAACACACAGTTGTGTTGTCGGGTTTACAATTACGACCTTTAAAAATCAAATATCTACTCTTAGTACCGTTAAAATTTACACAGTAGTCGTGTGCATATTTTTCGCATAATATCCATTAAATCCTTGAGTCCAGATCTTGTGATCATCTGAAATGAGATCATCTGCGTATCCGATGCAACCCCTATAGTGGTTGCCCATGTGGCATCCCACGCCACTCTTTTCTAACTGTTCAAACAATCCATCCATGTATATGGAGAAGAGAATAGGAGAAAGGATTGCTCCTTGTTTGACTCCGTTACATGCGGTAAACTGGGATGACATACTGGAGCCCCATCTTACTAGAAGTTTTGTTTAGTATACATATAAAGCAGCAATCTTAATACCAGGGGTGATACCTTACGTTTTAGAAGTACTCTAAAAAGCTTACAATAATTGACCCTGTCGAATGCTTTGCTGGCATCTAACAAGAGTGCATACACAATACTACCATTTGCATTATAATAACTGATTGTCTCCATCATAACATATGTGCAGTGAGTAGTGGACATATTTTGTTTAAAACCAAATTGCAAATGCTATGTTGCAAGAACATTTTGTTCTATTTTTGCTAATGGCTTCAGCCATCTTAGTAGTATGAATTATGTCATCCTCTCTCATAATTTGTCTAACAGCCCTATGATACCGAGCTCTTGTTATACGTCTCATTTATGTAATATCACCCTGTGGCTTTCCCACAGCTCACCACTGTCGATGCCAAAATATAGCCTCATGAATTAAGGTTGTTTTTAGGACAGGTGGTAGGTATACATTTTGACGATTCTATACACATATTTAGTATGTCATTGTGTACTCTAGATAATTCGTTATCATGTTTTTACACATTACATTCTTACACAGCAAAGCCTCTTCGTCGTATTTTAACATGGAGAGTTTATACTCAAGACCACTACTGTATTGGTCAATGAGTTCAGTACTGGCTTTATGCCATGCTAGTTTGCGACAATAGTTCCTTTCGAACATGTGGTCTACATACAACCTAACTTTAAGTGGTACATGGTCAGAAAACAACAAGTTGACTATAATAGCACATTCGGGTACCTTCTGTCCTAAATTTACCGTGGTTAAAAATTATCAATTCTGGAGGTCAAACCGTTTGGACTGATATAAGTATATGGCACTTGCGCATATGGAGCATATATACTTACCGTAAGATTGAAGTCCGATATAAAATTCCTTAATGCATATGCGTGAAGCGTATTCCTAGTTAAATCTGTATTTATGTCACCCCCGTATATAACGTGAGCAGGGTTGTACGTGTGTATTAACTGCTGTATTTCACCTAACACATCCATATATTCCGCACACTTATCGTCTTCCGACCGACCAGCCATCGCACGGCATGTATACATTAAGGCATATGATTTCACAGTTGTTAATTTGAATTATAATCCCACACAACCTCACGTGATTGCATTTAAGTTCTTTCACTGCAGACTTAAGTGAAAATTTCCACAGGATTGCACATCCGCCGTATGAGCGTCCTTCCCTGGCAATACATTCATCCATGGAACTCTTACCAGTTATTGCCATACTGTCACCTAATTTGCACATCTTGTCTAATTCGCTTTTATATAGACAATGTTCTTGCATAAGTAACATATCACATTCTTTACTAGTATTGTATATAAAATAAAATTTCGGACCTCTGTCTCTAAAATGTTTACAGTTATAACTAATAATAGACAGTGGCTGTATACGGTTAGTCGGTGGAGCATTGAACGTTATTGCAAAGATTCACACAGTGATACATCCTTATTCCTGATGAATTCACTCTTTGTTTTAACATACCATCTCCTTACATTCCAGCCCTTGGGCCAGAGTAGAGGGTCTTTCACTTTGTTTAAGTCATCCACAGAGATTATTAATTTGAAGGAGTTCAGTTTTGCATTGTCATTGCTGGCTTTTGTTAATTTACGGAATTTCACTCCTTTTCGTGTGATGTATTCACCGACTTCACTGACCCCGTCCGATTTACGAACTCGGCATATAAAGAAGTCTCTGTCGGGAGGAGGCACCATGGTAACTCCTGCAGCATCGATCCCCTGGCCAACGATGGTTCCTCGCATCTGCGTGTTCCACGGTTGCTTACTGCGGTGTTCTCTCGGCAACTGTTTTTTCTGCTTTCGTCTCTGGTCTGCTGGGATCACAAACGAATGAATTGGGATATATGTCTTTTATCTATCTCGAGAGACCAGTTTTTGATCAGTGTTTTGGGAAGGGGCCGAAGTTGGATCCTGCAGCATATTGGGGGCTAACACGCACGCACGCACGCACGCACGCACGCACGCACGCACGCACGCACGCACGCACGCACGCACGCACGCACGCACTATTTCGGACTGCCCCTCCCCGGTTCCGACACAATTCGTGTACACAGGGGCCCTTTACAGGCAGGTGGTCGGTCAAAGAGGCCCTCAGCTCAGAGTGCACAAACATCTAACGAAACAGGGGCCGTATTCACGAAGGGTTCGAACATTACGAACGCCCAGTGAATCCGACCACTGGGAAATAACAACCGGAACCTGGTCAACGCGCGGGGTATTATTGTAAAATAATATATCGTAATAAATCAACAACATGAATCGGAAATGTTCTGACATATGTAATAATCTTTGGGATTTGTAACTGGATGACAGTATATATTGCTGATTTTATACGATGGCCACTGAACATATAGTTTCAACTGTCTATAAATTTAACGTTTCTTAATGGGCCAGTTTTCATTGGGTAACATATTATGTATTCCGATAAAGATATACATTGAAGGTATATGACAGAACCATTGGTGTAGAGGACTAGAGGTACGACAACAACTTTATTAAAGGATAATCAAGCAGAACTTTATTAAATGAGCGAGCAAAGACGAAGCAGATTCACCGGATAATATAACGTTCTCGTGAGGTAGTGTTCAAGTACGCCAACGTAATAATCACCATGGCAACATAGTATCCATTGTTTTTACAATCAAACGTTAATCACCGACAGCGTCAGAGAGAACACTGCTATTGCCAAAGTTTCTAGCAGCATCCAATGTTCAAACTTTCTCTTTCTCAGCGAACGTAGAATGTTCAACGGCCTCAGCGCCAAAGTACAGACTCCATGCAGTGACAGGCTGTCCAATGGATGACTTCCATCTCACTGCTTACATACATACATATCCTATTCGGTCTTCAGGCAAAATATGCCTATGTACCGCTCTTGGCTTGCCTTAGTTTGGCTTTGTAGTCATATTTGACTGCCTGGTTTCGCCAGTGTTTGTCAAGGCGATTTTTTAGCGTATTCACTGACGGTGCAGTGACGACGGTGTCCGGAAGTGAATTCCATAGATTAACGACTCTCTGACTAAAGAAATGCCTCATATTATTAACTATGCCAACATATAGCTTTGCCAATCTGTTTTACAATTTTAACCTTGATTTCGAGTGCTATGTACTTGAGAAGTACGTGCAGGGAGGCAGGATTGTGTGCTACCAATGCTCCAGAAAAGCAGTCCACAGACAAGACTGTAGATGTACGGGCGACTCTGGGGAAACATCCTGCCGAAAAGCCTGTCAGTGAAAAGATAACATGCAGGAGTGCTCCTGTCAAAACTGTCGTAAATTATGTAAATATTGCTTTGCCTATGTTATGTTTAGTCGCATACAAACTTTAAATAGGCCTAGTGATCTGTTTCATCTCCATTGTCTTGGAAGTAGTTCCAGAATACTTCAGCCAGAACCCCTGGAGATTCGTGGATTGGCAGTGGCACGGCAACCCGAGTGTGTATCAAAGTTTGCACTATGTCATACAGCTTCTTCTGGTTTGACGCAACAACTTTGTTGGAATAGTGGTGACGTTTCGCTTGGCGTAGGCAGTTAGTTACGGCTTGAATATATGTCGGTGGACCTCAAGTCCAGATTATGGTTGACCCGGTTATAGGGCCTGTCCCGGTGACCGACTGCTGCCCCATCGCCGACTATTTAACCAATAGCTAAGTTGGTCTTTCGCGGCAGAATCCTGTGGTCGATCCCGTTAGGGTTTGTCACTGTGACTGACGGCTGTCCCATCGCCGACTGTTTCACTCATAGCCTGAGAGGATTTGAATATCAAGTTAGCGGGGGGCTATGTATCATATATGCATGTTTATACAGGCCTGTTCTCAGGGTTTTGAAATGGGGGTTCGGGTGTACACATTCAGCCGGATATTCTGGGAAACTTTCAGAATTGTTTTACAATTAAAACCAATTCTCTCAAAAGGGGGCTTCAAACGACCCCCCCCCCCGAGGACGGGCATATTATATATATATATATATACCTAGTGTTACCACTTTAGTTATAAAGTTTGTTGGTTTTACAGTTTCATTCCCAGCGCATACCAACTTCATACTTTAAAAACATAGAAACCACTAAGGGGGGTTGCAGAAGTCCAAAAATATGTAGTGTTTATTACTTGTTCAGACCACCTCCCACCCTGCCAAACCACCTGCCACCACATGGTGTGAGACATAAGATAATGCGTATTTTGCCAAGCCACATTCAACCATAACAAGAAGATGTACTCATCAATTTGTTCAAACAATTAAACATAAATGTTATATTAAAACAAAAAACACTAGATGCACCAGAAATGTGAACGAAATGCCTTTTAATACAACTGTAAAAAACAGTTTTAAAACAACTTGTATAGCCAAGCGTCAATACAAAATTATTAATACTGATTTCACTTGTTGTACGTAATGCTATATGGTTTATGAAATTTGAAAACATATTCGACGACCCCTTAAAGGACCTCTAGAAAACACAAAACAATTCAGAAAGACACAGTTTTATTGTGAAAATCCTGGTATCACAAAAAGCAGAGCACATATTATGTAGAATGATTTATAAAACAACTGGCTAGAATATCCACAGCATCTGCTTTCCTCACTACAAATGCACACATAATTAAGGTGTATGTGAATTTAAGGTGCAGTAAAGCAGTCATTTAATCTTCACAACCACAGCAACAAAATAATACTGGCAAAAATGTAGTCGTTTTATTCACACAAGACTACAGTATTTAAACACATACTTAAGGCTAATAAAACTAAATTCAATTTCAATGTACTCAACCAAAACTGCATCAGTAGTTCATAGTAATGGTAATAATTATAAATTATGGCACTTTATTAAAGTTTATCAATGCAAATAAATGATAACCTTACTTAATAACAACATAAGGTTTATTCAGTTGTAATGATACAAATAATCTCAAGTGTCGTTCAATGTTTGACAATAAATTACCAGACAAAAAATTCTGCCTAAAAAAACACACTGCATGCAGGTGCATACGAAACACAAAGCACACAACACAAACTGTGTAATAACAAACACATAAACCCATTTTATAACATAAACCCATTTTATAAGAACAGCGGTATTTCCTATCGATAATTACAGTTGTGAATTAAATAAATAATGCATTAAATAAAGCAGTGGAAAAAAGGAAACAGGCATTTCAAATGAATAGCTTTCAGATCTTGAGAATAGCATACACACATGTCACAAAGAGGTACTTGAAATAACAGAGCACAGTAAGCAGAAGACGTCCTAAAAGGAGTTGTAAAGTGACAACAGCTACGATGGTACGGACATATTATTAGACAACCAGATCAACTCTCCTGTAATTACTAGACATCATTCCAAGAAAAACGACCTTGAGGACATCCCAGGAGAGCTGACTACAAGCTGACGCAGAGAACTGTCAAGGTCGGAGCAGCTCCAACAATGGCTGAAGTCAAGGGAAAAAAACAACTAAAAGGAACAGCTCAGAATGAAGTATCTGAAGTAACAAAATATGCCTTTTGAAGAGAAGCAAAGCCACACTACGAGGCCAGACATGGTGCATTAAGTCGGTGAGAGAACTATGTCTGCCATTCATTGTAGACTGAGTCTCAGCTACTTGAAGGTCGGCTCCTCCAGTCGACTGTAGGGAGGAACAGATCTACCATTGGTGGATACTTGAGGCAGCGACATCACAGTGACTTGAGGGAAGTCAGTGTTCACTGTAAACACACCATACAAACAAGTTCAGCTAACTTTACAATAGATCTAACTTTACAATAGATAAACCAGATTTAACAACATTGCTTTGCAAAGCAAAAACTTCAGATGGCAAGTTTCATTTGTACGTAACCCGCCATTATGAGGTTTTGTTTCTAAACATATTCCCACTTGCATTAACACAATTAACAGATACTTTGTTCCATTCATTTATTGTTCTCTGTGAGAATGAGTCCTTTCTGATCTACACTGTTCCTTCAATAACACTACATGGAGCCTTCTTCTACCTTCCTTAACATAAGTGAGAAAAATATTTCAATATTTTCATAATCATAAAAACATTTCTAATTGATCTCCTCTTATTTTCCTGGTCTCTAGGAGAGAGATAAACAAACAAAATGCATGCAACTAATCATAACATTTTGGTTTTGTGCAATGTTTGGGTTTACATGATGGTTCTGCTGGTAATATCAAATTTGCCATGAACTGGAAATCAACAATTATTTTACTCAATATTGTGAAATGAAGACAATTATTTATTACTTACTACAATTTTTCTGGCTTCAGTATTTTTACCGAACGATAATGTATACCACATACATTCCAACTACATAATTTCATTATATAAAATCCATACCATTACCAATTACACATACCAATTCCAAATGGAACTAATAGTAGCTTTATTTAGTGTCTGCATATTATGGTACATAATGGCAAACAAATAAGATTTGCAACATATTATATTTTATCGATTATGCATAGCAAATAATTTTCAAGATTTAAACAGTCATATGATGTAATCGAAAATGTAATTGAAAATACCAATTACATTTTCATCAATTCCAATTACTTTTAAAACAAAACACCAATTCCAATTCTGGAATTGACGCTTCATGTCCAGTTACTATGTAACTGACCCCAAGGCTGACCAACACTGAGTAGTGCACATATGTAAGAATGGTGACGTCAAATTGAATAAAACCCAAGAGTGACAGGTAAACCATAAGATTTGGAATATATATGATACTATGACTAGGATCCCAATCTTATACAGCTATTAAAACCTGCTTTTCTAAACCAAAACACAATAACTATAAGTTAGTCTTTTTCTTTAACAATTTTAAAACATCAAATCTAAATAACGTATGCATAATGCTGTAATGTATGCATAATGCCGATTACCATGCTCAGGTTGTGCAATCATAATTACTTCACAAAATTCATCACTGCCATATCTAGTTATTGAAACATTTCTAGGGCAGTCTTAAAGATGTGTCACCTCTGCAAGGTGAAACCAATCTGTCCATTTTGCACAAGGAATTTGAATGCAATTTTCAGTGCAACACCACCTATCTTTTGACAACCTATATATTTCCAACACAGCTATTCTGGTTGCTGTTTCCATTAATATCAGCAGTTTTATTTTTGCTAAATTCTAGGACTGTTTTATTTTCCATAGGATATACCATATTCCACGACAAATGTTACATAATGATTTTCAATGATTTCCTTTACCTGTGATGATTGCAGGGCGGTTATTCTTGCAGCAAACACAACAGCAGCAGCAGCAGCAGCAGGTGATCATAAAGAGACCAATGATGACATTCAAAATGCCAAGCACAATGGCCACAGGAAGAGACAGGCTGCAACGACAACACAGTCAGTGGCACAGGCTGTAACAACAACACAGTCAGTGGAAGAGACAGGTTGTAACAACAACACAGTCAGTTAAAGAGACAGGTTGTAACAACAACACAGTCAGTTTAAGAGACAGGCTGTGACAACAACAGTCAGATGAAGAGACAGGTTGTAACAACAACACAGTCAGTTTAAGAGACAGGTTGTAACAACAACATAGTCAGTTGAAGAGACAGGCTGTAACAACAACCCAGTCAGTTTAAGAGACAGTAACAACAACACAGTCAATGGAAGAGACAGGCTGTAACAACAACACAGTCAGTGGAACAGACAGGCTGTAACAACAACACAGTCAGTTTAAGAGACAGGTTGTAACAACAACAGTCAGTTTAAGAGACAGCCTGTAACAATATCAGTCCGTGGTAGAGACAAGAACAAGAAGTTTTATTTGACCCCCAAATGAGATTACACATACATATTTGTATGTGTGTGTATGTGTGTGCGCACGTGTGCACAACACGAGTATATACAGTATGTATCCATCCATACAATATGTATATTTTATTAGTTATGGTGATTTTGCATTTGATTAATGCTTAACCATTCAATAATTTTAAGGAGTTCATTATTTAGTAATGATTCTATACTTTTATTCTGTGTGCTATAACTAAAATGTTTTAATGTACTAGACAGTGTTGTATCATCAGCATACATAACGAAACTTAATATTTTACTGACGTGAAAATCATTTATGTAAATAATAAACAATAAAGGTCCAAGATTTGAACCTTGTGGTACTTCAATTTCTATTGGGACGATTTCTGATTGCATTTCTTCAATTTTAACATCGGTTATTTAAATATTTTCAAATAAAAGTAGAGTAGTACCATCCATACCACAGTACCTTAATTTATTTAAAGTGAAACCAAAGGAGTTGTTTTGGGCCTTTGCACCAATAAGAGTGCCTAAAAACTAACCATTTCCAACTATAATCAAGAATATAATAATCAAGTTCTAAAAGTGCACAGTTCTGGTCTGTAATTTTTCATGGAGGCTGACATATTCATCAATGTTCGCAATTTTGACCAATCAGCAGCGAGCAGCCCCTCAACCCCAATGCCGCTGTGACATAGGCTGTGCATAACGCTTGTATTTTTAACGTGGCTGAGATGTGCAGTTTAATTTTTATTTGATTTTATAGTGGATATACACACAACAAAAACTCTTACAACGCTGTACTGTGCAGCATTCGGATGTAAACATGATTCAGTGAGGTATAGAATTGTCTTTTTTATTTCCTCTGGAAAAACAGACAGTAGTAAAGCAATGAATTCACAATTGCATGCAGGTTGGTTGGAAGCCCATGCGATATGCTAGACTTTGTTTGGCCCATTTTGAAGAGTTGTGTTTTGAAGCTGATATATTTTCATGATCAACTAATGGGTCAAGATCCTTAAAAATGTCGACCTGAAGCGGTATCGACAACTTTCCAGCAGGTACTTCAGCCAAAAGCTATGACACAACGCAAACACTCGACCAAGAGAACTGTCATTGTTTACCAACCGCTAGGCGGTTGGTAAACAATGAACGAATGGACACACAAATAGCATGTCCAAACTTATTGGCAAGTATGTGACTAAAATCATCTACAATCAGGCGTTTAAAGTTGGACTTGTGGGAAATAAGATTCTGAACAAATATGGCGCTGGCCATGCAAAAAAAATTTCGCTGTTCAAAAAGGTATATTTAGTTAACCACTTGCATGATATTCTTGAATACAGTTGCAAATGGTTACTTTTCAAATACTCTTTTAGGTGCAAAGGCCTCAAAAATGCCTTTGCATGGTTTCACTTTTATGAAATAGTATGGTTAACAGTATTAAAGGCTTTGAGAGATAGAGAAATATATTAATTGGCACTTCACTATTATCTACTAGTTCAAGTACAGCATACTCAGTTGAGTGTTTAGGTCTGAAACCATATTGATTTTCAAAAAGAAGTTTAGAATCATTAAAATAGGAAGATAACCGAGTCAATGGAAGAGACAGGCTGCAACAACAACAGTCATTAGAACAGACTGGCTGCAACGACAACATAGTCATTGTAAGAAACAGGCTGTACCAACAACAGCATCAGTGGAAGAGACAAACTGTATCGACAACAGTCACTGGAAGTGACAGGCTGTAACAACAAGTCAGTGGAAGTGACAGGCTGTAACAACAGAATTAGTGGAAGAGACAGACTGTATTGACAACAGTCAGTGGAAGTGACAGGCTGTAACAACAACAGAATCAGTGGAAGAGACAGACTGTATCGACAACAGTCAGTGGAAGTGACAGGTTGTAACAACAACAGAATCAGTGGAAGAGACAGACTGTATCGACAACAGTCACTGGAAGTGACAGGCTGTAACAACAACAGAATCAGTGGAAGAGACAGAATGTATCGACAACAGTCACTGGAAGTGACAGGCTGTAACAACAACAGAATCAGTGGAAGAGACAGACTGTATCGACAACAGTCACTGGAAGTGACAGGCTGTAACAACAACAGAATCAGTGGAAGAGACAGACTGTATCGACAACAGTCACTGGAAGTGACAGGCTGTAACAACAACAGAATCAGTGGAAGAGACAGACTGTATTGACAACAGTCAGTGGAAGTGACAGGCTGTAACAACAAGTCAGTGGAAGTGACAGGCTGTAACAACAACAGAATCAGTGGAAGAGATAAACTGTATCGACAACAGTCAGTGGAAGTGACAGGTTGTAACAACAACAGAATCAGTGGAAGAGACAGACTGTATCGACAACAGTCAGTGGAAGTGACAGGTTGTAACAACAACAGAATCAGAGGAAGAGACAGACTGTATCGACAACAGTCACTGGAAGTGACAGGCTGTAACAACAACAGAATCAGTGGAAGAGACGGACTGTATCGACAACAGTCACTGGAAGTGACAGGCTGTAACAACAACAGAATCAGTGGAAGAGACAGACTGTATCGACAACAGTCACTAGAAGTGACAGGCTGTAACAACAACAGAATCAGTGGAAGAGACAGACTGTATCGACAACAGTCACTAGAAGTGACAGGCTGTAACAACAACAGAATCAGTGGAAGAGACAGACTGTATCGACAACAGTCACTAGAAGTGACAGGCTGTAACAACAACAGAATCAGTGGAAGAGACAGACTGTATTGACAACAGTCAGTGGAAGTGACAGGCTGTAACAACAAGTCAGTGGAAGTGACAGGCTGTAACAGCAAGTCAGTGGAAGTGACAGGCTGTAACAAGTCAGTGGAAGTGACAGGCTGTAACAACAAGTCAGTGGAAGTGACAGGCTGTAACAACAAGTCAGTGGAAGTGACAGGCTGTAACAACAGAATCAGTGGAAGAGACAGGCTGTAACAACAAGTCAGTGGAAGTGACAGGCTGTAACAACAAGTCAGTGGAAGTGACAGGCTGTAACAACAGAATCAGTGGAAGAGACAGGCTGTAACAACAAGTCAGTGGAAGTGACAGGCTGTAACAACAAGTCAGTGGAAGTGACAGGCTGTAACAACAGAATCAGTGGAAGAGACAGGCTGTAACAACAAGTCAGTGGAAGTGACAGGCTGTAACAACAAGTCAGTGGAAGTGACAGGCTGTAACAACAGAATCAGTGGAAGAGACAGGCTGTAACAACAAGTCAGTGGAAGTGACAGGCTGTAACAACAAGTCAGTGGAAGTGACAGGCTGTAACAACAAGTCAATAGAAGAGACAGGCTGTAGCAACAACACAGTCATTGGAAGAGACAGACAACAGTCAGTGGAAGAGACAGGCTGTAAAGACAACACAGGGACTGATTAATACTGATTTTCTGTTTCAAAAAAGGCAAATTCCTCACTCCTCACCTCAATACAGTGTACATCACAATATTTGCATAACAACCTCCTTTTCTCTCTGGAAATGTAACAAGTATAGCTAATTATGTATTCCATGAAAAATACTATTATTTGCCCTATTACTGTGTAGTACGTACCAGAGTGTGCCAATGGCTACTCCATTGCAGTTAGCGTCACAAAGGTCAGTTCCGCAGGCACACACCTTGCCGTCCACCTCCATATCGCTTACTTCACTGAGCACGCTGAGAACTTCTCCAGGAAACTTTCTCTCGCTGTCACTCCTAATTGGATTGCATTTGTTCAAGCCTGTGTTTGTGTCAACCTTCATGCAACCTCGCGATTCAACTGTCACTTTTGAGGTTCCAACTGAAGCATGGACACTGAAGTAACTGACAAATACAGCAACACAGTGGGAATATTGGCAGGTGGTGGTTGTGGTGGTGTGGTATTGGTGGTGGTGTGGTATTGGTGGTGTGTGTGTGTGTGTGCGTGCGTGCGTGCGTGCGTGCGTGCGTGCGTGCGTGCGTGCGTGCGTGCGTGCGTGCGTGCGTGTGTGAGACTGTGTGTTAAATGCATCTATACAAACCTAATGGTACATGGAAGGAGATGCTTCCTTCGAAGTAGCCACACATATAGTCAGTCCTGGATGGACATGTCTCTGTAGCATCATCACTGGACGGATGCTCACACCACTGGTCAGATTCACCACTGAAGAACTTCTTCAGTATTGGGTTGTCCAATTTGACATTGGCACATTTGTAACACTGAAGCGTTGACATGTCTGTAACAAATAATACAGTAACTGTAAACCTTTAACAAGTATAATAATGATTATATACACGAATAATGTTCAAAATAGCCTAGATGAGTTAGTTTTCGGTGGGGTCGATCCTTGCCTTTCATTAGAAAGGTCAGCCTCTTGCCTAGCCCTATGCAAGTAGGCCACCTACCGACTATTCTTCCAGGTTGTTACTGTATAGGCGAGTGTGATGCATTTTTAAAACGTTTTCAGAGCAAGCCAACTTGGAACCTCATAAAATGCCATAAACCGGGTGCAGGGTGGTGTGCTGGCTAATTGAATTGTCAGTTGCCACGGAAGTCGTTTATAAGTGACAAGCACTGACATTTCAAAACAAAGCTCCACCTCTTCCAGCGATGTCTAGTTTTGTAAACATAAATGTGTTGATTTAAAAATTGCTTCTATTTCATTTAGGCAGAACTATGCTATATGCTTCCCTATATGGCTGATATAATATGTGTATGCCTAAAGCTAAAGTTAATATATATATATATATATATATATATATATATATATATATATATATATATATATATATATATATACATATATATATATATATATATATATATATATATATATATATAATTATACATATATATATATATATATATATATATATATATATATATATATATATATATATATATATATATATATATATATATATATATATATATGTATATATATAATGTGGTAAATTTGACATGTTACAAAATTCATAACTCGAAAAGTACCAAATTTATCGACTTTAATTTTTTTTTACAATTCAATTTCTCATAGCTGAAGTCATATGACAAAAGTATAAACGAAAATGTTCATTAACATCCCTACCATGCAGTATAATAATGCTGTTGTCTGTTCTCCAACTACCAAAATGCGATGTGTGTTGAGGTGCAGTAAGATCCCATACCCGATTCAGAGAACCCGATTGGTCCCGTTTTCACTTACCGTCGTCGGTCAGAACTTCGACAAAACTGACGACACAGAGCAACACAACAACGAAGACAACTGTTGTATGCATGCTTGGCACTCTTAATAGTAACAATCCCACGAAGTAATGAACAAAATATCTTGATTAGCTTGAAACAAACTCAAAATACTTGACAATTTGTCTTAACTCGTTGGCCGTATCGACGATCGAATGAGCAAAGGGAAGAGTGAGACTCAAATGAACACTAATAACATCAAACTCGCTAAAGTGTATAATAAAACGTTTTGCGAAAAACATTATGTTTCTGGATGTTTGAATCCACGTTGAATTTGCCGCACATGTCTACAACTATTAGTATTTTTTTACCAATTTCCTTGCTCATTTCAGCTAGATGCACCCCTTTTTGTAAAAATGGCACGACCCTGCTTCGTGAATCCGTCG
>OY759275.1:19016037-19311037 GCA_963662155.1 Lamellibrachia columna
TGAAGTAATATTTATTAAGTAGCCGACATGCATGGCTATATAACCGCTGGACTATGGAAATCTGACCGTTCATTAAAGAAATGGTAGCAGGGGTGAACATTGACTATGTGTATAATATGCACACACGCAATGGGAACGAGAACTCAATACAAGACGGGAATATCAGTTCAAGCAAAATTTAATATATATGAAAACGTAGTACAGTCACATTGGGAATATATATTGTAAAACATTAGAAGTATATATATAGAATTATAAACATTATAAATAGAGAAGTTAAAACATTATAATGTGCGTGTGTATAAGTTCATGGAGCGAGATTGAACGCCCTCAACAGATTGCGGCGAACGTGACGTGGCGTCATATTTCGTTGCAAGTTGCAGCGTAGTGGGAGCAGCGCCAGCGTGCGTCGACGTCAACGCAGTAATGGAGACGTGTGACGGTGTGACGGGGTAACGCTGCAACTCTTGCATAACACCCAACCAGATCCTGCGATGGTCGAGGAAAGCTGCAGCGGTGTCACATTCATCGTCCCAGAATTCTGGTTGGGTGTCATTGCGGCGATAACCGAAGGTGCAGTGGTGTATGTCGGCAAGAACGTGGCGCCAACGACTTGCATGCTCCATGAAGGATGTTAACGAATCGTCGGCGTACAGGTCGTCCCGAAACGCGACGGTAGCCCGTCTGACCTGGCGCGCCATAGTCACCAGTCGTAATTCGGTCATAACGAGTGACCAGTCACGTGTATGGATACTGCAAGGAAACGACAAAACCAGCGTTATATGCATAGTATAGTCATCTATATATATATATCAGACGTAACCAAGCAACGAGAGAGATGGAATGCGAAACCGATGGACTGGTAGTGTTATCGCTAGGCAAGCCACTGCATATGGAACTTGGACCCGACGAACACTCAGCGAGACATGTATACACGGGAACGATAGAACAGTAGGTAAAGTGAACATGTATTAAAAATGGAGAGCTATGTAGAGCTATGTAGAGCTATGTAGAGCTATGTAGAGCTATGCAGAGCTATGTAAAGTATTATATATATATACTCACGCACGATCCATCAGTCGAAACATCGAGTTCCCGACTGTTTGGAGAACGATCAGCGCATCTGTAAAGATGGCTAGAAGGTCTGCAGGCATCGTGAAGGTTTACGAACGCAATAATGGCGGTTGTGATGACGACACGACGATCTCAGCCGATTTATATACCATGCTAGAAATAAGCCAGACAGCTGACGTAACCCTCGGAACAATACCACAGTAATCAGAAAAAACTGATAAGCGGCCGGCAACTGTCAGCTAACCGACGCCGGGCATCCATCACGGAAGGAAAAAGTGGGGGTTATGAGTACTGAAACAGCTCGAGAACGGCGTGTATTTAATACAGTAAATGTACATTTTAACGTCATAAAGTCAGTATGAATCGTCCTATACACTTCAGAGGCGGTAACAGTTATCTGTCCAATTTCTACATGTGCAGGATACATGTGTGGAATAGAGAATTTAACACTGTTGAAAGCGCGTACCAGTGGCGTAAATGCATGCATCATGGTGACATGCATACAGCAGAAAAAATGCTATCCACGCGCACTGGTCTACAGGCGAAATACCTCTGCAAGAGCATTCGAGAGAAGGTGCATTTACGCGCAGAATGGAACAAACAGAGATATTCTGTAATGTATGTGTTAGTCGCTGTTAAATTTCGCGATCCAACCCTACGTAAATGACTGTTAGACACACGAGAAGTTGAATTGAAGGAATGGGTAAAGAGTCGGGAAGGATACTGGAGTGCACTGACCTACAGTGGTCAAGCCGGTCAGAACATGCTAGGAAAGATACTTATGCGAGTACGCGAGTTCATTCGAATGCATCAGAATCCCCCCACAGTGAAACGATGGCCAGACGTAACTCGAGTCGATCACAAGACCGATGGACAAAGTACAACGCACTGTCACACACCCGGCTCACAATAGCGCATCACGCGCGCGGCCAACGGTGGAGATAAGATTTCGCGCCACAGGAAGTAGCAGGCCTATATAAACCGAGCGCACAGTTAACTATTCACACAACCGCTCTCCGATCCCCCAGCACAAGTCTACAAGCATCAACAGCAGCTTCAGAAGAAATGGCCTCGCAGCAGTTTGCCGACAAGGAGATGACGGTTACGCGACTCGAGAATTAGGTAAGTAACGGAAATTATAGATTTACACGTCCGTTAACTATAGTACAATGTGCCGTGCAAGAGAAATATATCGTATATCCATCGTGTCAGCAGTGTAACAAACGTGTGATTCCTGAAAACAATGGGTATGTGTGTCCGATTCATCGATGGCAACGTGGTCCAGTGTACAAGTTCGCTCTGTGTATCCTCCTACAAGATGCCATTGGAAGTGAATGTTGGGCAACGTTATTTAATGAAAAGGCAGTCCAGGTGTTGGGATTTACGGGTAACGCCTACATGAACATGACGTCAGACGCCGAGCGGTATGCGGCACTGGAGATGTTGCGGGGGGCCCGTGTCATGGTGACCATTAGGAAACGCGTAGCAGGGCAGTATGTCAATTACACAGTGTCAGAGCTGGAAGTAGTGACCGTGTGAATCTGTTGACAGGATGACGCCGCCGCCGCTGCTACAAGCAGTGACGTCGGGGACGGAAAAGAGAAGGTAATGGAATGGTTACGTAATAATAGTTCTGAAATACTATTCTCCTCCTCGGTGGAAAGTTGTTCACCGCCACCACTCATTATAATAACAGATGACGAGGGGGAGGATAGTACTATGTCACAGCCCGATGTTATATCAATAAGTAGTAGCGACGAGATGGAGGCTACGGTGAGTGGTCTAGATAGGATACGTGATCGATCCGAAGCCATGACGAACGAAAATAACTTTTATAAAGCGCTAGAGGTCGAGGTACAATGAAGATGATGATGATGATGATAAAGATGCTGAACAACATGACGCTGATTTCGAGTTCAGCCCCACTTCGCCTCCGCTGACACAGACAACGAAGGGGGAGGAGGAAGAGGAGACGTCACCACCGACGTTATACGTCTTTCCGGACTCAACCGTCGTACTGACGCCAGACAGGGGTTCCATTCGGATACCGGACCGACCCACCAACCAACCGGAGCCGTCTACAAGGGAGGAGGAGGAGGAGGAGGAGGAGGAGAGTCCGGAGCCCTCCACAAGTCACGCCCACGCAAGCAACTTGAACACAAAGGTGTGTAAGATCATGGTTGAAGAGGCGGTGTCACACATAATAACGAACGAGTGGCGAACATCATCCCAAACATTAGACGAGGTGACGACGAACATATGCGAATCGATCACGGCAACTATACTGTCGCCACAATGGCATGAACTAATGAAGGCGTACGCTCGCATCAACATCCTCCGTCAGCCGTAGTTAGTAGTTGGACATTAGTAGTAGTAGTAGTTGAACATTCAGTAGTTAGTAGTTGAACATTCAGTAGGTGAACATTAGTAGTTAGTAGTAGTAGTAGGTAGTAGGTAGTAGTAGTAGTAGTAGTAGTAGTAGTAGTAGTAGTAGTAGTAGTAGTAGTAGTAGTAGTAGTAGTAGTAGTAGTAGTAGTAGTAGTAGTAGTAGTAGTAATAGTAGTAGTAGTAGTAGTAGTAGTAGTAGTAGTAGTAGTAGTAGTAGTAGTAGTAGTGGAACATCATAACCACTGTAGAAGAAAATTAGTATTAGTATATGAACATGAGTATTATTGTTGTTATGTAGAATGAAGTGTACTACGACGAGGCACCCGTACTCCCAGCCAGCGTTCGGGATCGGTCTGAAGTATTGATCACCGCGTATATGACGTCGTCAACAGAATACTATTATTAGTCAAACATAACCTAGTTAGTAGTTAGTAGCTAGTAGTTAGTAGCTGTAGAAGAATAATAGTATTATTATTAAGTAATATGGAGTTGAATATTAGTATCTTTTTTCTGTAGGATGACGTGCCTGTACTACCGGCAGAAGCGCGTAGGCTTGCATGTCGGGAATTAGTGGAGATAATAATAGAGTACATGATATCGTCACACCATGAATAGTAGTACTATTTCTTTTATGTAGGAGGAGGAGGAGGAGGAAGCGTCCGTACTACCGACAGAAGTGCGGAGACGCTCATTGCAAGGATTAGTGAAGATAATTATCGATTATATGCTAGAGACACACGACTATTAAGAACCACCGTTTGCAACGGAAAGTCATATTAACCACAGTAGTGTATTGTAACCTGTAGAACTGTATGTTATTTAGTCTCTCTTATTGTATGACATATATATTATGTAGTGTCTCTCTTATTTAGTCTATCTTATTGTATGACATAGAGTCAATTATATATATATATATATATATATATATATATATATATATATATATATACACACACACATACACATAACGACTTATATAGTACATCATCATCATCATCATTGTGCGTAACCTCTGTCGCGGTGTAAGAGCCCACAAGTTAATAACCATGCTACTAGCCACTGGCGTGTCGATAACCGATCGTAAGCTAGCGGTCACTGTCGAGGATGTAACAATCCCACAAACCATCATGTCATCTTAGTATTTATATAAGTCTATCCGTGTGTATATATATATATATATATATATATATATATATATATATATATATATATATATGACATACCACATTATACTTAATAAAAAGTCATACAATGATTGATACGCGTTGTCAGTGGTGTTCCCACGTCCTACATAGTTGAAAGAGAACCCGTAGCCATCGATAGCGGACACAGTAGCCAATAGCACAGGAACACACCTTAGTTAATACACCACCACCACCACCACCACCACCACCAACACCACCAACACGCACTATATATATAGATGCACTAAGGACCGCTGTCTCTCAGTTGTAGACGCGTAGAGCACCATGAAACGTCATCTATGTCGTCACTGCGGACTGGCACTCGACACGTCTGCAGAGCTCCGACGTCACGTAGAGAGTCATTCGACACCGGCGGTGAATGAACACGCGTATTCGGTGGCGCAACCAGCAGCGGTGCCACCTAGCGACCATGCAAAGAGAACAAAATATTCGTGTAAATGCGTTGCAACGTTTGGGAGATGGGACGATCTGCAGCATCACGTAAGGTCCGTATGTCGTCATAGCAGTAGCAGTAGTAGAAAAAAAAGACCACAGTGTACACGTGTACGAAATGTGGAAAGAATTTCGTTAGTCGTGGCACCCTGACCAGACACGCACGATCCAAGTGTACCGTCGTCAAGGAGCCACCATCACCGAAGAGATCAAACAGGGAACACACCACACCCCACCACCCACTCGTTACCGACGAAGACCCCATCGACCCACCTGCTCGACTTCCCTTCGCCGACAACCTGTCGACGGAACTGCTAGATGTCGTTCGAGCGCACTGGTCGACTGTACGGACACGTGTATCGAGAGGTCCCCTCCAGTGCAGGTACGATTACAGATTAACTACGCTAGAAACGACCGTTCTAGAGACGCCTTTGAAGAACATATTCCAGAAACAGACCAACGCCTTCAAGATTAACCTCAGTTACGGGTTCGTTCTGAGGAACAAGAACACGGGTCGATACAAGTACTACCATTCCTCGTGCAACTGCTGTGGACGCTACCTGGGCGAGCCCAGTCTCATCACCAACAGCAAGGACTTTGATGATTTTCTCGAACGCAACCGAGAAACCGACGTCTTGCAATGGGCCATCAATCAAAGACCGGATTCGGCGTGGGTGTGCGAACTCGTGACCAATGTCACATTTTTCGTCAACCGCATCATCGATTACCCGATAGGATGTGTAGGAATGATCTCCCTTCCAGTCTACATCAAGAAGAACAAAGCCGTCATCGGATTAGAAACGGAACGCAATAATAATAAGAGGTACATTGATAACCTGTGTCTCTTCCGGTGTCTGGCCCTGCATCGAGGATGTGACAGACGCCGATTGGAACCAGCGGTGAAGACGCTGTACGAGGCTTACGCTCAAGACGGCGTGGAAGAATTTGCCGGGGTCAAGATGGAGGACCTCTATCGTGTAGAGACCACGTTCCAAACGAACGTGTGCGTGTACAGTCTCATACAACCGGATGCAGAGGATGGAGAGGATGGAAAGACAACTGCCGAACTCATTCGTCGCTCGGTATGTAAGTACCCTGACACACTCTACCTCAATCTTCACGAGACACATTATTCCTTCATCCAGGATGTACGCATGTACTGTCACTCGTACAGATGTCGGAAGTGCGGTGACTCGTTGTGGAAAGACGCATGGAAGCTACGCAACCACGAGAGCACGTGTACGGGGGTGTGCATCGAGTCTATCATGGTGGCGTGTACCATTCGACTCCATCGGTGTTCGAACGGCTGGACGACGAGAACATCCGAGTGGCCGAATCGTTGCGGTACTATCCGTACCGAGCCACCTTCGACTTTGAGTGTTGGTTCGACACCGAACATCTTCCGTCTGACAGTGACCAGGTTCACTGGGTTGCACGTCACGTCCCGCTGAGCGTCAGCGTGGCATCCAACGTACCCGGACACAAGCAAGTGACATGCCTCGTCACGGACGGAGACACCAACAAATTGGTGAGCACCATGATGACTATCCTGCAATCGATGAGTGACGCCGCGTACGACAAGATCAAAGACGCATACGAGGATGTGTTGGAACAACTCGCGGAAGCGCTGACGAACCGGGACGAACGGGAGGAGGCTGCACGGTCAGCCACCGACAAGGACTCTCGACCGGCAACCAATCCATACAAAACGCTGATGAGCCAACTGTATGGATGGATGCGTCAGTTACCAGTCATCGGGTTCAATTCGGGTAAATATGATCTCAATGCCATCAAACAGTTCCTCATACCTTACTTCCTGTCGACTTCAAAAACAGAGGAACACGAAGAAGAAGAAGAAGAAGAAGAGAACAAAAAGAAAGAAGAGAACGATGGCATCAGGTCAATGTTCGTCATCAAACGCAACAACACTTTCATGTGTCTTTCGACGGATCAGCTGAAATTCCTAGACATGACCAACTACATAGCCCCCGGGTTCAGCTACGACAAGTATCTGAAAGCGTACGGATGCGAGGTTACGAAAGGTCATTTCCCGTACGAGTACATGGACCGTCTGGAGAGGCTCGACGACACCGCTCTTCCACCGAAAGAGGCCTTCTTCAGTCGACTGAAGAACGAAGGTATTTCAGACGAGGATTACGCCAGTTGTCATGAGGCCTGGCGCGACTATGGCATGACGACGTTGCGCGACTTTCTCGTCTGGTACAACAACAGGGACGTGGTTCCCTTTCTTCAGGCCATCGACAGACAGTTTGCCTTCTATCGACAACGTGGAATAGACATGTTCAAGCAAGGCATCAGCGTACCCGGTCTGACCCTGTTGTACCTGTTCAACGACCTTCCAGAGAAGACCTACTTTACCATCTTCAACGAGAAGAATAAAGATCTGCATGACCTCGTCAAAGATAACATTGTAGGCGGTCCTTCGATCATTTTTTCACCGCTATCACGAGAAAGGGGTCACCACGCTACGTCAGAACGAGTACGGAGAGGCTGCTCGTCCTTGTCGGTCGATCGTCGGATACGATGCGAACGCATTGTACCTGTGGTCGCTCATGCAAGACATGCCTATGGGATGGTGCACGCGACGACGGGCAGAGAACGACTTCCGCCCCGAATCGGCGCAGCTGTACGGACAGATGGCTGGAGAATGGTTGACGTGGGAATCCGAACGCACGGACGCCCCATACGACATCAGATCAACGGAAGAGAGAAGAGAATAGGCAAACATCGGGGGATGGATGGTGCAGCGAGACGAAGACGGCTTATCAGTTCCAAGGTTGTTTCTTCCATGGTTGCCCGTGCACTCGAGAAGAGGTGAACGCCGTCAACGGGAAACCCATGGCGCAACTGCTCGCCGAGACCCGAAAGACCACCGCCTACCTACGTCACTTTGTCAAGGTCGTCGAGCTGTGGGAATGCGAGTGGAAAGAGATGAGACGAGCCCCAGCCGTACGAAAGTGTCTGGATACTGCATTTCCCCGACGTCGACACGTGCGGTGGACGATGACGTCGCAACAGGTCCTGAGCAGCGTGCGTGCAGGAACCGTGTTCGGCATGATCGAGTGCGACATTTGCGTACCGGAAGAATTACGCGAGCACTTTGCCGAGATGCAGCCCGTGTTCAAGAACATCAGTCTGATACGCGAGGATCTCGGTCCGTTCATGCGCCGATACGCCCAAGAGCATCAACATCATGTCGACTCCGAGGCGCATGCTCGTGGGTAGATACTGCTCGCAACGCCCCTGCTGCGATGGTATCTGGACCACGGTCTCGAGGTGCTCCACGTTTACCAGGTCATCGAATACGATCCTATTCCGTGTTTCCGGCGGTTCGGCGATGCAGTGTCCACGGCCCGACGCGAGGGAGACGTCCACCGAGACAAGACCATCATCGCGGACACCATGAAGTTGCTGGGGAACTCGGGCTACGGAAAGACCATCACCAACGTTGACCGACATCGCGACGTCAGCTACTGCACGGAGAAGGCGGCATCGCTCATGGTCAACGATAAACGGTTCCGACAACTCGACATCGTCGTCGACGATGCATACGAGATAGAGATGAACAAGAAAACCGTCAAGTACACCCTACCCGTACACGTGGGATTCTTCGTTCTGCAGTACGCCAAGATGCGCATGTTGCAGTTCTATTACGACTTCATCAACAGATACGTGGAGCGCCCTCTGTTCCAGTACTGCGAGATGGATACAGATACTGCATATTTGGCCTTGGCCGGTGAGTCCATCGATGACCTCGTGACCCCAGCACTACGAGATCATTATTTCCGACATCGCTCCGAATGGCTTCCGTCCGAATGTTGCGACGAACATCGGAACGACTACGTACGCTGTCGCCTCGCCAATCGACCGTGGGTCGGAGACGAGGCGTGCTGTAAGGCGCGAAGAGCGTTCGACAAGAGGACACCGGGACTGTTCAAGGTCGAGTGGTCCGGTGACGGTTTCGTGGAGTTGTGTAGCAAGACGTACTATTGTTTCGGAGCCACCGACAAGTACAGCACCAAAGGACTGAGCAAACGTCACAACACCATCGACAAGGATGCGTTCCTGGAGGTGCTCACCAACCAGCGGAGCGGAAGTGGAAAGAACCGTGGATTCCGGGTGCATAAATCGACCGTGTTGACGTACGTGCAGGAACGGGCGGCCCTCACCTACTTTTACGCCAAACGCATGGTGCACGAGGACGGGGTGACCACGGGTCCGGTGGACGTATAGAAAAGGCGATGCACGCTGCACTTGTTTCATACGCAATCATGGATGCACGATGGAAACATCCCTTCACATGCATCGTCACCGGACCGACGGGGTGCGGCAAGAGTACTTTCGTGACGCGTATGTTGCGTCACGCTGCTGCGATGATCGATCCACCGCCCGAAAAAATAGCGTGGTGTTACGGAGAATGGCAAGAGGCTTACGCAACGACGGACTTGGTCCACGTGCGGTTCGAGGAAGGGTTACCAACGGCGGCCATGTTCGAATCGACAACGAGGAACCTCATCGTCATAGACGATCTCATGGCAGAAACGGACGAACGGGTCACGACCTTGTTCACTAAAAAAAGTCACCACAGGAACACGTCCGTGCTGTATCTCGTACAGAACCTTTTCCCTAAAAACAAAGAGAGTCGCACCATCAGTCTGAATTCTCAGTACATGGTGGTGTTCAAGAATCCTCGTGACGCATCGCAGATGTCGCACTTGGCTCGGCAGATGTATCCGGGACGCGTGAAATTCGTACAGGAGGCTTTTAAAGACGCCACGTCGGTACCGTACGGTTATCTATTGGTCGATCTCAAACAGGACACGCCCGAGGACATACGTCTACGCACGGCCATCTTTCCAGACGACGGTGTTCAGTACGTGTACTTGCCGAAGGTATAAAACGACCGCGTACGTGGATAGTCTCTTCATTCGCACCATGTCTGCCCTGGTGAAGAGACACATCGTGTGCATACAGGCTCTGAACAGAATCAAGAGCAACAAACTGAAAAAGGCCATCATCGCCAACGCCGACGCCGATCTGCTGTGTGCACTAGCCGAGTGTGCCTACAACATACTAAAAAAGAACATTCCATTGACCGATTTACAGAGGCGACGTTTGAGTAAATACAGGACGAAGTTACGCGAGTTGGCTCAGAGACGAACGCCTGCTGCCAGGAGAAGACGCATCTTGCTGCAACCGCAGGTTGGCGAGGGGCAGAGCAGAGGTTTCCTATCGGCCTTCCTAGCACCGTTGGCAAGTTCGGTCTTTCTACCCTTGCTCCGATAGGTGCTGCTCAAAAGGTAGATACATGGAACACGCACGCAAGATGGCCTTGGTGGACCCGCGACTGTTGGACACGCTTCGTTCACCCCCCACCACCCGCAACCGACACCTTAGGCAACAAGGTGCAAGCCCTCGATGACGATATGAAGACCATCCTCGATAGAAAAGACCTAGACGACGGGACCAAGTGACACTGTATAATCAGGTGTTGCAGCGGTACAACGTCTTGGCCGATAAACACGTCAAGGAACCGGTACGCGTGGTCACGGTGAACGAGTCGGTGATGGGCTCGGGGCCGGGGGTGGAGCCGGGGCCGGGGTCGGAGGGTGCAGTACGAGCTCCTAGTAGCGGACTAGAGGCCACCGTCTTGGACACCGTTCCCAAGACAATGCAGGCCAAAGCCAGACGTTTGATGGAGCATCTCAAGAGAGGTGTCGCGTGGACCGCTCGCGGTGAACTTATACACGAGGGCGTGCCGGTTGTCGGAAGTAACGTGGTGGATCTCGTTAATGATCTGTTGCGTAAGAGAAAGACCGATCCGGCGGGTTGGCAGCCATTCGCACGACAACTCCGTGCCATCAACCTACCCATGGAGTTGGTCGGTAACGCCGTCAGGAAAGCCTACATACGACAGGCGACGACGGCCACTCCCTCTCGGCGGTCAGCTACTTCTCCTCGTGCTGCTGCTGGTAGTGCACGAAGATCACTAAGTTGGACACCCCTCGCTCGTCAGCGCCGTCGAATGGAACATTCCATGCCCACCCCACCCCCCGAATCACGCCAGGCTTTGTCGTCATTGGCTGGTTGGGACGCCTTATAAGGTGGCACGACGCGTGTCCGTAGCACAGTGTTCGTCATGCCAACCGATCCACAGGACGCGTACCGTTCCATCGTTGCTGCGATATTTATCAGTGGACTTTACTTGATTGCTCACGGTATAGCCTACAGTCTTATGCAACAGACGTTATTCAGACTATGGTTTCGCTACTAGACCGTTGTTGTTCCACCGCTAGCGTTGTGGGTGCCATAGCGTGTGTCCTACTACACGTCGGCGTGCTCCTCGTCATTCGTCAGCATTCGTACTCCGGAGTCAACGTCACCGCCCCCGTCAACGCATCGGTCCTCCTCCTCTTTTGAAGGCGCGGAGGAGAGAACAACCCATGAGTGAGGTCTACTTCGATCCAAAAAGGGTAGGCAGTTATGGCGGAGTTGTCGGCACAGGACGCCTACACCTTACACAAACCAGCGAGACGTCATTTCAAGAGACGCCGCGTCATCGTGGGTGGTATACATCAGCAGTGGCAGGCCGATCTCGTAGACTTGACGAAGTTGAAAAAAGACAACGAAGGTATGACCTTTCTCCTCACGGTGATCGACGTCTTCTCGAAAGTGGCCTGGTGTGTTCCCATGAATAACAAGTCCGCGGCGTCGTTGGAGGCAGCGCTGCTAACCACGTTCGTCGACGTTTGGCCAAAGACGTTGCAGACAGATCAAGGCAAAGAATTTCTGAATAAATCCGTTCAGGCTCTATTGCAACGTTACGGCATCCATCACTTCTCCACCCACAACGCGGAGACGAAGGCGAGCGTCGTGGAAAGATTCAACAGAACGTTGAAGACGCGCATGTGGCGATACTTCACGAAACACCAGACGTGGCGTTACATCGACGTCCTTCCGGACTTGGTGCGATCGTATAACAAAACCCACCACCGCAGCATCGGTATGGCTCCGTCAAATGTGAATGCAAAGAATCAAGAAAAGGTGTGGCAACGTCTGTACGGTCACGACGGTAAGGGCGTGCCCAAGTTGCACGTGTCGGATCGCGTGCGCGTCAGCAAGTACAAAGGCACTTTCGAAAAGGGCTACGAGACGAACTGGAGCGAAGAGATGTTCACGATACACGAGGTTCATCCCTCCGATCCACCCGTGTACCGCTTGCGGGACGATCTCGGCGAAGTGCTGGACGGCATCTTCTACGAACTGGAGCTGCAGAAGGTGTCGGTACCCGTCGATAGAGTGTACCGCGTTGAAGCGGTACTGCAACGCCGTACGGTTGGTAGACGAAAGGAGGCTTTGGTGAAATGGTTCGGCTATCCCTCCAAATTCAACAGCTGGATCGATGTCAGGGCACTCGTCCACTCCACTATAAAGACTAGCCGCGCGTATCGCGACACTTCATTCGAGAAATGACGAGGAGGAGGAGGTGGAGCAGGAAGAACAGGAGGATTGTACTGACGCTGCATCGAGCGAGAAAGACAGCACTCCCTGGCATCTATTCGGTACCGTGTGTCCCAAAGAGGAGAAAGTGTTTCTGTGTCAGGTCGTCGTCTTGTACACGGTCATTCTGATCAGCATTTACAACCTGACGACAGGTCACGCGAATTCTAATCTGTGGACGGCTCTGTTGAGCAGTTCGTTGGGTTACCTGCTGCCCAATCCTACTTTGAGACGCAATGGCGACTGATTTCTATCTGACGCTACCTAGCAACGCTTCCATGAAGGTGCACCCCGATAACACCTTGGCCCATTTCATCACGGACTTGCCTCAACGCATATCGATGTCTGGAGAATGGGAGTGCGGACTGGCAGAGTTCCAGTACCCGCATACTTGGTACAACGTTCGAGAGGACGACACCTGGTTCTACCTCAACGAACGCATTCCTGTGGGTCTTACCCCGTCTACGAAGATCGAGGCTGGGTATTACCGCAGTCCTGACGTATTGTTGGACCACGTCAACAAGGCGCTGAAACGCATGTCGACGGATAAGACGCTGGCTAAAATGAGCTACAGTCCCATCACTCAGAAAATGACGTTGCACATGTCACCGGGCACCGACTTCAGCATGCCGTACCAGAGTACGATGGGTACCATTTTGGGATTCTACCCGTCGCTTGTCACCAGTCCAGCGAGAGATAGGGATACACGCGTGTACACCCACCCGAGAGTAGGAGATGAAACAAATCTGGCCTATCCACCGGAGCTAGGTCTCATGCCATCGGCCACCGTTACTTTGCCACCCGCCAAAACAAAGACTGCCGGTAGCCCGTACTCTTTCCGTCAAGAGGCCACTACCGAGATGAACATGAATAAAGGTTTCGACACCATATACGTCTACACGGACGTCGTGGAGTCTCGCATCGTCGGCGACAGTCTCGTGTCGTTGTTGCGATGCCTCCCGGTTCGCGGAGGTCACGGCGCCACGGTGTCCGATCGTTTCACTAACGTTCACTACGTGCCTCTGTTGCGCAAGGAGTTCGGGACCATAGAAGTCGATATAAGAGACGACACCGGACGGCGCGTGCCATTCGAGTACGTGCCATTCGAGTACGATTTTCGACGGCGTAGGACTGGACTGTTCTGACGATGAATTACAACGACTATTACGCACGTCAAGCGGGTGGTGCGCTGCCCTACTTCGTCGGTGCAAAATACCAGCGAGGTCACGGACTAGGCAGTCTGTTCGGTGGTCTGCTGCGCAGCGCCATGCCACTCATCAAGAGAGGTGCCGTGACGTTGGGTAAGGGAGCGTTGAAGACCGGCGTTCGTATAGCTGACGACGTCTTATCTGGTCAGAACATAAAAACGGCAGCCAAACGACGCATCACGGACGCTGGTAGGGGCATGCTGCGTAACCTTGAGATCCCTGGCGTGCGATCTCGTAAACGTATAAAACGAGCACCCGCGAAGACAGGCGTCACTACGGCGAAGAGACGGCGCACGCGACAGACGCCCAAGAAACGTGAGGCCGACATATTCGACGACAAAGATGGCGTTCGTACATAAACAGTCGTGCGAAGGGGTCAAGACCGAGCTGGATCTCTTTACCGTACCCCCCACTCAGACCAGCATCATCGACAGTCACGTGGTGGAACATCAACCCATGGCCTCTCTGGACTCTGGTGGACCGATAGAATTCCTGATCCCTGGATCGGGAGACGATTACCTGGATCTCGCCAACACGATGCTACACGTGCAGGTGAAGGTGACGCGAGCCAACGGGGACGATCTCGACTTGGCCGACCCCGTGGGACCGGTGAATAACTGGCTGCATTCGCTGTTCGGTCAGGTCGACGTCTCCCTGAACGGCACGCTCGTGACCCAATCGACTAACACGTACGCCTATCGTGCCTTCATCGAGACGCTGCTGAGTTAAGGTGCCGATGCCAAGGACACGCAACTGACGGGTCAGCTGTAGTACAAGGACAAGGCCGCTCACATGGATGCCGTCGAGATAGTCGACGGAGCCGCGGCTAACGCAGGGTTCGTGGCTCGAAGAGAGCACATCGTACGGAGTCGAGTGGTCGACATGATGGTTCGTCTACACGTGGACCTGTTTCTACAAGATAAATTCCTGATCAATGGCGTCGATGTCAAGATCCGACTGGTGCGCAATAAGGCTGCGTTTGCGCTCATGGCTGGTGGACCCAACCCCGATTACAGGATCAAAATCAATGTCAATGCCACCTTGTTTGTCAAGAAGGCCACCCTCAATCCCACCGTGCAGATGGCACACATCAAGGCTCTCGAGAAGAGCACGGTCAAGTATCCGATGCGGTCCGTCGACTGCAAGGTGTACTCCATTCCCGCGGGTGCTCGGTCGCACACGCATGAGAACCTGTTCCTCGGCACTCTGCCGAAACGCCTGGTGCTGTGCTGCATCGATTACGACGCCTACAACGGTGCGTACGACAAGAATCCGTTTCACGCCAAGAACAACGCCATAAGCTTCCACGCGGTGTACGTGGACGGACGACAGATACCCTCCAAACCCTTCCAGCCCAACTTCGCAGACGACCTCTTCGTCAGGAGCTACATGAGCCTGTTCACCTCGACCGGTAAGATCTGGCAGGACGAGGTGAACGGTCTGACTCGCAGCGACTACCGAGACAGTTACACCTTCTTCGGTTTTGACCTGACCCCCGACCAGTGCGACGGTCCCTGCTTCCATCTGGTACAAAAGGGCAACCTGCGCATAGAACTTCATTTCCGCAACGCGCTGCAGACCACCGTGAACGTCATAGCCTACGCCGAATTCGAGTCCGTGCTGGAAATCGACAAGAGCCGCAACGTCATCTTCGACTACTGAGATGGACACCCTGCAAATCGCCCGACTACTGGCGACGGACCCGTGTACCAGATCGATATTTCGCGGTGTCGTACCCAAAGACGGACTGCCTGCGACGATAGACGGCGTTCTACCTGCGGCCTTCGTGTGCAACACCGACGACGGCAACGAACCGGGCGAACATTGGATAGCGCTGTACCTGGCTGCCGACGGACGCGGCGATTACTTCTGCTCGTACGGCCTGCCGCCACGTCACGTGGCCTTCCGCACCTTCATGAACGAACATTGTTCCGAGTAGACTCATAATAGCAAGAGACTTCAGAGTCCTCTGTCTAACGTTTGTGGACAATATTGCGTAGCTTATGTATTACTTCGTTGTAACGGCTTGCCAATGAGAACTTTTATCAACGTATTCGGCACCGATCTAGTTGCTAACGATTGCCGCGTGTTTGATTGGCTTAAACAGATGCGACAAGGTAGACTGTACTATCACACTTCGTACATGGCGTGATGGTCAACATCTGCAGGTCACCTCATTGTCACCCTCGAGCCTCTGGCGAGGTGGAGACACCCCTAAGCTCGCGACCTCTGGCGTGATGGTCAACATCCGCAAATCGCCTCATCTTCATCGTCATAGTTGTCGTGATATTACACGCTACCCATATTGTATCGCCATGCTGCTGCTGCTGCTGCTGCTTGTTCAATAAAAATACGTGTGCACCCGTACGATACCGTATTCTGTTCGTTTCTCGTATCCTCGTTAGGTCCTTTGATCTCAGTTATTAATGACCCTGTTAATGACCACTGTTAACTTACTCTTTCATCTCAGTTCTTAATGATACTATTAATGACCGCTGTTAACGGGCAGTCGTTCCTATGTCCACTATCGATGGCTACTGGTTATCTTTCGGTACTCCTACAGTCGCTAGGGGGCGCTGCGTACGGTTTGTGGTGTTCCTACAACCGTCAGGGGGCGCTCTGATTGGTTGCGTGCGCAACCGGATGTCGTTCATGCACATGGGTGCCGGAATTACTTACTCAGAAACTTCCACTAACTACTTACCACTACCACTACCACTACAACTACTTCATATATTCCGCGTAGTCTCAACGTGCTAAGCAGACAGGCGGGTCGGTAGGCGAACACAAAAATACAGTGCAAATACCCGTCAAATATTTAGGTCAGAAGAACAGTCAATGTTAGTTAAACTTACCAATTATAATGTTGATCCATCGTGAGTAATGTCCACAGATCCGTAAGTTTGGTCTCCGTTAGACGATAACGCGTCAAGACGCCTTCGAGCATTCCTGTTCGCAGCCCGTTCAAAAGGCGTCCGGTTTGCTTGAAATCTAGCTAGTAAATGATTGCTGCCAGTTACCACGCCGTGACGTAACGATGTCGGCGGATTTCATTGGCTATTTGTTTGATTTGCGTCAAAGAACAATCGACGTTCGAAATTCATAGAAACCATTTGCTGTTGAAAACGTTGCTTTCTAACGTACGCACGCAAAACGTCGCACGCAAACGTCCAAAGTTCCCAAGCGTTTGTTCTACAACTCCGCGAAGCACATTTTGATACATAATGCATCTTACTGTTATTCTTGGCTTTAGAATGAATGGTTGATTTAGTTTACGTATAACCTGACTAAGACCGCCATTGTGAATTTATACCATGGAATTACGTAGTATACCATGGTATTTTGTGGTATTACATGGTATCACCTATGATCTACAGTCTGCATATAAACGATTCCACTCTACCGAAACAGCTCTTCTCAAGGTACACAATGATTATTATAGTTGACAACATGGACAATGGCAAAGTCACAGCACTCACTTTACTAGATCTCTCAGCTGCTCTCGATACGATTGATCATCCAATCCTTCACAACGCCTTCAGAGACATTTTGGCATTTCTGGCACAGTTCTTAGGTGGTTTAAATCATATTTTTCAGACAGACACCAAAGCATTAACATATCTGGCACACCATCTTGCCCACAACACCTTCGGAGTGCCGCAAGAATCCGTACTTGGCCCTGTTCTGTTTAGTTTTCTCAGCCAAATCATCCCTTGTGAAAATATATCATGGAAGTACATGGTATACCATGGTATGTCGTTATATTACATGGTATTACATGGCAAACCATGGTATACCATGACATTACATGGTAAACTGTGGTGCACCATACTTTCATATGTTGTTTAGGGTAAATGTATGGAATACCATGGTTTGCCTGTTTCAAAACACCATGGTATACGATGGTATATTTTTCAAAAGGAATATTGATAGTCTTAGTAAAAGACCAGTGTGGTTGGTAATCATATCTCATATGCGAGGTACTGGCCAGTTTGTTGTCATCACGGAATTCTAGTCATATCAGAGGCGAAGTACGACAAAATCACTGTTCAGCTATCACAGCCACATGCCGAAACTAACGCCGTCGACTCTAAACTTAGATGGTGGATCAAGCGTAAGCGATTTCAGCTGTTCAATTTTCATGAGCAAGATCTTATTAATGTGCTTGTCATTCCGAAACATTGTGAGTTTGTTTAATTTCAACAACTATGCTTTAATTACTGTGCTTAGTTAATGTTTATGCTGCTTAAGTTTATTTGTTATTTTATTTATGTAAACGTGTTCTGTGGTTGCATATCCGCATCGTATACCCAGCTGCCACCATGTTGTCTACTCTTGTACTCCCAATAAGCATATGTGTACGGCTATGTTTTAATGTCAGTATAAACGGGCTTATTTGGGTATATACGTTTATTATTTTCCTGTGTACTCTTACTGTGGACGGAAATAAAATCACATGAACAAGTGGGGGAAGAAACATGGATACACCAGCGTGGTTCGGATGGCGTTCCGGGGATGCGAAATTGTTTCCTAACTGAGTTCAGACATTAATCGGCTTCCAATGGCCAATGGCTGTCGCATTTGGTTAAGGCCACGTGAGTGTTGATGCGCAACGGAAGGAGCCGGCCCAAATTCGGTTGGGAAAAGCATTTCGTTTCCGGGCGATGAACGAAGTCACGCCCCCATTTATCGGCGACGTGTTTCACCGTACGCGTCGGGCCGCCAGCTTTGCTCTGCCAGTAGTCGTATTCTGACCGTACCCACTGATTTATAATAATTATTTTATAGAGATCAGTGACTGTCCCCGCCACAATTCTGGAACTATACGCATGGTTGGCGTGTTTATTGTGTGACTGCAGCGCCCAGGTTGAACGAGTTGCCCGACTGTCGTTTTTAAGATGACCCAACGATCTGTCTGCTATAGTCCTATCACACTGGCGTAACACTCAGACCTCAGATGGTATCTTCAGCTGCCTGCATTGATCCTACATTAGTATAACACGTAATGACAAAAGCATAGTCTTATATAGCGCTATTTCATAACTTTGGTCTGTTCAAAACGTTTTTCATTGTAGCACAATTCTCTGTCGATAGGGTTCTCGAATAATTAATGTATGTAGTTTTTAAAAAGGTACGTCTTCCGTGCTGTTTTAATAGACATGGTGTTATTACACTGTCTAACAGACTGAGAGAAACCGTTCCATAGCACATGCGCCGCTTTCGAGAAGGCACGGTCTCCAAATGTTTTGAGGCGTGTAGTCGACACAGTCAAGAAACCCACAGAATCTGAGCGTGTGGGTTGGTAGTCACTGAGCAGTTCGGATATATAGGGCTGTGTAAGTCCATGGAGGGCCTCGAAGGTGATTAGAAGAATCTTAAAAGCGATTCTTTCTCTAATAGGTAGCAAATACAGGGATTTCAGGACCGGTGCTATGTGTTCGTGTTTCCTTGTCCTGGTGACGAGACGAGCGGTTGTGTTCTGGACTCAGTCTGCAGTCTGTGCGGCTGACACTGGTCAATGCCAACCAGCAGCGAGTTGCAGCCATCTAGTCTCGAGGTAATCAACGAGTCACAATCTGTTTAGCAGACACTGAAACAGGGCGTGCCACAGGGGGGGGTACTTTCACCTACACTGTTTATCATTTACATCAATGATATTCTAAAGGACATCCCTCGCTGGATCCATGGAGCCATCTATGCAGACGACCTGATCATCTGGTACTCACAGGAGTACATCATTACAGCTACTGTCCGAATAAAAGAAACACTCAGGAAGATCGATCAGTAGAAAAAGACTTGGCTGGTCAACCTTAACATAAAGAGAACCATCTACACAATCTTCAACCTCGCCAACAAAGAAATGAAAGCCAACCTGCATATCAGAGGCCACAACCTGTCCCTTGATGAAACACCAACTTACCTTGGGGTGACCTTTGACCGCAGGATGACCTGGAAGAAACAGATAGACCAGTGCACCAGAAGAGCTAACCTATGCATGGCACTGATGAAATAGCTTTCAGGATCATCCTGGGGAGCAGATCACAACATTCAGAAGAAGCTCTCCGAGGGACGCATCAGATCAGTGCTGGACTACGGAATATCTTCCTGGGGGACAGCTGCAAAGAACAACTTCCAGAGAGTCTCCAAAGTTCAGAATCAGGCCTTAAGAATCATGACTGGGGCCCTAAGATCAACACCGATCCATTCTTTGGAAACACTCACTGGACTGCAGTCCATGGAAGAAAGAAGAGACACAAGACTACTCACGCAATCTGTCAAGTTCAAGCGACTGGAAAACCACCCCACGCACAACAGGATGCATTCTCCGACTAAAGCGAAGCAGCTTCATCCACCAAGCACGAATTGACCCATGGACCACACGAACAAGCCAATCCCAACGCACTGTGCACTCCCTGCCTGGAAGAGGACCCAATTTCCACTCATTAGGTACAGCATCCCAGGCATCTTGAAGAAGGGAATCCAGACAGATGCACAAAAGACGGCACTCGCCATGGAGTACATTGAGCAAACCTACCCCCGTGACATCTGGACCATGCCTACACAGACGGCTCAGCGGAAGAAGCAACCCGCAATAGAGGAGGAGGGATCCTTTTGAATCTGAAGGATGGACGAAAGATCCAACAGTCCATCCCTATAGGAAGATCCTCCACAAATTACAAAGCTGAAGCCCAGGCCTTGAAGACAGCAGCTACAATATTGGTAAAACAGAGAGAGGCCATACAAAAATAAAATTGTCATCCTCTCTTCTATGCACTGTCGGTGATGCAGGCACTATCCAACCCCCAAAACAAGGAACTCAACGTCCTTGCCAGTGCCTTGTCTGTACTGCTGAATGCCACCAGACAGACAGTGCTCCAGTGGATCCCAGCACACATCCCGGGAAACAAGGAAGTGGACATATTGGCAAAGGAGGGGGGAAAACTGGATCAAGAGGAGAGGGAGGTTACTTACAAAGAAGCAAAAACCATTGTGTATCACAAGGAGAAGATAAGATGGCTGAAACAACATCCCAGCTACAACAGTGAGGACAACTGTTACCAGCTGTCCAGAGAAGGTGATAATGGTGCACCTGAGGACTGGATACTGCAGACTCAGGCACCATTTGCACACAAAACTGCACAGCCAAAGCAGACGAAACAGGATGACAGTGGTGGTAGTGCTACTTTTTGTTTTAGCCGCATCCTCTTCTCAGCGGCATGCTGGTGTTTCTTTTCATCTACCCTTTCAAAGCCTCTGCGAGTTGCCTGACGCCAAGCAGTGCGGTCTTCGGCAACTGCTTCCCAGCCTTTGGGGCTGATGTCACAGGCCTTCATGTCACGCTTGCATGCGTCCTTGAACGGGCCTGGTAGACTCTCAACTTGGTGTTCTCAGTGAGCATCTTATTTTCCCATAGTCTTTTGGTCAGCTTGGCCATAGTGACTGCGGCTTTTCCGATGCGCCATGTTTATATCAGTGTCCAGCGAAAGGTTGTTGGAGATGACCCGAGGTAGGTGAAGTCTTCTAATACCTCCAGGGTGTAGTCATGATTGTACTACACACCAAAACGAGAGGAAAGCAACCTGGTCAACATAAACACCAGTGAAAAAAAAAGATATATGGCCTACTGGAGGATCTGCAGCGCACAGCGACCTTCGTACGAGGAACCGGAGTCCCTGTCTGAGCGTTCGACGAAGAAGAAGCAGTGCTCGATTTGAGAAACTTAATGATTTTCCCAACATTTTAGACTTGCGGACCAGAAGATCTACAACTGGTATTGACTTGTCGTGTGTACGTGCATCTCTGATGTTGATCTTCGCCGCATGCATCTTTCTGCGCAGCGCCACCGATCCTGTGAATAGAATCTAATTTTTGTTCACCATTTAGTCTGTTTATAATCATCCAATGATTGATATCCGCAACGTTATCCTCAAATTTACAGATGGCATCAGACATGTTGAGGATCTTGAAAGTTGTGTTTTATATTTGAGTTGCGAAATAAACCAGTTCAACGCTGTCCCTGAAAGACCAATCCTGTGAGACGAGCACCTGGTGACCAATCGTGTCAAACGTCGCACTTATGTAAAGCAGGACCAGACAGGAGACACGATTATCCGCAGATAAGAGTTAAATAATTATGGTTTCTCAGCAGTGCTTTCTGTATGCCGACTGTTTCACTTTCAGTCATATGGCATGATAGACGTGAGAACACCACCTTCTCGATGACTTTGACAGGAAACTCAGATTTGATATCGGCCGGTGACTTATATAAGATATATATTATCCAGTGACGGCTTATTGAGGAGCGGAGTCGCAAGTGCTGCTTTCAAGTTCCCTGACACGTCAGCTGTGGTTAGTGAGATGTTCACAATCTTCGTAATAACAGGAACAAGTGCATTTACCCAGTTCTTTAGAAACCACATTGTCAGAGGATACTGTCCAATGGATGACTTCCATCTCGTTGCTCAGTAGTGGTCTGCACAGCATGTGTTTCCGATCGGTTTTGTCTTCGAAGTAGTTCCAGAATACTTCAGCCAGAACCCCTGGAGAGTCGTGGATTGGCAGTGGCACGGCAACCCGAGTGTGTATCAAAGTTTGCACTATGTCATACAGCTTCTTCTGGTTTGACGCAACAACTTTGTTGGAATAGTGATGACGTTTCGCTTGGCGTAGGCAGTTAGTTACGGCTTGAATATATGTCGGTGGACCTCAAGTCCAGATTATGGTTGATCCCGTTAGGGCCTGTCAAGGTGACCGACTGCTGCCCCATCGCCGACTATTTCACCCATAGCCTGAGAGGATTTGAATATCAAGTTAGCGGGGAGCAATGTATCACATATGCATATTTATACAGGCATGTTCTCAGACTCAGGGTCTTGAAATGGGGGGTTGGGTGTACACAATCAACCGGATATTCTAGGAAACTTTCAGAATTGTTTTACAATTAAAACAAATTCTCTCAAAGGGGGACTTCAAACGGTTGTCCCAAAAAATTTAGTGTTTATTACTTGTTCAGACCACCTCCCACCCTGCCAAACCACCTGCCACTACATGGTGCGAGACATAAGATAATGCATATTTTGCCAAGCCACATCCAACCATAACAAGAAGTTTAACAATGGACTCATCAATTTGTTCAAACAATTAAACATAAATGTATATTAAAACAAAAAACAAGACGCACCAGAAATGAGAAAAACTAAATGCCTTTTAAAACAATTGTAAAAAAACAGTTTTAAAACAACTTGTATAGCCAAGTGTCAATACAAAATTATTAATATTGATTTCACTTGTTGCCCCACAAAATGCGACGACCAAACCACCACCCACCCATACGTAATGACCAAACCACCACCCACCCATACGTAATGACCAAACCACCACCCAACCATACGTAATGACCAAACCCCCACCCACCCATACGTAATGCTATACGTTTTATAGAATTTGAACACTTATGCAACGACCCCTTAAAGGACTTATCAACAAAACAATTCAGAGACAGTTTTATTGTGAAAATCCTGGTATCACAAAAAGCAGAGCACATATTATGTAGAATGATCTATAAAACAACTGGCTAGAATATCCACAGCATCTGCTTTCCTCACTACAAATGCACACATAATAAAGGTGTATGTGAATTTAAGGTGCAGTAAAGCAGTCATTTAATCTTCACAACCACAGCAACAAAATAATACTGGCAAAAATGTACTTGTTTTTTTTCACACAAGAATACAGTATTTAAACACATACTTAAGGCTAATAAAAAAAAAATTAAATTCCAATGTACTCAACCAAAACTGCATTAGTAGTGCATACTATAATGGTAATATATAATGGCACTTTATTAAAGTTTATCAATGCAAATAAATGATAACCTTACTTAATAATAACATAAGGTTTATTCTTTGTAACGATACAAATAATCTCAAGTGTCGTTCACTGTTTGACAATAACTTAACAGACAAAAAATTCTGCCACAAAAAACACAGTGCATGCAGGTGCATACGAAACACAATGCACACACATAACACCAACACTGGAATAACAAACACATGTATCTAACATAAACCCATTTTATAAGAACAGCAGTATTTCCTGTGGCTAATTAGTTATGAACATTGGACAGTAAATATAGCAGTGAAAAAAAGGATACAGGCATTTCAAATTAATAGCTTTTAGATCCTAAGAATAGCTTACACACAACACGTCACAAAGACGTACTTGAAATAACAAAACACAGTAAGCAGAAGACCTCCTAAATGGAGTTGTAAAGTGACAACAGCTACGATGGTATGGACATATTATTAGACAACCATATCAACTCTCCTATAATTACTAGACATCATTCCAAGAAAAACGACCTTGTGGATATCCCAGGAGAGCTACAAGCTGAGACAGAGGACTGTCAAGGGCAGAGCAGCTTCAACAACTGCTGAAGTCAAGGGAAGAAAACAACTAAAAGGAACAGCTCAGAATGAAGTATCTGAAGTAACAAAATATGCCTTTTGAAGAGAAGCAAAGCCACACTAACTACGAGGCCAGACATGGTGCATTAAGTCAGTGAGAGAATTATGTCTGCCATTCATTGTAGACTGAGTCTCAGCTACTTGAAGGTCGGCTCCTCCTCCTCCAGTCGACTGTAGGGAGGAACAGAATGACCATTGTTGGACGCTTGAGGCAGCGACATCATAGTGACTTGAGGGAAGCCAGTGTTCACTGTAAACACACAACACAAACATGTTAAGCTAACTTTACAATAGATAAAACCAGATTTAACAACATTGCTTTGCAAAGCAAAAACTTCAGATGGCAAGTTTCATTTATATGTAACCTGCCATTATGAGGTTTTGTTTCTAAACATATTCCCACTCGCATTAACACAATCAACAGATACTTTGTTCCATTCATTTATTGTTCTCTGTGAGAATGAGTCCTTTCTGATCTACACTGTTCCTTCAATAACACTACATGGAGCCTTCTTCTACCTTCCTTAACATAAGTGAGAAAAATATTTCAATATTTTCATAATCATAAAAACATTTCTAATTGATCTCCTCTTATTTTCCTGGTCTCTAGGAGAGAGATAAACAAACAAAATGCATGCGACTAATCATGACATTTTGGTTTGGTGCAACGTTTGAGTTTACATGATGGTTCTGATGGTAATATCAAATTTGCCATGAACTGGAAATCAACAATTATTTTACTCAATATTGTGAAATGAAGACAATTCACCACATTGTCTTACTACAATTTTTCTGGCTTCAGTATTTTTTATTGAACAATAATGTATACCACATACATTCCAATTACATAATTTCATTATATAAAATCAATACCATTACCAATTACACATACCAATTCCAAATGGAATTAATAGTGGCTTTATTTAGTGTCTGCATATTATGGTACATAATGGCAAACAAATAAGATTTGCAACATATTATATTTTATTGATTATGTGTAGTAAATAATTTTCAGGATTTAAACAGTAAATGTAATTGAAAATGTAATTGAAAATACCAATTACATTTTCATCAATTTCAATTACTTTTAAAAACAAAACACCAATTCCAATTCTGGAATTGACGCTTCATGTCCAGTTACTATGTAACTGACACCAAGGCTGACCAACACTGAGTAGTGCACATATGTAAGAATGGTGACGTCAAATTAAAAAAAAACCAAGAGTGACAGGTAAACCATAAGATTTGGAATATATATGATACTATGACTAGGATCCCAATCTTATACAGCTACTAAAACCTGCTTTCCTAAACCAAAACACAATAACTATAAGGTAGATTTTTCGTTAACAATTTAAAAACACCAAATCTAAATAAGGTAAAGTTGTGCATGCATAATTCTGGTTACCATGCTCAGGTTGTACAATCATAATTACTTCACAAAATTCATCACTGCCATATCCAAAGTTATTGAAACATTTCTAGGGCAGCCTTTAAGATGTGTCACCTCCTCAAGGTGAAACCAATCTGACCATTTTGCACAAGGAATTTGAGTGCAATTTACAGTGCAAACCACCTATCTTTTGACAACCTATATATTTCCAACACATCTATTCTTGTTGCTGTTTCTATTAATATCAGCAGTTTAATTTTTTTTTATTCTAGGGCTGTTTTATTTTCCATAGGATATAACATATTCCACAACAAATGTTATATAATGATTTTTAATGATTTCCTTTACCTGTGACGGCAGCAGGGCGGCGATTCTTGCAGCAAACACAGCAGCAGCAGCAGCAGCAGCAGGTGATCAGTAAGAGACCAATGATGACATTCAAAATACCAAGCACAATGGCCACAGGAAGAGACAGGCTGCAACGACAACACAGTCAGTGGAACAGGCTGTAACAACAACACAGTCAGTGGGACAGACAGACTGCAACAACAACACAGTCAGTGGAACAGAACAATATTAAAGAATGGTAAAAAAAATCCTTTCTATAGGCAATACATATTTTAGTCTATTTAATATTCCAGTCATCTTGGAACATTTATTTGAAATGCTTTCTGTGTTTTCCAGTTTAGATTTTTGTCCAGAGTTATTCCTAAGAAATTAAATTCATCCAGTCGTTGATAATATATATTTTAAGAGTAAGAGTTTGCATGCCTTTATTGGGTAGGTCGTAGGTGATTTATATTTAGATTTGTTTTTATTTAGTGACAGTTTATTAAGGAAGTTGGGGCAGCTATGATACGTTTGTCTTGAATCGAGTAGTTTCAGTAGATGTTTTTAAGATAAACTAACCATTTCTTCACAGAGTTTAGTTCAAATACTATATAAAGTTCCAGATTAATAAAATCTTGAGTTTTTCATTTATTTGGTTATGTTACAAGACTTTTAAAACATTTTTGTAAATGTGAAAAAATAGCCACAAAATTATATTGTTTTGAGAAAATTCCCAAAGAAATAAATGAGTCACTAACTTTACGAAAATTTTGGCTAACGTAAACAAATGATGGGTGCTATACCACCCATGAATAAACAAATGATGGGTGCTATAACACCCATGAATAAGTTACACCACCCATGATTAAGTTACACCACCCATGAATAAGTTTGCAGAAAGTTGAATGACAGCCTAAAGTGGCAGTGTATTTTTGACACAAACCGTTCACCAATTGTAACTCAAATTTGTGTAATTTTGCTTACATTTAAGATGCGTGTATATGTCAAATTGCAGCTTAGTAAGTATTGTAGTTTTTCTAAGAAAGTAAATCAAATAATTTCCTTGTTGTTAGTGATAACAGAAATGTCAACAGATATGCGCATCATGCTTGAAATGTGACGTTTTTTATTGGCTTTTTACGTATTGTTGACAAAACATGACGGCCATTTCTAATATTGACGTCTCCTTAATTTGCCGCCGCAATGGCCCTTGAATCTGTACTTGTAACGTGTTGTCATCTACAGTATCAGGTTATGCCAGCCATCTGACAAACACGTGAGAGGGCATGTTCACGATCAATTTGATTCTGCGGAGTCTACATGGCCATTTCCATTATAGCTTCAAAGGAAAAAAAAATTACGTTACCACTGATATTTGCTGGTTTAAGGACATGATTTAGTTTGGTAGAAAAATTACTTGTGTGTACTGGAATCACAGTAACCAGACGATATGTTCCGCATTCACGGCAAACGAATAAAGCTGGTTCAAAGATCGACACACTTGTGGTCGTTACTATGGAACCATTGCCAGTGTTTCTAAGAAGTCAGGGGGATTTCCAAAAGGACTGTCTTTTTAAAGATGGCCAGGTGATTATTTGTGGTGTTGACATGAAGTTCGATATTTCCTAGCATGTTGAAGAAAAAAATCAACTGACACGTTAGCTGCCCCAGCTACCTTAATGCTTAACCAATCAATAATTTTAAGGAGTTCATCATTTATTACTGATCAGGGGTGGATCCAGGGTTTAGAAAAAGGGGGTCCAAGGTAATGTATGAAGCGCTGAAGGCGGGAAATGAGGTACAAAACGCCTCAGGGGTGGGTGGGGCTGGTTATGGGAGGGGTATCCTTCCCACCCATTTGACATTTTTAGACAAAACCCTTGAAATGGTGTAATTTGGGTCATCCATAATCTTGTTTTAAGCGAGTTAGGGACTGGTGTAATTAACTCAAAATTCAGACATGCGAATTTTCCGTATACAATACAGATTTTGGGGAGGAATACGGCCTTTGGCCATGTCCCGTTTTAATAAGTATTTGCTGAAAGTATAAAAATCGTGATAAAGTAGTCCTATGTATTTTCCTGTATTTGTCACATAAGTATAAATTTACAGTAGATAAGATGCAACTACTTTTAAGTCTAGAGTTTCGACAAAACACAGCGGATTTTGTTTTATTTACACCTGTAGGTACGCCTATTCCAACGAAGAAAACGTACAAATGAAAAGACAATAATTATTAAACATATGTCATGCCATTTATTGCAATATTGACTAAAACAACTATAGTAATGCAAATGTTCAATAAAAAAAAAACGATTGACTAAAGCAACACGTAATCGCCTTAACTATGTATCGACATTATTGCAAACTAGAGGCACGGTAGTGTAATAATCAAAATATATATTTATTCGTACGACAATGCGTACAATTAAATTACAATTGAAGTATCTTTGCACACAAAGAGACTAACATGTCTTTGACTAAAAAAGTGCTACATGCATTCTCTATATTATTCAGCACATCCTTTGCCAAGGAAACTGTGTTTAATAGTTTCCCATCGAGCCCCTTCTGATAGTGGTTCTGAAAGATATAATAAAGTAGCTAGGTTTCATATTATAGAAAGTCGTGGCATCAAGTTTGAACTGAGACAAGGTGTAATTGAAACTTTGACATATATGAACCAATACCACGAAAGGCTAGATTGCCCTCTCAAGAGAGTCTATCCAAACTGTTGTTGCATTTTAAACTAACTGTATAAAGCGCACCATTCGATTCGTGATCTGAATTTGAATCAGGAGACACTTTGCTAAAAGTAGTAGTACCATATAACAACAGTGAGTGCAAACTGGTAGATTAAAACATTTCCTGATACCTTTGCACCATGTGAATTAAAACGCATCATAGAAATACATCCCCCATAGAAAGAGGAACAGTATGACATAACTAATTGACGCTGTGCACTTATATTACAAACCCAAAAATGTAAATGTAGTGATTAGCACATCCGCCTTTCATGCCAAAGTTCTGAATTCAAGACGCAAACCGGACATGGTACATTTGGTGTATAAACCTAGCTCTCAACATTGTGGACTGTGTATCCCTCGTAACTAAACTGTCCGTCGGTAATGTTGGTCCCATCTCAATTTGGGATATTAAAGAACCACTGAGGTTGGCTTGGCGATAAAGTTCTGAAAAGGCTAACTATTTGAATGAGACCTCAAAAGACCATAACATTCTAACCACAATATAGTTATAAGGACTATAGTATGTTAATGGAACGTTGTTGGGTGCTGGAAACAACGAGATACTAGAAACTCTGTTTGTATCAGCTGTGTTTTAATAACATATAACAATAATTTAATGTTAATCATTACACAACAAACTCCACTACACATTGCTTTTTCCATTGTGATAATATTAGCACACCTGATTTGAGTCACATTGATTATTGATACAGTATGTAGCTTGAGAAAATTTTCCGTTTGTTCCTTTCTATGAACATTTGACAAACTGTTTCCAGATCAATCTCACATGAGCGAGCCTACACTTTTGCCATTACACGAACCGTAGTGAATTAAGCTCATGGGGCTTGCTTTCTTTGGATAAATATAGCATAAGTCTGGATGACGTCGACAGGTAACTTCTAGCATAAGTCTGACTTAAATGAAATATTTAGTACTGCCATAACCAGACAGCATAGATTCTTGAAATACGGCCGACAGGCCATTTTGAAAATAGATAAGCCTAATCACGTCATTAAAAAATATACATCACTCCTCTTGGTTTTGTGCTAAAATGAGCTCACTGACAGCAAAATGTGATTTTAAAACGTATATTACTTGTTATAAAGATTAAGATATTCAAAGACGTTGATGATACAATAGGATAGTTTAAATTTTTACATGTAAAAATGCTTATTGTTATCTTCCGGTCAAAAGAACTGATGCAGACGATTTTCATCGACCAGCGCGCTTGTTGGGCGCATTTGCTGGATCTGCGCAATCTGCAGATCTACGAGTATCTGAGGATTGCGCATCGAACGCAGTCCGCCAAATATTCCCATAGTTGGTTCATTCTTTCGAGGGAAGACATGGTCAAACATGAGGTGCGCTTGTGTGTGTACACGGGCGTGCGGTGTGTGTGTGCAGTGAATCTATGAACGATGTCATCGATAATGGTAAGAATAATTTTGGGGATCCCTGGACCCATGTATATCCCTGTGCACATGGGCGTCCGCAGGGGGGGGGGCACTTGCCTCCCCTGGATCTGGAGCAAGAAAGGATAAATGTATATATATATTTCTTCTTTCTTGCCTTGCCTAAAAATATATATTTCTTCTTTCTTGCCCCTCCCTGCAAAAAAATCCTGCGGACGCCCCGCCTGTGCTAGATCAGTGTTTGAAAACATCTGACTGCTACTAAAGAGTTTGTATGTAGTAAGCTACAAGTTTGAGCTTGTGTTGTTTCTTGTCAATGCTTTTGTCCCCCATGCATGCAATTGCAATGGATTTTTTTACCCAAAAAAGGGGGGGTCCGGACCCCCTGGATCCCCCATCTGGATCTGCCTATGATGATTCTATACTTTTATTCTGTGTGCTATCACTAAAATGTTTTAATGTACTAGACAGTGTTGTATCATCAGCATACATAATGAAGCTGAACATTTTACTGACGTGAAAATCATTTATGTAAATAATAAACAATAAAGGTCCAAGATTTGAACCTTGTGGTACTTCAATTTCTATTGGGACGATTTCTGATTGCATTTCTTCAATTTTAACATACTGTTATCGGTTATTTAAATATTTTCAAATAAAAGTAGAGTAGTACCATCCATGCCACAGTACCTTAATTTATTTAAAGTTAAACCAAAGGAGTTGTTTTGGGCCTTTGCACCTATATGAGTGCCTAAAAACTAACCATTTCCAACTATAATCAAGAATATCATGCAAGTGGTTTACTGGGAATCTGTTCTAATAGTGCGGAGTTGTGGTCTGTCATTTTTCGTGGAGGCTGACATATTCAAGTGTTCGCAATTTTGACCAATCAGTGGCGAGTAGCCCCATAACCCCACTGCGGCTGTGACGTAAGCTGTGCATGTTGCTTGTATTTTTAACGTGGTTGAGAATTGCAGTTTCATCTTTATTTTGATTTTATATTGGATTTACACACAACAAAACTCTTACAATGCTATACTGTACAGCATTTGGATGTAAACATACTTCAGTGAGGTATAAAATTGTTTTTTTTGGGGGGAAAAACAGACGGTAGTAAAGCAATGAATTCACAATTGCAGGCAGGCTGGTTGGAAGCCCACATATGCTAGACTTACCAACCGCGAGGCGGATGGCAAACAATGAATGAATGGACACACAAACAGAATGTCCAAACTTATTGGCAAGTATGTGACTAAAATCATCTACAATCAGGCGTTTAAAGTTGGACTTGTGGGAAATAAGATTCTGAACAAATATGGCGCTGGCCATGCAAATTTTTTTTCGCTGTTCAAAAAGGTATATTTAGTTAACAACTTGCATGATATTCTTGAATACAGTTGCAAATGGTTACTTTTCAAGTACTCTTATAGGTGCAAAGGCCCTCAAAATGCCTTTGCATGGTTTCACTTTTATGAAATAGTATGGTTAATAGTATCAAAGGCCTTTGAGAGATAGAGAAATATATTAATCGGCACTTCATTATTATCTACTAGTTCAAGCGCAGCATACTCAGTTGAGTGTTTAGGTCTGAAACCACACTGATTTTCAAAAAGAAGTTTAGAATCATTAAAGTAAGAAGATAACCGAGTCAATGGAAGAGACAGGTTGCAACAACAGTCATTAGAACAGACTGGCTGCAACGACAACATAGTCATTGTAAGAAACAGGCTGTACCAACAACAGAATCAGTGGAAGAGACAAACTGTATTGACAACAGTCACTGGAAGTGACAGGCTGTAACAACAACAGAATCAGTGGAAGAGACAGACTGTATTGACAACAGTGACAGGTTGTAACAACAACAGAATCAGTGGAAGAGACAGACTGTATCGACAACAGTCAGTGGAAGTGACAGGCTGTAACAACAACAGAATCAGTGGAAGAGACAGACTGTATCGACAACAGTCACTAGAAGTGACAGGTTGTAACAACAACAGAATCAGTGGAAGAGACAGACTGTATCGACAACAGTCAGTGGAAGTGACAGGTTGTAACAACAACAGAATCAGTGGAAGAGACAGACTGTATCGACAACAGTCAGTGGAAGTGACATGCTGTAACAACAACAGAATCAGTGGAAGAGACAGACTGTATCGACAACAGTCAGTGGAAGTGACAGGCTGTAACAACAACAGAATCAGTGGAAGAGACAGACTGTATTGACAACAGTCACTGGAAGTGACAGGTTGTAACAACAACAGAATCAGTGGAAGAGACAGACTGTATCGACAACAGTCAGTGGAAGTGACAGGTTGTAACAACAACAGAATCAGTGGAAGAGACAGACTGTATCGACAACAGTCAGTGGAAGTGACAGGCTGTAACAACAACAGAATCAGTGGAAGAGACAGACTGTATCGACAACAGTCAGTGGAAGTGACAGGCTGTAATAACAAGTCAGTGGAAGAGACAGATCGTAACGACAACACAGTCAATAGAAGAGACAGGCTGTAACAACAACACAGTCAATAGAAGAGACAGACTGTAACAACGACAGTCAGTTGAAGAGACAGACAAGATATAACACCAACACAGTCAGTGGAAGAGACAGGCTGTATTTGTGTAATGACAACACAGGGACTGATGGACACTGATTTTCTGTTTAAAAAAATGCAAATTCCTCACGTCTGTACAGTGTATTAACAATACAGTGGACATCACAATATTTGCATAACGACCTCCTTTTCTCTCTGGAAATGTAACAAGTATAGCTAATTGTGTATTCCGTGAAAAATACTGTTAGTTGCCCTATTACTGTGCAGTACGTACCAGAGCGTGCCAATGGCTACTCCATTGCAGTTAGCGTCACAAAGGTTAGTTCCGCAGGCGCACAACTTGCCGTCCACCTCCACATCGCTTACTTCACTGAGTAAGCTGAGAACTTCTCCAGCAAACTTTCTCTCGCTGTCACTGCCAATTGGGTTGCATTTGTTCAAGCCTATGTTTGTGTCAACCTTCATGCAACCTCGCGATTCAACTGTCACTTTTGAGGTTCCAACTGTAACATGGACACTGAAGTAACTGACAAATACAGCAACATGGACACAGTGGGACAATTGACAACATGGACACAATGGGACAATTGACAACATGGACACAGTGGGACAATTGACAACGTGGACACAGTGGGACAATTGACAACGTGGACACAGTGGTACAATTGACAACATGGACACAGTGGGACAATTAGCAGGTGGTGGTGGTGTTTGTAGTGGTGGTGGTGGTGGTGGTTACACATGTGTGTGAGACTGCGTGTGTTAAATGCATCTATACAAACCTAATGGCACATGGAAGGAGATGCTTCCTTCGAAGTAACTACACATGTAGTCAGTCCTGGATGGACATGTCTCTGTAGCATCATTACTAGACGGATGCTCACACCACTGGTCAGATTCACGACTGAAAAACTTCTTCAGTAGTGGGTTGTCGAATTTGACATTGGAACATTTGTAACACTGAAGCGTTGACATGTCTGTAACAAACAATACAGTAATTGGAAACATATACACACGAATAATGTTTGACATAGCCTAGATGAGTTAGTTTTCAGTGGCCTCGATCTTTGCCTTTCATTAGAAAGGTCAGCCTTTTTGGAAAACAACAGATGTTGACAATTTTGTCATGGGAAACATTGCACTTAAGATATTTTGTATGGGAAAGGAAGGGGAGAGTAATTATTGACTGACATGCTGTAATAGCATAATGGAGGGTCAAATATCATAATGATTACGCCCAAATCGTAACAGTTGGCATCTCTGGTTTTCTTATTTTTTTCATAGATTATCAATATAGTGGATGGTGAAAGATAAAATACAGAAAACAGACTGCAATACACATGACTGAAGCTAAGAAACACTGCCATATCATATACATTGTTTGAAAAATAATAAAACAAATTAGGTAATATACAAGTTATTGTTTTACCAGATTATCAATTCCATGTTGATGATATTTTATTACAATTATTTACAATATACAAAATTATTATTTGACAATATTTCTGTCATAGATGAAAGTGAAGAGCTGTCACATGCCAAGCCAATCGATGCTGATCTTGCAAGCCAGCACCAGGGCCATGCAAGAGTTTCATGTACAAATTACTATAAAAGTGTGTGTTGCTTGTAGCGTACACCTGGTTCAACATATTTATGTCAGAATTTATTGGATTATTGCTTGCAGTTGACCAGGAAGCACAAAATGAAACTCGCTTTCATATCTCCTGTCGGACATCTTGGATTTGTTACATATGCAAATTATATACTAATTAGTTTCAGTTAGTCACACAAGTATTTTAGTACCAAGATATAGATAAATCTATTGTGATTCAGATATGTAGTTGTATATGTCATGTCAAATACTAAAGTTGATATTAGCAACATATGTTGTATGTAGTATATCGATTATGTAGGTGACAAAGACAGGACCCACTTGCTAATTGACATATTTTGAAATTCAATGTATGAATGAGTATAATTTTTGTGATGCTTGTAGCGTACACCTTCTTCAATAGATTGATGTAAGAACTGAGAGGATTATTGCTTATAATTGTTCAGGAGACACAAAATAAAACTTATTTTTATATTTCATGGTCGGCCATCTTGGTATTTTTTGCACATGCAAATTATATCAGTGATGCACACTGAAAAGAGAAGTCACAGGACAAAATGTCCTGAACATCTGAAATCAACAGGACATGATGTCCTGACTCCACAAAAACAATAGGATATTCTAGTCTACCATGAAAGATGCTCATTGATTTTGGTTGCACTTTGAGACTTGAGTAGTAGTAGTAACTAGTTCAGTATACAGCGTGCAACTCAGTGTAGTTATAAAGAACAATACTAATAAAAATGAAAAGTTTTGCAGTTATTAGGTGAATAAATTTATTCTTCATTCACATACAATGACATATTGCAATCAGCATCACTTTTAATGATTTGGCAATATAATTTTTTTTTATTGCATACAGGCAAGACTTTCGTTTTTGTTTTCTTTCAATAAATGAATGATTAAAATGGCATAACTTTTTTATTTGTACATATATTTTAATAATTGTTTCAGTGTGTGTGTGTGTGCGTGGGTGCGCGTGTGTCTAAATATGCTTTGCATGTCACGTGAAGCCCCTGCACAGCTGCCCATAGGCTTAGACCAATATTTCACATCCGCTGACATTGCTGGCGTCCACGAACAACATTCCCAACTGCCCATAACAAAGATCTGCAGGAAGTCAGCAAGCGTATTTGAAACTAGCAAGACCTAGACTGATTGAGATCGCAAAACTGAAATCAATGAAAGTGCTATAGTAACGGAAGTATTTCGAGCACGCCACTTGGTGGATAGTACCCTGTTGGACAGTTTTGGTGCTAGCAGCGCCCCTAGCAGCTAGTGAAATTTTTTTTCTGTTAAACAGCGCCCCTAATGATTAGTAACCGAAGTACTTTTATGTTTTTAAAATGTCTATTATTGTTGAAGTACCTACTTCAGGGCCAGAAATAGATGACGCAATAGCATGAATTGCTGAAGCAGCGAGAAGCCGAATTGCGGAGTTCGGTAAAAGTTGTTCTCAGTGTCCACAGTGATAAAAAAGATAGGACACATGACTGCCCTGACGATAATTTTATTGGGACAAATGACCTGATCAAGGCCACGTCGAAAGGACATTTATTGTTATTCTGTTATATATTAATTAGTTTCAGTTAGTCACACAATTATTTTTGCACGAAAGTATAGAAAATACAAATCTATTCTGATAATATATACTTTTACATACTTGTGGTGAACCATTCTAATTATACAGTTCATTATATGAACCAATGTCCAGGCCTGCTGAATAAAAAAATTTACTAGCCCACTAGGCTAGTGGATTATGAAATTTACTAGCCTGCAGGAATTTTCACTAGCCCATTTCATTAATTTTTTTGTAAATCTTCCTCAATCCATGTCCACAACCATATTCTCACAATTAAATTTTGTTTTTATTTGTTGCTTTTGATTCCAATGAGTCTCAACTGAATATAAAAAAAAATTGGGGAAAAGAAACTCCACAAAACAAAAAAAATCTAAAAAATACGTACAATACTTGGTTTTCATACTGACTAGACTAGATCATTGACTAAGTTGAACGTAATACTTGGCCTCTCTCAGTGTTATCTTGGCACTTCAAAGAATATAACAAAATCTGGTGAAAGCTGCCAATAGTGATAGCAATGTAGTGCCAACTTGCGACTAAAAGACATGACATGACATAAAGACATGATGCCTATACTCTAGTCATGTATTGGAGGCCCTCAGAAACTCAGGACTTATTTATAAGGTTAATGCCATTGTGCAGATGGTATATCATACAATATATGTAAAGCACATGTAAAGCAGTTTACCAGTTAGCGCATGTCTAAATCTTAACTTATTAGGTCCGTTACTGATAAGGGTTGACCGTTGTGTGTGCGAAATACACAAATTAGTTTTACATAAGCTGGAACTATGTTATTTGCATGCCTATATGGCTAGTAAAATATATGTATGCCAAAAGTTTAATACATAATTATAGTCTTTAAGTTTAAATAGAATCTGAAAAAATGTTTTAAATTTTGTTATCTTAAAAAATTCATAGGTGTCAAATTTACCGACTTTTAAACTTTTTTACATTTCAATCTCTCATAGCTGAAGCCATATCACAAAATATAAAATGTTCATTAACATCCCTACCATGCAGTATAATAACGATGTTGCCTGTACTCCCAACTATCAGAATGCGATGTGTGTTCAGGTGCGGTAAGATCCCATACCCGATTCAGAGCACCCGATCGGTCCTCCGTTTTCACTTACCGTCGGTCAGAACTTCGACAAAACTGACTACACAGAGCAACATAACAACGGAGACAACTGTTGGGTGCATGTTTGGCACTCTCAATAGTAACAATCCCACGAAGTAATGAACAAAATATACTGATTAGCTTGAAACAAACTCAAAATAATTGACAACTTCTCTTAACTTGCACGACACATCGATGATCGAATGAGCAAAGGGAAGAGTGAGATTCAAACGAGCACTATTTACATCAAACTCCCTAAAGAGTATAATAAAACGTTATGCGATAAACATTATATTCCTGGATGTTTTAATCCACGCTGAATTTGCTGCACATGTCTACAATGATTAGTATTTATTACCATTTTCTTTGCTTGTTTCAGCAAGATGCACCCCTTTTTGTAAAGATGGTACGACCCTACTTAATTATTCATAGTTTTCAGGAAATCTAATAGCTTTCCCATTGCTGTGGCAGAGTTGCTTTGTGGGTAGGCAGAATTATTTACGCATCTACTGCGCACGCATTATCTATAAAATTATAAGCTCCGCCTACTTTGTAAATTTTACGGACTCGATCTTTGCTATGAGCTTATAATGTTTTATATTGATACGTGGCTGTACATTGGTAACTAGGGGAACAAACTGTCGCAATCATCATAATTTTCAGGATCCGTGTGAATTGTGATTAGTTTTCGTAAGTTGAACTTGACAAAAACAAGCGCACGTGTTTTCGCAAGCAAAATAAAAAAATATTGCAAAATACTAATTAATCGTTAGATATATAAACCATATTGAAACACCATGCAATATATTAATTCTTTGTGAAATGTAGTATCTAAGTTTTAAAAGAACCAAACAGAACCGGATGATTAGTGTGTTAATGTGTGTCGATTTATTGCGTTGCATTGTCTTTTAAAATATATATTTAGGACTTGTCCCGTTTTCACGTGGCTGGCACTGAAATGTATACGTTTTGCAAAACGTAATAGTATATTATAAAATGATCGCATTAGTTTTATTTATAAGAAGATTGTCATCAAAGGCAAAACCAAAAGCCCAGATGGCACGTGGACAAGGAAGCCATTGGCTTATCGAGAGTTCAACATTTTTAATCTATGCATGTGTATAATCCACCCTCCTGAGATATGTGTCAACCTTGTTTTTATGCATATTCACGCTACTAGCAGTTACACAATCTGTAGATAATCTGTTCCATTCATTGACTGTCTTTCTTGAGTGAGAAAGAAATATTTCTATCAATATTTTCATACCTATTTAATATCTTAAAAACCTCAATTCGATCTTCTCTTCACCGCCTTGTCTCTAGGGATGTTAAACCACGTTCTTTCAGTCGTTCTTCATAACAAAGGTCTCTCAGTTCGGGAATCATTTTAGTTGCTCTCTTCTGTATTCTTTCAAGCGTATTATATCCTTCTCACAATATGGTCTATACGCTTATATACAGTACTCTAAACGAGGCCTAACTATTGCTTTATACAGAGGTATAATTAGCTTTTTTTCCTTGTATGTTATATTTCTCCCAATCAACCCAAGAATTTGATTACCCTTTGAAGCTGCAATACCACACTGCTTTGAATCTTTCATATCAGCACTTATTGTAACTCCTAAGTACTTTTCTTTTACAGTACTAGCCAGAACAGTATCTCCCATTTTATGGTTTACATCCAAGTTCCCATGTCCTGTATGTAGGCATTTACATTTCCCAAAATTGCCATTTCTCAGACCATTTCACTAATCTGTCTAGATCGTTTTGTAAATGTTGTTTATCACCATCATTGTTAATCCTTCTAAACACTTTTGTGTCATCCGCAAATTTCAGTACGTTGCTTGTTATATTATCGTCCAAGTCATTGATATGTATTAAGAATAATAAGGTCCTAATACTGATCCTTGTAGTATCCAACTCAAAAGTGATTTCCAGTTTGAAACCTCCCCATCTACTACAACACGTCGTCTTCTGTCAGTCAGCCATTGTTCAAACCAGTCGATTATGCCATCCCCGATACCATGGGCTTTTAATTTAAGTAGTAATCTTTGATGTGGCACTTTGTCAAAAGCTTTCTAAAAATTTTAGTATAAAATATCTACTGGTGATCCCTCGTTTAGCCACTTAGTGATTTCTTTAAAAAAAAATCACAACATATTTGTTAAGCATGACCTCGCTTTTAGGAATCCCTGTTGGGATGGATTTAATAATGTATGCCTAACAAGGAAGTCTACCATATAATTATGGTCTTTGATTAACCTTTCTAATAATTTAGAAATCACTGATGTTAAGCTCAATGGTCTAATTCTGTGACTTATTTCTCCTACCATTTTAAAATAATTGTATGATGTTTGCTTCTTTCCATTCAACAGGAACTACTCCCTTTTTTAATGACAAGTTGAATACTCTTGCAAATGGTATACAAATTTGTTCTACTGTTTCCATTAGTAGTTTTGGAGGAATTCCATCCACTCCAGATGATTTATTGTCTTTCATTGCCTTTATTTTCTTAACAACCATTTCTGGATATACAATTAACTGCCCTAAATAGTCTAATTTAGCCTCCTGAAATTTAGCAACTGGAACTAGTAATGAACTAATCAACTTTTGATTACATATGAATTATTGAACAACCTTCGACAACTGTTTGTCACTGTCAGTGTCTTCCGGTGTTTGTAGAGACCTATTCACTGCTAATAGCAAAGGACCTTTGTCATAGGCGATGCCACAAAGTCACAGACACAGTAATACAGGTTGCTAATTAAGTGCATTTGTGTGTAAGTGCATGCAAGAGTTTTTTTTTCAACCATGTTTTCGTAATATTATAATTGTGGAATTCATTGCATGTTTTGAACCTTTGGATTTGCTTAGATATTATGTATGCAGTAGGCATATAAGTATTATGATTGCAAAATTTCATCTATTTATACTATTGATTCCTGTTTAGCTTAATATACGAAAATTGCAAAATGTTTAAACATACAATTTGTAAATATAAAAATCTTTAATATGAAATTTCCATTAATCTACCAAAATAGGACTATTTGCTTATCAGCTGCAACTTGTCAGCCACTGTCAGTGGGCCATGGTGACATATTGGTTAAAACACCAGACTCTCAATCGAGAGAACCCGAGTACCAATCCTTATGATCTAATCTTGGGCAATTTCATTCATGCCACAAACTGAACTGTATAAATGAGTACTTGATAATAGACAGTGATATGTGAACGAATAGTCTTTGGCAGAGTCTTTTTATTTTGTATTATTATAAAATGTACAAAGGCTAAGCACAATGAAACAATTAACATATGACAGTATTTAAAAAAAATGAAAACTCTAAAATGTTCTATAATAGTGCATTGTTTAAAAAAAAATATTTTCTGATAAGTAAAAAGTTGTAAAGTCACCTTAAAGGTGGTTTTGTTTTCCCATAAATCAGTTCAACATATATATTCACAAAAGGGCAAATTCTTATCCTTATGCCACAGTGCATAGGATAATAATGTTGCTTGGTATTTAGAAACTATCAAGCACAGTGTTACCCTACTACATTGCATAAAGCATAAACCATGTATTTTATTCCCCTGAAATAACTATGTGAATGGGACATGTCAACTGATATTTTATTAAGCATTTGAATCACACCCTTTTGAATGTATATCAAATGACAAGCCCATAGCCCCAGGAGAACTGACTTGCTTAACTTAACTACTGAATTTTCTGCTCACAGAGGACAAACATACATAAAAGAAAACAAACATGAACAACTAAGCTTATTCTAGAAGTTCATTTTTTTATATTATGTATATAATGCTAATCTAGTCATCAATTCAGACACATCATTGCGTATGATGGTTTGCATCAATTCACGTCACTTGTCATCAGAGTATGGGTCAATTACATTACCTGAATAACAATTCTAATTACACACCAATTACACCTCAAAAGTAACAATTCTAATTATCAATTCCGTATTGAAATAAAATAATAATATAACAATACTAAGTGGTGTTCTGGCTCTTGGAATAATATATTTACACTTCAGTATTGACACCAGTATAATACTTCAATATTAAAAATATATAAATTTGAATTTACAAGCTTTAATGTTAGTAATAACAAAGAAGTGCAAGTACTGATGTGTCCGTTTCTAGTTTTGTTTGTAGCCATAACTGAAAAATCCAATAAATGAATACAATTATTGTTATCGTCCACTTGGACACTAAGTTGTTATAATTTTGTAACCATCATGTTTGTTTTCAGGCTGTCACAAAGACTTGCATCATCATGGACCTCAAGAATCATGGAAAGTGCATGACATGGATTTATGGAACCACAAACACCTGAAAGCAGTTTGAATTAATGAAGCAATGCTGAATATTTGGTCCAGTTTATGCAGCACAATAATGGCCTAGATATTTATACTGGACTGCACCAATGTGACAGTGACTAGAATCCAGCATTTGCAAACAAAATATTATAATTTTATTATTCATTTGTTTACATACCTGTACCAGATTCAATGCCAAAGTACTGTCATGATGAATTATTTTTGATCAGATCGTACTTATTTATTTTAATAACTTATTTATGTATTAAGTTCATGTTCTATCGCGACTGCAATGGATAATACATAACCGTAAGCAAGGTCAAGGAGGCAGCTGGGATCGGCCTGGTCAACTCTTCTTGCTCTGGCACAGTGTTCACACCAGGGGAACATAACATGATGTCAGTGCGGAGATCTTTATCTGTAGAATATCGCAAATCTCACGAAAAAAAGAGTGAATTAGCAGAAAGAGTGAAATTGCAGAAAGAGTAAAATTGCTGAAAGAGTAAAATTACAATTTCAGAGGGGACTACCAATAAAACCCACAGCCCAGAAGAAGACATTCCTGACAATAAAGAAGAAAGAAAACAGGAGACAGAAGAAAAGCCTGATAATACGCATTCCTGACGACCCAGAAGAAGAAAAGAGGCGCTGAAGAAGACCAAGATGGCTGCCAAAGTACTGTCAATGGACTTCGGTGGTAATATAAGAAAAACTGGGCACGGTGGAGAGAACTGATGGAGCTCGTGCTAGATGGTCCATATGCAAACAATTGGTCTGACACACAGAAAGGGGTCTAGTTCCTCATCTGCATAGGCCAACCATCCAGATAAAACTGTTCTATGAAAGACGACAAGGACCTGGTGAGACGGTAGACGAGTGGATGACGCAGCTTCGCTTCATAGCTGCAGATTGCTGCGTGACATGCTCGTCCTAAACTCTGCAAATAAAAAGGTGCAAGAGATACTACTGGAAACGGATCACCTTGACCCCTCACAAGCTCAAGGCTCACGAGACCAACATCGAGCAAATGAAGCTAATATCAAGCCGTGACGTCCACTTTATTGGCCACCGAAGAGATCGGAAGGAAGCTACAACAAGTCACCGCTCCTACACAATGACCCCTGCAAGAAGGCTGGATGGAGCCTGACCTAGGACCGGAAGGAATCCCGACGATGCTGCGTGCAGCATGTGCGGTCGAAGCAATTCTACAGCTGCAAAACCAGGTGCTGCTGCACGACAGAAGAGACCTCTGCGGCGAGTGCGTACAGTCGATGACTCTGACTCTGACCTGGCAAGCCAAGACGCTGCCACTGGATGCCTCACAGCCAGTGTAAACGCTGGCGAGGCTGAGGGACAACCCTACACGACCGTCCACGTTGGGCATGACAACATGAAGTTTAAGGTGGACACGGGAGCCGAGATTAACGTGCTTCCCATCACAGCATTTGGCTGTCGCACCAAACAATTGAAGCCGACCAAAGTCAGGCTGACAGGATACGGTGGACACGAGATACCCACCACAGGCACTTGCAAGATCGAGTGCTACCCCAGGGGGGAATACGCACTCCCTTGAGTTCTTCATCGCGGACACGAACGCAACACCTGTTGTCGGGTTTGACTCATGCAGAGCCGTGGGACTGGTGAGAATTGAGGACCGTGTACTAAAGATGACCCGAACCGAGGTGGCCACAGTCAAGACGGAATACCTCCCTGAGAACGTCCCCAAGGACATTGCTGAGAAGTATCTGGAACTATTCCATGGCCTTGGACAATTCCCAACACACACGATGCAAACCAGACCCGAGGTGCACCCATGATACACGTCCCCAGGCATGTGCCCTTTGCATTATGGGACCGTCAGAAAGCTGAGCTAGAAAATGAAGAATCACTTGGCGTAATCATGAAGGTTGATGAGCCAACCGACTTGGTGAACTCCATCATGATCGTGGAGAGGAAGAACGGATCGTTACGCATTTGTCTAGATCCTCGCGACCTCAACAAGGCGCTCAAACGCGAGCGCTACCCTTGCCCGACCGTTGACGACGTCGCAGCCAAGCTGCACGGCGCGCAGATGTTTGCTGTACTCGATGCAACAAGCAGATACTGGCAGGTTAAGCTGGATAGAAAGAGTTCCCTGCTAACCACGTTTAACACACCCTTCGGACGATATCGGTTCAACCGACTGCCGTTTGGAGTGAACACAGCACAAGATGTGTTCCAGAAAGAGATCGACCTTATGTGTAAGTGATTATCTGGCGTGGTCGCGATCGTGGACCATATGTTGGTGTATGGCAACAACAGAAAGGACTATGACGCCAAACTTGATGCAGTGCTACGCAGGACCCGAGAACGAGGGATCAGACTTAATCAGGACAAGTGCGTTTTCCGGACCCATCAAGTCACATACTTCGGACACATACTGTTGGCCGACGGCCACCGACCACAATAGACGAGCTGGAGACTATACTTGGAATGGCTACGTACTGGGGAAGTTTGCGTCAAACTTGTGGACATCACTGCCCCATTAAGATACCTGACAAAGAAGGAGAGCAGGTTCATCTGGGATGCAGTGAGTGAGAAGGCCTACACAAACATGATGCAGCTGTTGTGTAAACAACCAAGTCTAGTTCTCGCCTACTTCGATGATGTCCTTCGAATATGTTGTCCTACAGTGCGATGCTTCGCAGAAGGGTCTTGGAGCTGCCTTGCTACAGGAGCGAAGACCCGTATCATAAGCATCAATATTTATGATCAGCGCCGATCAGAATTACGCGCAGATCGAAAAGGAATTGCTCGCTGTGGTGTTTGCATGCGCACGATTTCATCAATACGCAAAACCCTGGAGGCAATCACGAACAAACCACTAGCTTGTGCGCCATCACGGCTACAGAGAATGCTGCTGAGACACCAAGGGTATACCGTGACGATTGCTTACGTGCCAGGGAAACAGATTCCGTTGGCAGACACCTTGTCCCTCATTTTCATGAAAAACAACCCGAAGCTACCGAGAGACGACTTGGGAGACAGCGTTCGGGTGTACGTGGTTCTGACCCAGAGTCACCTCAGCGAAGAAATCTTCCAGATCCTCCACACCACCGTCACCGATACACGAATGGAGAAGATCAGGACTGCCATGAGACTGGACCAGTCCATGCAGATCCTGATAAGAGCTATCCAGTCAGGTTGGAACAACGAACGTCGACGTTACCCGAAGGAAGTCCAAGACTACTGGAACGTTCAAGACGAACTCTCAATCATAAGCGAGACAAACCCGAACGAGTCATCAGCTATCGTCATCAATACCCCCCAGACCAGCGACAAGATATACTATGGAGCAAACCAAGCAACATGCCCGAGATGCTGTTTACTGGCCCCGCCTCAACACGGATATCGAGGCGCTCATCGGAGGTTGTTCGATATGTCAGTAACACCAGTGGGCGACGCATAAAGATCCTATGATGAACCATCCGATCCCAGCGCGACCATTCCAGAATGTGGCTGCGGATCTATTCGAGTGCGAGGGTAAGAACTATCTGTCTCTGCAGGGTTACTACAGCCGCTACACCGAAGTAGAGAGGCTCTACTAAACCCGAGTATCATTCGTCATCATGAAGATGAAAGGAATCTTTTTAAGACACGGTATCCCAGAGAGGGTCGTTACTGATAACGGACCTCAGTTCGCCTGCACATAGTTCGCGCAATTCGCAAAGACGTGGGGGTTCGTCCACTCGACCTCAAGTCTTCGATACCCGAAATCCAATCCAGTGGATTAGCTGAAAAGGCCGTACAGACTGCGGAGAGAATCATCGTGAAGGCAACCGCAAGCAGATCGAAGAGACCAATTACATCGCTCCACTGGAGTATCGCACGACGCCCATCCCAATCTGCGGAAAGTCACCCGCACAGCTGTTGATGAGCAGACGTTGGAGATCCATCTTGCTTCCAACACACATATAGCTGCAACCTGCCCTCGTAAACCCGGAAGTCACTCACAAGCGCTTCAATGAGAGGCAACAGAAACAAAGGAGGTATTACGACCGAAAAATTCAAAGCTCGATCGTGCATCTCGGTCGGATACCAAGTACTGCTGAGGAAAAACGCGGGAGGTTATAGCCTGCCATCGTCACCGATCGAGAAAGCGAACACGCCACGATCATACAACATTCAGACGAAGGATGGTGCGGTCTACAGACGCACCAGTCGACACCTCAACAAGCCAATACCCTACTCAGGCGACATGCCTCGCACCGCCATACCCGACGTCCCGCCGTACAAAGTCAACGTGCCTTGTACCACCATACCCGACGTCCCGCCGTACAAAGTCCAAGGTGCGCAGACAGATCAAGCGAGATGTACCCGACACGCCGAACAACCTGCGACGGACATCCGAGTAGCGCCACCCGAGGAGAGCGGCCCACCATTGCAGTCCAGGCAAAGCCGGGTATGCATCAAGTACGATGCTTGAGGGGTATGATCACAGTTGACCTTAATTCCTATTAAATTGTGATATGTGAATTTAAACAATTCATATGATGTGACATAAGTGCAATTGAGCAGGCATATTCTCACGTTTGTTTGTAGAAGCTAGTGGCTGTGAAATGGTGCATTTTTTAAGACTAACAGACGGAGGGATTTATAGGAAGTTTTCTGCTATGGGCCAATTCTATTAGCTGGAAGAATGTGATTTTGACAAAACTTCGTCAGCATGTTAATGAGATGATGGCAGTTGCTGTGAAATTTTTTTAGAATTTTTTATGGTCACGTTTTCTTATAATCAGACAAAGCGTTAACATGACCACCAATGCAATTCTCAACTTTACCCTGTGAAATGAAGGATGTAATGTTTAATGATAGCCCGCCAGATGGCGCAACTAGTCGGCAGCAACTAAAAAATTATTGTGTATAGATTATTCTGTTTATTTTATCGTATAATTCGCATTATGCCATATTATAATATATCGTTTCATATTATATAGCTAATTTGTTGACTTTAGATGTTCTACGTTTCACATACAATACACACCACAATTACGACAGGGCAGTTTCTATGACCTGACGGTTTTACTGTGCGATCTTAATACGTGTAAAGAGCTTCCGCCAGGATGCCTATGGCTATGCCGCGTGCAAACGCATTTGTGTAATTCCTTGACGTGCTCACTGCATGAGTCTTTGCATGTGCCTCCTGCCGGCTTGGCTAATTAAGGTATTCGTGGCTTAAGGGGAGAGTTGACCAGGCTGATATTGGCTACGCACTTCACAGTGTTCACACCAGTTCGGGGAACATAACAGAAACGTTTATATCAATTACAAAGAAATTCAATAGCATAAAAAAGTCATTATATTAAACATAAAAAAGAGCATAACAAAGCTTAGTTCATAACCACATGAACCATGTGTATGTTATTCATAATTGCTTTTAATTGTGAAGATTAAGTAATATATCCTTTATGACTGAAGCTTGCATAATCTCTGATGTCAATACTTGCAATTGCTCAACATGTTAATTACACAGAAAGTAACTGCATATATATATATATATATATATATATATATATATATATATATATATATATATATATATATATATATATATATATATATATATATATATATATATATATATATATATGTAGCTAAGCTAACACAGGAACTAGATAGTATAGTTATATGTACGATTCATTGCATTCGCATTAGAAAGTGAACATATATTACTCCACAAATCAAGGTTATATAGAACAAATACGTATACAGATCGGAAATAATTACAAACGATTCATAGTGAGGGAATCTTTATTATAAGTAAGCGAATCTGGTACAGGTATGTAAACAAATGAATAATATGTTTTTGTTTGCAAATATATATATATATATATATATATATATATATATATATATATATATATATATATACATATATATGTATGTATGTATGTATGTATGTATATATGTATGTATGTATGTATGTATGTATGTATGTATGTATATATATATATATATATATATATATATATATATATATATATATATATAGCCCATTTTATATGCTACATCAACCAGAACATGTCGACCCATCAGTCTCAATATTACATTTGGACGTTTTGGCCCATCATTAATTCATGACTTGACCCTATAGGCAATATATCAGCTTGCTTCATTAATTCAAAAGTACTTTCAGTTGTGTGTGGTACCACATATCCATGTGATGAACTTTCCGTGATTCTTGGGGTGATTTTTCTTTATCTTTGAGACAGCCTGAGCACAAACATGATGGTTAGAACAATTATATATTTTTTACTATGCCTAACAATCCTAACTTACTGTTGCTAAAATTAGTATTATGTTTGGCAACCTATACTATAGCTTGTCCTTGACCTTGGTTGTTTTTTCAATCGGCCACATGGGCACGGACCACAGTCAGAATCCATCCGCCATTACATACATAAAGAGTCCCAAGGAAAAAATTCATTGTGCAGATGGGGTTTATTTGTGAGAGCAGAAATTGTGTGCATGAGTGAGTGGAAGTGATGTTTTTGTGCACAGTAGCATCTAAGCTTTGAAATGATGCCATTTGTCAGTAGGTATACCAGGTGCGTAAGGACACAGTGGCTGTTAGGCAGGATGTACTCATATTTGGGAAACCGGGGAATTTCATGGCAGAAATGCACGGGCCTCATGCTTTGAAGCAATTTGTGCGAAAAGGAGGTATGTCATTTTCACGAATTTCGCACACCAGGTGTCTTAGTGGGTCTGTCATTTTCTGTGAATTTTTAAAAAAAATTGTAGGATAAATTTTCAATGTAGACGCAAGAACGTTATAATGGTCGTCTATGGGAAAAGTGACTGTGGTCCGTGCCCACATGAACCCATCATGACCAGCTCTTCTGAAAACATAAAAGTCATACACATTTAGTGATTCGCTTAAAACATAACTATGATCTATTCGTCTGCGTTGGATTTCTTCCTGGGTGCATGGTTGACTTAACATTTTGTAGTATTTTGTTAATTAATAAATGTTTGGTGTTTTCGTTCCCGGTAGATGGCGCAACTTGAAAGATCGTCGCCGTGACCTGCGTACGCGACTCGCGCACCTGTCCACATCCGGGCACTACATTTAAAATTCGTTTCGTGCGCTACAAAGAAGGTTGCTAAAGAAGCTATTACCCGGCATTGTAATTGTTAACGGATTTTAACAGTTAAACCGTTCGAAGCGGGACCGTACGGAATTATCGACAGCGTACTTGGCTTCGTCTGGACACGATTGAAGCAGCCGACGTATCATTGGCGATTCGAGTGGTGGAATTTGTTTTTGTTTGTTGGTCGGCCAGTGGCTGTTGGCGGCATTTGTTGTTGCGGCGAGTGGATAAGCATGGGTTGCGCGATAAGCAGTGACGATAAAATGGCGCAGGAGCGATCAAAAAGGATCGACAGAGCCCTGCGAGCGGACGGCGAGAAGTCGTCGCGAGAAGTGAAGCTGTTATTATTAGGTAAATTTGGTATTTTTAAGTTGGGGGTGTTGCTACGAGGTCAGCCGCGACCCAATCGAGGTCGATGGCCTTTCTCAAAATTCAAAATGTGTTTATTTGGGTATACTTTCATATATGAACACATTTTTGCATAATGTTTAACAGTTGCACAATGCTGCAATAATTAACATAAAAATATGACTTATTGGTCGGATCTAGTTAGAAAAAATATATATCTGATACTGTTTAATTGTCTATTGCCTTGGTCTGGGTCTTGCAGAACCATTATATTAAGACTGACCAATCTGCAAGAATGATTACCGTTGCAGCGTTAGCATACATGTTTAAAATATACAGTTGTATTAGACCCAGGCACTCATTTATGTTTAGCTTTATTTCCGCAAATTCAAGTTTAGCATACAAAAATGAATTTTGTTGCACCATATTTACAATTACATGACTACACTTCCTAATAGTAATGCTGACACTAGATGTCCAATATTTACCTGATGTTCCCCGATTCATTCAACCAACTCCGTGAATGATGACTCGTTGATGAGTATACATGTAGAAATGGCATTTAAGCAATATTTTATTGATAGTAATTTTAAGTGAAATAACTCGGTGAATGTCTCATGAACATTTATGTACACCTAAAAAATCCAACACGGACATATGTCTGCTTTTATAGAACTATTTAAAGTTTATCCTTGGTGTAATACTTATAATGAAGCAACATTGCTGCCAACAAAGTTATTTATAGTAACAGTTTATAAGCACCTTTTGCTTATACGGGGGCAGCCGTGGCCTAGTGGTTAAGGTGTTGGACTCTAAATTCGAGGGTTGTGAGTTCAAGACCCACCCTGGGCACGGTTTGTTTTCGAAGCTTAGGCAATTTCGTTTACCCTACTTTGCCTCAGTCTACTCAGCTGCAAATGAGTACAAACCCTTTTTGGAAGGTACCTGCGATGGACTAGTGTCCCGTCCAGGAGAGTCAGTATAACTGCACTCTAAGTTGCTTCGCACTACAGAAACCAGGTTTAAGCACTGGCCATGTAAGCCTTCATGGCTTCCTATGGTGTAATGCCTGGGGGATGACTTTACCTTTTTTTTACCTTTCGCTTATACAAGTTGTTATCAAGACAACCCCGGTGGGCCCCCCTCAACCACCACAGAGACCAACAGTTGGTTAGAACTATTAGTTCTAAACTCCTACTAGTCCATTTCTATTACTAGTGTTACTGGGACTGTATGAAGAGTCCTTTTCGGATAAATCTTGCACGATCTTTTACTTATACATGGCAAAACTTTACATAAGCACACATTATTGTAAAACCAACCATGATTAGATTGAGAGCCTTGGGTATTTTCAATCTCTTATAAAACCTGTATCATGAATTGACCGACCTCCCTGTAAGTTAGAGTACAGGAGTTTATTCTGTTTCTGAGAATCTCCACTCAACATTTGTGTCTTTCTACAATAGCCTGCAACGTGTGGCTATTTTGTATTCATTCTGGACTAAAAATCTGGAGCTATTGTGTTCATGCCTTTTATTTAGTGGTAGAGCTTGTTAAAGGTTCGCTATTTTGGACAGCTTCTGTTGTATGTTTGATTCCATAATCTTCTGGTCAATTTTTGGCATTGTTACATATCATATTTATTTTCTCTGAAGTTGTAATCTCAACATCCTGTGTGCTAAACTAAATATCCGTTGTAGCGTTACCTTTACAGGATAACTGCAGGATTTGTTTGATATAAATTTCCAAATGTTTATTAAATTGAATTACTGATTGTTATTGAATTGTTAATCATTGCACCATAAATTTCAGTGTGGCAATACCAACTTCTTGTTCTAGTTGAACTAATGTGTCCTTTTGAAGAATGTCTCTTGTAGCCTGTCACATGTACTGGATGACATCTCTGACCACCACCATGCGTTCCCTTGGTAGTGCGATGCCATAAAGCATTGTCAGCAGCATTGGATTTGTCTGACTTTGCTGTAATTACTCTCAGCGAACACTTTATAGCAGATGTTGTTGTGCAGTTACAAGCATATCTTTTACTAAAAGCGTGTTTTTATCGGTTTTTTAACAGTAATCTATGATTATTGCTTTTAACAGTAAAGTAGTTTGTGAGAAATGACGATTTTAGACATCATAGACAATTGTGCATGTGCTTACTTTATACGTATATAATTATGGAACAATTTGTAGATTTACATAAATAAAATTTATCTGCATACAAGGGTAGTAAATTGACTTTGTGACTGTTGCTATGAGTATCACTGGATCTTGTTGATTCCCACAGTTTATGCCATAAGAGATCATAAATAGAGATTGAATGGTGACTGGGTGGCTGGAGAGAGCAATACGTAGTACATATGACTGTGATTATGAGTAATAAAAAAAATATATATATTTAAACCTTATAAATTACAATAAGATTGTAATGTTAATGCAATAAATGAGCAGGTATTTGCAGCTGTGCCTATGGGTAAAATAGTTTTGCAAGAGGGCCACATGCGAAATATAAAAATGCATTTAAAACAAAAGTTAAATAAAATTGATTAGGAAAGATCATAAGTAGAATTGAGATTAATATAAATGACTTCAAAGGTGTCTCATATCTTAAGCGCGTACTGCTACTAATTTAATCAAAACGTACCCATGTGTCACAGCACGGTATAAAATGCAAGTGTATTGATCATAGATAATACATTTATTTGTATTCTGACAAACTTGCAGAGACATGTCCTGGCTATCTGCCATCATATCTGTCAACTGACCCCATTATGTCTGGTTATGACCAACCATCCAGTGTTGTGATTTATCAACATAAATATTTATTGTCATAATACCAACAACTCATAATAAGTTTGTTTTAAAAGGTTCGCACAGTAATGTGGCTGTTTTAATTATGTTGTTCCACAGTTTTTTTTGTTAGCTGCTGTGAGACATTTTCCATGTGGCCACTGTCCATTGGTGGAGTAAATAACCTGTGGTTAGGGGCATTATTTGATGAGTTTGACAGACCTGTGATAAGAATTAAGATTGCTGTTTGACTATGTCTCCCCTTACAACTGGTTACATAGTGACTACTTGAGACTCAAGTTAGATGTAGGTGTGTTATTTTATTTCTTTGGAAATCTCTCAGAATCAAACATATTTCCTGCGCACTGAATGCACTATTCCAACGACCAGGCATAATTCAGTCTGAGTTATTTTTCTGTTTGTCATCTGGAGCAAAGCAAGGTTTCAGACAGAACAGTAACTGTTGGTTTTCCTAATCAGACATTGCACAAATCCACCATTTGTTAGTTATGTCTGCACTCAGAAACCGTGCGCTACATAGTATAGTTACTGGGTACATATTTGCTATATATAATTCTTCTTTTATTAAAGTTAACCCACTATCAGTGTTGACATGTGATTATTGTAATCGTCACATGAAAGGCCCAGTAGTACTTGGGTTATTAAATCCTTATAATAGCAGCTTGTTTGTGTTGACCCACGTATTGCTTAGTGCAGTGTCCTTGTGCTTTCGCTCTGTGTTTTGTTATGGTGGTTTCTGCAATATGAGTTTGTTCTGTTTTGTCATGGTGGTTTCTGCAATATGAGTTTGTTCTGTTTTGTCATGGTGGTTTCTGCAATATGAGCTTGTTCTGTTTTGCAGTCCTCAAATATGCTGGTTAAAAAGTTCTGGACAGTGCAACTTGTGGACGTCAATTTATGATAAATTGACACCATTGATAATGTTATTTGTGTGCCATATACTAGCATGTAGTTGTTGTACATAGTAATTAAGGTGGCTGTGGCGACTAGCGTGTCAGTTGATTTTTTGATTTTTTCCTTCATAACATGCTAGGATATACTGAACTAACCGTCGACACCAAAAAAAATCACCTGGCACTAACGTGATATTTCGCCAGTCCATCCTTTAAAAATGTAGTCTTTTGGAAATCCCATTGAGTTCCCGAAAAAGTGACAATGTTTCCATAGTAACGACCGCGTGCGCTACGATGTTCGAACCAGCTATATTCATTCTCCGTGAAAGCGGACCACATCGTCTGGTTGCCACATCATTGGGATAACAGGCCAATCAAGATGACCGTACACACACCCTGCCACATGTTTGTTAGATGGCTAGCATAATCTGATACCATAGATGACAACATGTTACAGGTACAGATTCAAAGGCTATTGTGGCGGCAATTTCAGGGGATATCATATGTCAGTATTACAAATGGCCATTATGTTTTGTCAACAATACATAAAATGGCAGTGAAAAACCGTAAATTTCAACACGTGATTGGTGAAGGGTTTGTGTCAAAAATACACTGCCACTTTAAGCTGTCATTCAACTTTTGCTTAATTCATTCACAGTGGTGTAGAAGACATAATTGGTTTATGTTAAAAAAAAATTCTCAAAACAATTATATGTTTTAAAAACCTTGTAACATAACCAAATAAATGAAAAACTCTGGTATATTATGTAGTATTTCAGCTACAATCTGTGAAGAAATGGTTAATTTATTATTTTATCTTAAAAACTTTTGCTGAAACTAATCATGCCTGGGGTTCAACAGGAATGACTGTTCTCAGAAGTGGTGATTTAAGGGGTATATACGACTAGAACCACGGGATGGCGGGTAATGGGGTCACTATGAGTCTGTAACTTTGCAATGCCTATTTACTAACTAAATACTCAGCCAATCTGCAAATACGAACACAAAATAGTATCAAAATTTGCAGTTATTTAAAAAACATCATTATGGCAGTGCCAGGTAATTATATAAGTACATTCGAGCCTCGTGATAATGCGGTGGTCGGGATCCACGATATCGGACTGCATTGTAGGTGAGGCACGTTACGTGTTCCCATATCTGCCACCAGGGGTACCAAGAATTAACACGCCACGTCGCTCCTGAGGAAGCCCTGTGGTGCCGCACGGTTTATAAAGCTTATTTAGAGTAGAAAATTAACGTCAATATGTGTTGTATCGATTTTAAAATATCACACTTTATGGAATGTTGAACTGAATAGAATAAACGTGTGTGGAATACAAATCGCCAATACTCTGTGACGATGGACTGTCTGTATGACGCGTCACTGTGAGTAAATCTCATCGAAAAAAAATAACCTGGAGATGAGCAGCAGAATATGCATATGAGTTTACGCATGCAGCGCAAACGTTGATTAAAAACGACAATGGGTACAATCGATAGTTTATTGATTATAAATCACTACATACATTTACCACAAAGTAATATCCAATGCCAGCATAATATCCGTCTGATGAAGTCAGCTGAAAGATGCCGAAACGTCACAACTAAACAAAAGGTAATTTGAAAGTGAATCAAATGATTAAGTCAATGACTTATTGTATAAAAATGACTAGTCTACAAAACATTTTCAGCACAATACTAGTGTCAATACTGTCAATGCAGAAAGCAGCATTCACGGGGCCGCAAAAAAGTCTGACTCTTTTCTGTTTGTGGCTGACAAACAGATCTTTCTTGGCAAAAAAAGTCTGACTCTTTTCTGTTTGTGGCTGACAAACAGATCTTTCTTGGCAAAAAAAGTCTGACTCTTTTCTGTTTGTGGCTGACAAACAGATCTTTCTTGGCAAAAAAAGTCTGACTCTTTTCTGTTTGCGGCTGACAAACAGATCTTTCTTGGCAAAAAAAGTCTGACTCATTTCTGTTTGCGGCTGACAAGCAGATCTTTCTTGGCAGTGTTCAGGAAGCTGGATATCTGCATCACTTTGACATAGTCACTACCACGAGATTCCACCCACTGTAAACCAATTTCCAACGCAGCCACTACCTCCGATGGTAAAGGGAGTTTTCGGACTTCTATTTCTTCCACTATCGTGTTCGCGTTGTCATCTTTTGTTTCGGATGTTGCATCACTGATGATCTGTTCATAAGTTAACCGTTCGGTAACTGCGCGCAATTCATGAATCGTAGTCCATTCTGTGATGAAATCTTCCAATGATTGGTCCACGTCAAGTTGCTCTCTCAGTCTGTGTTCAGCTGTTTCTATGTCTTCTTCGCTAAATCCGAAGAAGTCGGATTCGGCACTTGTTACGTCATCCACGGATGCATCAGGGAATGCTGGAGCAAGTCCCATCCCTCCATTTTCGATGGTTGTTGATGCCACGAGGAACATGTCTTTCAAGTAGAACCTCTTCAGGAATGGTGTAATGTCCGTGTCTGACAAGATCGTTTCTTTCACAAATTCTTTCCGATAGTGTCGCTTGAAGGAGGATATGATCCCCCTGGTCTGATGGTTGGATGACACTGGTTGTATTCGGCGGGATATCATCCCCTGATCTAATGGTTGGATGACACTGGTTGTATTCGGTGGGATATCATCCCCTGATCTAATGGTTGGATGATACTGGTTGTATTCACCTGGAGGTACATCACAGTGATCTTTCCATCAGGTGAGCGAAGCGTGTTAGTGGGCAGGTGGGCAGGCAATTGTCGAGGAGAAGTACGGCCTTCTCCTCAAGGCGACGCTCTGACAGACAGCATGAACGATTCATGGAACCACTCATTGAAGATGGCAGCTGTCATCCATGCGTTGCTACTGGGCATATATGCAAGTGGCATGCCGATCATGCTGACATGGTGGAAACGTCTTAGCGACTTGTATTTTCCAATGCGGTTTCAGTTTGTGATTGCAGCAGAACAACAGGGTTGTTCTATCTTTGGCTAGCTTGAATCCTTCTGCCCTTGCGTGCATCGTTCTTCATCGCCAACGTGCGATCTGGCAGCATTTTGAAGAACAGGCCAATTTTGTCCGCATTATAGACCTACTCCCCGCTCAGGTTGTTGTCAGCGATGTGTGCCATAAGTTTCGGGGGAAATTGTGCAGCACCATCTTGGTCGGCCGATCGCTTCTCGCCAACATCTTGATGCTGTGAAATGCTGTGTCGTTTCTACCATCGTCAAAGCCAACCCTGACTGGCAGTGAAAATCCGATGCAGCACCGTTGATGGCTGAACTTTTCCACTTGCGCTTTTACCACCGGACCACTTATCAGCAGCCCAGTCTTCCTCTCCTGGATGAACCAGTTCAAAATGGCATTGTCGAGGACGCTATCTTTGGCGATGCGAGTCTTCTTTCGCCGCAAACCGTCGTCTTCCTGCACAGTGTGGACGAATTCTTGTAGCTTCATTTCATCCTTTAGCCATCCCCGAATTTCCCAAGACACTTTCCATTGCGATTCACCCTTTCGTATCCGGATGACCAAATTTAACTTTTCGCATACTGTGTACGCCTTGCGTTTTGGCATAGCGAATATTTGAGAATGATATTTGTGATTTGTGTAACAGACTAACGGAAGGATAATGATACTTCGTTTTATATTGTTGTTGCCTGCTCAATAGCATTTAACACTATTTTACTCAACTTTTACTTCAATGCACTGTGAGTTATTTTCATGTATCGGCATTCAGTAAGATTGGTTTAATCTTGCCGCCTGAAATCGACTCGCTCTTGCTGCCTGTCACATAGAATAAACGGGTTAAACTTCAATGTTTTTAATTGATTGAAAGGTGCAGGAGAGAATAGGCTGGTGTGTCTCTGATGTCTAAATTATCACTGAATGTGTGAATGTTTTATTAACATGCAAGGCATTTGTGTGAATCACCACTGCAATTAACAAGTCGCCCAACCGAAGCAAACGCCAGTGAAACAGGACTGACTGATGGCAGCGCAAAACAAACAATGCAACAACACTTGACATTCATTGACAGTACATACTATTTATTGACACTACATACTATATATATATACAAGCAGGGTTGAAAAAATCGGATTTTTTAAATTTAAATCGGATTTGTTTATTTATTTTATTTTTTGAAATCTGGTATACACAATATCATAAAATATTTGGCTATCTAGTGTCAATACATCTACACAAGTGTGCGCACTTTGTGCTTTTGTATTAAAAAACACAAAACTTTGTTGATCTCGATGCTTGTAAACAATTACTTGTGTTAAATTCATATAAATCAGTGATTTAAAAAATCGGAAGTCTAAAAAATCATAAATCAATTATTTTTTTGGAGTGATTTAAATCAAATAACCCTGCATACAAGCCCAACAATTTCACCCCTGGCGGCAGAAAATCGGGGTCCACGACCAACCGTGTTATATCTAATTCCACGTAATAACGGGGTGTGTTATAACGAGGTGTGACTGTAGTATGACCATGGTCTTGCAGTTGGTCCATTGTGGAGAGTTTTTCGTAGGACTTGGTGTAACAAAGTGATAGAGCCATCTAAGTAATTGGTCTAATCTAGACAGGAGGTGCTGCATAGGTACAGGGGGCAGACCACAGTGGAGAATTGCATTGGTGGCCATGTTAACGTTTTGTCTGATAATAAGAAAACCTGACCATCAAAAATTCTGAAACTTTTTTCACAGCAACTGCCATCACTGACATGCTCACCAGCTTTTATCAAAATCACATACCTCCATCTCTTTTAAAACGCCCCCATGTGTGATGCCCGTCAATATTTACAAAAATAGCCATATATACATGCGCCCACGTGGCCCATAGCAGAAAAATTCCAATAAATCCCTCCGCCAGTTAAATTCTAAAAAAATGCAATGTTTCACAGCCAATAGCTTCTACAAACAAACCTGTGAATATTCCTGCTCAAAGGCACTCATGTCACATAATATGAATTTATTAAGTTCCCATTTCAAAATTTCATATGCCCTACATTCGTGTGAAACAATAAACAGGAAAGTCAACTGTGGTCTTACCCCCCCACATGCAGCTGATACTACACTGTATCACTGCAAGCCTTCTGTTCTCTTTCTAGGTCAGCTAACAGTGAGTAGCCAGGCTTGGGGATTTGCATACAAATTATTACAATACAGAACTTGTTTGTGTCTGGGCAGCTTTTGTTGTCAGACAAATCCCTGCTAATCTTGCGATAAATCAGTGTCCAGTAAAGCCAGTGAGACAGTGTTTACACAGTGCATGACTATTGTGAATGACAAAATAGAAACAATTAGGAATAGTCAAAACTTCAGAAATAAGGCCTGGAGTAGATATACCACACAGGTTTTGCTCTATATATTAATTACCAGATTTTGCTGTAATTTAGTTGCATATGGCATAATTAGATGAGACAGTATCTGTGCCTGTATTCAGATCTTGTAGTAGTTAGTACCAGGCAGAAGTCCTGGTAATTACACTATCTATGCCTGATGCATTAATTAACAGACTCATTGGATATAATTACACTTTCTATGCCTGATGCACTAATTAACAGACTCATTGGATATAATCACTGTAGTTTATATGGGGATCTGTGCATATAATAATTACACTTTCTATGCCTGGGACGCATTGAGAGTACACACCTCACATTTAAGTTGTTTACGTAATGCCATATATAGCATGATTAAAAATCTTATTAATAGTGCACATACAGGTTTCCAATTACTTCTGATTATAAATCGTTTTAATTATTACGTGCTAAACAGAATGACTGGGATTATCAGAAAAGAAGAATGTATGGCGAAATAAAAAGAATCCAAGTTTCTCATAACTTTTTTTAAAAAGTAAATGAGGGATGGGTTTTGCTGATGGAGGTGTTAGCGACTATCAAAGGGACTATTCTCAATCATCAACAACTTCAGAAGTCTACCAAGTGTATGTCTTACACCCCTCCACAGAAATATACAGAAAAAGTGCCCTTTTGTATGATTTGTATCTTGCAATATCGCCTGTTGTTCGGAAAAAATTATTTAGAAGACGAATGTTTTACGTTCAAAATTTAAATGCGCATGCAGGTGGCAGGTGAGAAGCCAGGATATTTTTTATGATGCCCTTAGTGAACTTTGATTTGTATATATGCAATATATTTAGTACTTAGTAGGAACAGGTTCCAATAGAGGTTTTAATTTTGGGGAAAGAACAAAAGGAGGTGTTGTTTGAGCATATAATTTTTTAGAATGATAATGCTCATCCTTGTGGGAACACCATATTCTCCTGCAGTTGTTGTACAGTGTGTGAGTGCACTGATTACCCTAACCAAGCACAGATGTGAGACAGACAAATTGACATTGACAAAGGCAGTATGCTGCTGCACAAATCACTAACATTGACTGCAGTGGACTCAGGCCAAGCTGTAAATCGGTGACTGGGAGTACAACAGACCGTTGTTGTATTCAAGTCATCTTTACGGGTTTAACTTTTAAGGCGAGGTTATGTATGATTTTAAAGCATAGCAGTGTGCTAATAGACCATCCCCTTTATACCACCAAACTACTTCGTGGATTATAATGGAATGTAAATATTCGGGTAACAGAACCACAGGCCTATACATTAAGCAGTGTGAAGTTTGCAGATTTACCCGAATATTATTAAAGTTCCATTATAATTATACTCCGAATAAGCATCCCACGCATATTTATTTGATGAAAAATGCCCTATATGCACTTTATTTGGCACTATACTATTATTAAATTTAAACATTTGTGCCAGCCTATATTCTGCGATAATCATGGCAAATGATGCAGGGTATAATTTTTAAGAGAGCAATCGCTCTCACTCCCTATTGCTAGCTCTAATCAATCATCCACTCATCGTGCTAAAATACTTGCTCCCAACTAGAGCTGCATGTGGCTCCTGATGGCTAAGTTTTCACCCCTTCGAACGACAGTCGTGAATTTAGTGGGATCACATGCTTCTGAGGATCCTAGATTTTGATCCCGAAGTGTTAGACAGTTAGATTTCCATGATTTGATGAATTGGTCATAATCCTTAGTTTTTGGGAGCTCGACATGGTATATTATTAGTTAAAACGCCATTATCAACGCGTAAACCGATCATAAATGGCTGCTGTGCGCAGCACGTCAAACCGGTTGTAACCGACTGATGGCGGTTTCCCCTGAAACGGGCTTGTGTATTCAATTCAATAAAACTTTAATGTCCATTTAAAAACGGAAAATTCCCCGTTTTTTTTTTCGAAGATATAAAATGCGGTTACTATATCAGAAAAAAAATCCTAATGCACAGTGGTCCGCGTAGTTTTTTAGGGGCGCCTTGGCTTGATGTCGAGTAAAAAAAATTGCTTCAGCGCTAGAAAGACAAAAATACTAGTGACTTTTTCGCACTGTACTATTATATGTTTTGACTGATTTTCCTCCCTGTACTGTTATTTGGTCTATACGTTTATTTGGCACTCGAGAGTAATCCACCAGGTAGCATGGTGGTAATGGGAAGGGTCTATTGAAATGAGATTGTTGGTGTGTATATTACCACTTATTGGAAGTCCACGTGGGAAGAAATACAATTCTGGTGCAAGAGTTAACCTAAATTTAGCCTGGGTTAAGCTAGAAAAATGGGTTTAACCTGCTGGGCTTGACAAAACCAGAAAACCCTGTGGCCTGTGCTTTTGCCAACCTTGCACCACAGGGTGACAGTTCACTGAGCACCCCACTAATTGTGCTGGGGCACTGCAATCTACTGATGGGGCACTAGATACCCTGGTAATGATAGGGTACTTCATTATCAGTCAAATGCACATTTTGATAATAATGAACTTTCTGACCTTGTGTCTCCACTAACCACCTGGTGCTGCTTAATTCGCCTGATTATTTCCGCTTCTTGATGTACAGAGTTGTCAGAACCATTGTTTGCTGGGTATAACTATAAGCTACCTGTCTCGGTTGTCACTATGTGCCCATTGGCAATTTTTTTATAATATGATCAAACTTGTCGGCTGAGATATAAGCTGATGCTGCAGGCCCCACACATCAATGACTCAGTGGACAATTTAATCACTGTTGACAGTATACTATAGTGATCAAAAGTGAACATATTTGTGGTCTGCTGAAAAAAGATGGATCATGGTTAAGCAAGGCATAGGCAGGTGATCATAAATAGACAGAGGATCATGGCCAGACTGGCAGGGAATCGTCATCTGACATGAGATCATGGTCAAACAAGATCATGAGATCATGGTCAGACAAAAGTGGATCTTGGTCAGGCAGAGGGGAATCTTGGTGAAGCTAACTGCAGATCACACCTGTGTGTGACTAAGTCAGTCTGTTGCTTACTGCAGTAACCAGTGAGCTGTAGAGACTACCAGGAGCCACAGACAAACCAAAGAAACAAGTTTGTTTGATTAGTGCTACCCCTACAGTGACTGCTACAAAAGAATGTGGAGAAGATAGTGTGACCAACACATTGAGACATTGTCACAACCAGAGCTTGTTTCCTTAAGGCCAATTGTGTGGTCAGTACGCCTTTGTTCTAATAATACTCTCATTAACTAGCTTGTTTCTTTCTCTTTCCCAAACACAGATATCTCTCACGTGCAACCACTGACAGTGACACTGTCATTAGCTTGTTAGCTAGTTCACACCATTCAGTCTCTGGCCAGTGCACCCACACATATCTTGTATAGTTGTATGTACACTTTCACGTATGCACCTGGTTTATTTCGTGCTGTCCAAAATGTAATGGTCAGTTCTTGTATAGCGCAGTATCCAGTCCATAGGACCGTTCAAAGCACTTTATTACACTTCACCCCCCCCCCCCCCCCCGGCAGACCTGTTCATTCCTGTGCCAACTTGACTTCTCTGGGAAGCATTCAGTCTTACTGCATAAAGACTATTTGGTCATATATCCACCACTGTCCATAGCCAGGTACTCATTTATAAAGAGCTCTGAGGTTCTCTTGATTGAAAGTCTGATGTTTTAACCTCCATACCACCGTGGCCCACTGTCCACAGTATGACATTAAATTAACCAGAATCTGGAATGGTTTAGATGTTGTGATGTGGGAGTACTGCACCTTGTATGTTCATTATTGTTGTTTTTTGTTTGGGGCAGGTCCAGGGGGTCGTATACAGACAGGCTGCTAGAGATGCACAGAGTAGACATCAGCTTGTACTTAGCCATTCTTTGGTGGGCTGCACCAAAGCCTTGATAACAATCACTTTACGTAATACTACAAGCTCTAACTCACCTGAGGCAACATGTACATTAAAACTACAAGTTATCTCCTGGTTATTGCCTTGCTCATGGGCGGTCTGCCTTTGTTGGGAAACCAAACAGTTCATTTCATCAGTTGTCATCAGTTTTATTTATTAAGTACAAATGTTGTTAATTACTTTCTGTGAAGTAAAACTGTCAACTTAAGATGTCCTAACTTAGGTTTTAGCCGTGGATTATAACGTTATTTATCTTCGGGGTAATTATCCTTTGTTTTCGTGGAAGGTCTTAATATTCTTGCGTTAGGCTGATAGTAATGAATGTCATGCTTCATCTATCTGTTGTGAACATGGAACTCAGTGTTATGTTTTTTGTCAATGAAAACTTTACCCACTGAAATCCACCCGTGAAAGGTTCAACCCATCCCATAAGACATAATAAATTCCTATTATATGTTGTCGGTGCCTACCTGGTAGTAAACCTGAATTAAATGACTTTGTATCAGTAATGTTTATGTTCCGGGGAAACCCAAGTACAACCCAAGTACTTTCTAATGTTTCAATCTGCCGCTTTTGTAAACACATTTGTTTATTTACTCTGTATGCCATCCAGTGCACTATGTGGTTTGTCACTTCATAAATATTCCCAATCATTTAGAAGCTTACTCAGGTGAGCCACAGCTAGAAACGCATGTTTCTACGTAATTATCTATTGTGAATGTCTCAAGTTGGGGTGATGTAAAACTTTTTATTTAATAAGGATAACCCAGTATTTTATGGGCTCATGAAAATGAGATTGTAAATGTACACCACGCAGGAATATATCTGACATTTTTATATGTAAGAAGTGGTTCATTGGTGTATGGAAATAAAATAAAAAATTAAAACCTGTACCGATATAAAGACACACAATTTAAAATTATTCAAGTGCTTATTGTAAAATATGACATACATGTAGTGCTTATGAAAAACATTGTTGCTGTCCAATGTCCACTGAATTGTTTTAAACTTGACCGCAGGCTCAAAGTTCTCGCAAGTCTGCTCCATGTTGCACATGCTTGGTGTTTCATAATTGCAAAATGTTATTTATATGAGAACATTTGCCACAGAGCATCCATATTCCACTGTGGTAAATGGATCCACATAATCTATCGTGTAACATGGACCCAGGATACACACTTCAGGGGACCTGTTTTATTACACCAGTCAGTTTGGTTTTGGGTCAAAATTATTATGTTTTTGTAGCAAATATCGCCTCTTGTCACCTGTTTCTTCCAATGATCAGTTTAACTATCTCAAGAAGAATTTTGTGAAGGTTTGTTGTATGTCCACCAGCACAGCTACTGTTTATAGCATAATTAATATTTGCAAACAGTGACTGTTGTACACAGTTACTTGGTCTGTTGTACACAGTTACTTGGTCTGTTGTACACAGTTACTTGGTCTGCTGTACACAGTTACTTTGTCTGGCGTGGTGGTACATGAGGAAACTAGTTATTAGATATGGACTTGTGCCACTTGATACTGCGTGGGATTATTGAAAGGTTAAGACATGGCAGGCTTGTTGTGTGGCCTCAAATCCTGGCTACACACTCGATCCATCCAAGTGGAAACTGATCATGTAATGAGACCACAACCTACAAATAATGACACTCAGTTGGTATTTTTATATTCCTTAGAACTGATCATTGTTGATGTTATGATGTCAGCTTTGTTCCATATTGACAGCCAAACAAACTGTTCAGTTTTTGTTTCATCTTGACAGCCAATCACAGTGCTCAGTTTCATTGTTGCATTTTGACAGCCAATCACAGTGTTCATTTTTTGTTCCATCGTGACACCCAATCACAGTGCTCAGTTTCTTTTTTGCATCTTGACAGCCAATCACAGTGTTCAGTTTCTTTAGCAGGTCTGTGATATACACATATCTGCTAATCAACAATTTACTGTCTCACGAAACCATGAGCCAGATTAATTTTAAATGAAATGTAATAAGTTGTGCGATGATAAAGCTTGAAATGTCAATGCTGCTGATTAGGAAGTTATATTTAAATGTTAACATTGAAAGTACTTATTATACACATACATTATAGTTAGGATTGCACGCACGCACGCACGCACGCACGCAAGCACGCATGCACACACACACCACCACCAGCATCTCTTACTGTTTAATTTCAATTTATCAACAGTCCTTGTTACTTGCATGCAATGAATCTCTATTGTGTGCTTTAGCATAACTGTGACACTTGATTGGGTCATCTGAAAGGATTGACCAGGTTCTGTGAATGTCAATTCTCAAGGTTCTGTCTTGGCTAATTCAAATTATTCTTGCCACCAAGTAATAGAAAGATTGGTGTGTAGGGAAAGGTAACATGTGGGAACTAAACACTAGACAGAGAAGATATAACATATTATATTACATATTGCAGTATATTATCCCAGATATGGTATTTAGTATTTACTGTATAGAGCTTTCAAAGATGAATTTGTAACTTGGATATATCTAACGGGCTAAGTTTAAATATCTGACAGCCCCACAATATAAGGCTGATGGCTGAAACTTATATATGTGAAGCTAGACACATGCTTTGATCGTACCGCATGCTTGATTAAACATGTCGTACAGATAATGCCACTTTGTTGCAGAACTACAATCGTATCTTGTATTTTAACATCTTATCTTTTGTGTTGTTCCTCCAAAGCACCCTCCTCATAATGCTAATCAAGTATTCATGAATATAATTATGATATCCAAGTTATCAAGTTATCAAGCCGGAGGGTCCAATTGTTTCCTGACTCTGGTCGATCCTGCCTAACAACATGGTGTACTTTGATGTGATCATTGAAGAATGCGTTTGGTGGGGACTGTAAACTTGACACCATGTCATTGCCGGCTTGAAATAGACCAGAGCTGTGGTTTAATGATATGGACAGGTCTGTACATGACAGTGCAAGAGACACTAAAATAAGTCAGACATGCTGTGAAACATAAAGGTCTTTTTTGTCATAAAATCATCTTAATAATATGTGGTATGGTAAATACTCTTGTATGGTATTAGGTACCAGCAGCCTATGTATGTATCGACCTGTCTCAGCAGTCAGATCATGGAAAATTAACTTCCGTGTTTTCTCATGAAATGAAATAAAGTATGTGTGTACGTGGTGATTGACTTCTTTCATCTGGTTGCTATTTTGTATTTGGTGTGGTAAATAATCTTATATGGTATGGTAAATACTCTTATACAATATGATAAATACGCTTGTATGGTATAGTAAATACTCTTGTATGATATGGTAAAGATACGTTGCATGCAGAGGGGAACATCATTTTACAGGCGTTAATGATACACACACCACATGATCCCGTGAACACCCCATGAACACCTGACCCGATAAACTTTGTCCACAGGTATAGGAAATTATTGACAGCTGCCCGTGAATGCACAGAATGGCACGGTGGATATTCATGAACAGACAGCCAAATTACAAAATTGATTTTATAATAAGACTTTGTACAGAGTCCAGACAGTCATGTATTATGGAGAAGTGTATTAATGGCATATTATGGAGAAGTGTATTAATGGCATATTATGGAGAAGTGTATTAATGGCATATTTTCTCCCCAAAAATATCAGTTATATGGGCCATATATACAGTGATTACATTTACAAGCATGTGGCTACTCTTGTGAAGACAGTTTCATTGTAGATACATATTTTATTACTATTATGACCTATACCAGTTATGACCTATACCAGTTATGGTGTAAGTGGTTAGAATTTATCAATACGGTGTAGTGATAAAATTAGCGCATGGAACTGTGCAGTGGAATTTACCCATCACTCAGTCTGATATTAAATGCAGAAGTGGCACGAGGTAAAGATTCTGGTTTTTGCCCTGTGGCGTGTCACTTGAGATAAAGATGCGTGTCACCTTGATCTGTATATTGGCTAATAAGCCCTAGGCAATTGGTCAGCCTTGATAGTCGTATGCACTCATGCACACACCTTGGCCTCTTGTGAGGATAGAAGAGACCGCTGAACATTGTGTGTCCACCGGCGCGCACTTCTGTCTTCATATATGTATCCAAGCTCATAAACACATTTTTTTTATTGTCACTCTGTCACGAATAAAGATTCACTGAAGTTGGATCACTAACCGTCCAAATCTAATTCTGATCAAATACATTGTTCTTCCTGTGGATTAGGAAGCTATTTTTAGACCGCATGCTAATATTGTTGTATTTGTTTATGACTGGCACAAACTGTGATCATTTGTTGACCTGACATTCTGTTGTTTCCCACCTTCAGGAGCTGGAGAGTCAGGCAAGAGCACCATTGTCAAACAGATGAAGTGAGTGATTATTTCTGCCTACAACTAGACAGGTTCATTGGAACACCTGTGTCCACTTGGTCAGCAAGTCAATGACAGTACTTGTGATAAGCCACAGCTGGTCACTAGTACACACCTGTCCCATCATTTGCCTTTAGTGACCATTGGCTTTGCCCAGTTTCCATAACATTTATATTACTCTACTTGCCTTACTCCATGATCCAGTGTGGCAGCTGTTTTCAACAGCAGCATTCAATTAGCAGTATATCGCTGTAACTACACTTTGCACAAACCAGCTATTTTTAATGTTTTCTGAGAAATGTATAGGTTTTTTGTTGGTTATTTTAATGTTCTTTTAGAGTGGCATGGTTGACACTGTACAAGTTATTATTATGGTTCTTCAGTATTTTACTTTTGTTTATATATTTTTCCAAACATGCCCATTAGGTTTTTGCAATTTATAAAAAAAATCTAGGGAGAATAAAGTACACCTATAAGCAGGTTTTTAGAAATATAAACATTCAAATTCTCCAGCATATTTAGATTTCACAGGAGCTACACTTCAGTAGGCTGTGAGTGACCAGAAACGTGTTTATATAATATAATTAAAACATGTTTTATTATTTTATGTGCAACTTCTGATAGACAATCACAATAAGAATTATAATAACACTGATTGTGTGTCATTGAATAGAGTAACAACCAGGCCTGGTTTAGCGAGTGGCTGCTGTTGCTTTGTGTATCGTACAGGATCTACTTGTGTTGTACAGAATCATCCACGAGAAAGGCTACTCGCAAGAAGAGTGTTTGCAGTATAAGCCTGTTGTGTACAGCAATACCATCCAGAGTATGATCGCCATAATTCGTGCCATGGGACAGCTTAAGATTGACTTTGGAGCACGCGAACGGGCGGTAAGTCTTAATGTTCAGTTTAAAGTGCGTATGACCCGGTTGCTACAAGTTCTAATTCTTTTTGGAAAAGCAGATTTTAGCCAAATAAAATACCTTCGCGGTAATACAATCCATGACTTGACACATGCAGATGATATATTGTCACTAAATGTAAAATTCGCAGCGATCTAGCAGCTGGGTCGCGTAATTTTGTGACATCAGCGAGGGTATTGCCCAGAAGGCATTTACGTTCAATGAAGATTATGTAACAAGTTCAGAAAATCCGAATACCGTTGCGAACAGTTGTACAAAGTGATTCCTGACCACTGCTGACATCATTTTCAGCTTCTCTCCCACTCAAAAGAAAACTCCTTTCTAAAATATAACTGTTTACATATCTACTTTGCCATTTTGATTTTTTTACTTGGAATATGAGCAAAAATAAAAAAAAATTCATAGACATTCAAAATAAAATGTTATGCTCGTTCCATATGCCAGCAGGTCATTTACTCTGACACCAAGTTACAGTCACGTTTGTCCTAAAAATAGAAAATATTCCACTGGAAAAAATGTGATGTCTTTCGGCGATTTGACCGTTCAAACACTTGATAGAGTTTCTACCTCCCACCAAATTGTCCCCCCCTCACAAAGATCATCTTATTCAGCAGTTATAAGTACATATAAATTTATACGTTATGTCTCATCAGAATAAATAATAATTTACCTATGATAGGAACACATGTATGTGTCCATAGCTTTTGGTAGTCTGAACTATTCTATAGCATATTTAATAAAAGATACTAGCAACAATCATTCTAGATTCTGTACTCATAATAAAATCTCAGCAACAGACAACAATGTTGACAAATTTGTTTGTTGCTGACATTTTATTATGAGTACAGAAACTAGAATGATTGTTGCTAACATCTATCCATGTGACTTGTTCTGCTAATTGAAGCATTACATGACTAAGTAATATGGCATGTTTGTGTAGTGTGACATGTTTGTGTATGTGACGGATGCACCATGCTGCAGTATCTGTCACCTGTAGATCTAATGAGCTAATGCCCTGTGTCTTGCCTGAAAACAATAATGGACATGCAGTGACTTCTGCTTGGCTGGTAGATAATTAGAAACTGCGAGTAACCAGGTCCAAGGGTACAGTTATCCTTGTTTATTCCCAGTGTCGAGCTGTGGATAGCAGATACATTTCATCAAATAACTGCTCATCCAATGCTCAGAATGTGAGCTCGTATACTTTGTTTTGTTTGAATGTGATTCATGTTGTATTAGAAGGGCTGCAAACAATGATTACATTGTTGCTGTAATGTTGTAGTTACACAATTTCTTGCATTACACATTGTTGTTGTAATGTAAATTGTAACACACTGTCTTACACTACACATTGCTGTTGTAGTGTAAGTTGTAATTTCCTACACTACATAGGGGAAACCATGGCTATTTATAAAAAAACAGCATATTTAAGGATTGCAATTTGAATTGTTACACGATCAAAACTTAATTGAATGCCAACGGCACCACACATATCTCCCACCGATAGCAACTGCATAAACAAATGCTTAATACAATACACATTGTGCAATGATACATTACAATTTACCCCAATATGTAGCAAGCAGTAACAAATGTTTTACCATTGCGGCAAATTGTAATATGCTAGTATACAAAATTAATGGCTTTGAATTGTTTTAATACGTATCTAGGATATTATGACTAGCTTATAAAACTTTATAGGCCCTACCTAAAATACTTATAAAAAGTAATGGGCAGATCCCCTATTAAAACACCGTGCAAACATTGCAATGAACTTAATCATGTTTATTACAAAACATTTATTAATTGCCATCCGAATCACAATGGATGTGACTTCTCCAACACTCAGGCAGTCTCCCCAAAGTGACATTTTTTGCTTGATATCGCAATGTAATATTTCCGGGGAAATGTCATTCACAACACACACTGCCAAAAAAAGAACAACATAGGATAAGTCATGTGCACACAAACCCTTAACCATTTTAGTATGATAGGCTGGAATTCCGGCCTCGTGGCGTGTGATGCTACAGTACGACAGGCCGGAATTCCGGCATTGGCTACATTCACCATTTAAATCGCTTTTACTCATAATTATCCACTACTTGAGAGGAAATGTATTTACAACAACATTTCTGATTTTATGTTCTAGTTATTTTCCAGCACTCGGCGCATTCTAATTCTAATAACTGGCTAGCCTGAATGTTGTGGTTACTAGAATCTGTTGGTTTGTGAGGCCTCAGTCAAACTTTTATATCCACAAATAAAATAACAAGATGTGACCAATATTAACATGATCATCTGAATCACGAGGGTTTCACAGTCCCGTGTTTAGACTCAATTAAAGGCAGATCGTTACACCAAACAAGCTTGCATGATTTCGTCAAAACTAAATATGACAATTTGACAATTGTTTTTTTTTTTTGCGAAATTAATCTGAAATGAGATCAGTGAAAAAATTGAATTGAGGAAAGTGTTTGTCCTTCAGGACGATGCACGTCAAGTGTTCACACTGGCAGGAAATGCCGAGGATGGGGAGATGTCGTACGAACTGGCACAGACCATGAAGCGACTGTGGAAAGATCCTGGGGTACAGGAGTGCTTCAGTCGGTCCCGCGAGTATCAACTCAACGACTCAGCCGAGTAGTAAGTATCTATACCATGAAGTAGTTTGTGGCTCTGTCTGTCATACCTCCTCGTATCCTCATATCTCCTTGTGTCCTCATACATCCTCATATCCTCATATCTCCGTCAGTTTCGGGATGGTTCGTACATTTTAGAAAATCTAGATTCCCGGTGTGGGGAAATTATGAAGGAACCTAAAACAATAGGAATTCGTAGTTACGTACAATTGTTACGATACGTGTGTTTTCTACAATTGTTCCAAGTTACATGATCTACGTCAAACGTCCACATAAGTTCCTTCATATGATACGAATGCTTTGTGAAACTGGCCATGATTTTTGGAGCACAAAGTTGTCATTGCCGTTGGAATTTCCCTATCAAAACTTCACTGGTTAGAACAAGGAGTTATAAGGTCTTGCATACATGTTATGTCTCCCGGAATCGCTAGGAGACTCCCAGATATCTATCAAATCTCCCGGTCTCCCACGCACGAGGACAAATCTCCCAGATTTCTAAGGAAATAAAAACAATTTGTGTGGCCTCAATTAATAAAAGATCATCTATCCCTCCTTTTACTCACACACACAACAACAACAGGATTTATCTCAATTACGTTTTGTGCAGACTGGACAACAGAGACTTGGCTAAATAGTATCCTTGTGCCTTGCCTATTGCATTGCTTATGATGTGCATTTAACGAACAGTCCCCATTATCACTCATTGATATACAATCCAGTAAATATCCATTTAAATAATTCCCATAAAAATATCTCCACTTTATTATTTTATTTTATTCACACATGTTTAACAGTTGTCACAATGAGAGAACATCGTGAATGAAGACGTATTTTTAAAATAGGTTTTACAAAAAAAAATTATTCTATCACCTTGGTTCTCAAATGCTTCCATGAATTACACAGGATCACAAACTTTGAAGAAAGGAAAATGCTTCAATTCTAGCCCTGCCACTAAATGTTTTGTTAGTTGCATGTAATAAAATATGTAGGCTGCTGCCAGTCAGGTAAAGGATTTTTGTTTTTATGTAATATATTTCTGGAGTAAAAAAAAACATTTTTCTTCCTAGACCATCAGAGTAGTAAAAATTTTATAATTTCTAGTCCACAAAGAATTTTTCTACTGCCACACTGTTTATATTAACATGTCAGTGCACTGTTTAATTGTGCAATGTACTTGGAATTAAAGCTGACCTAGTGTAATTTTTATGCATGGCGAGGTTGTGAAATTCTCCAATTTACATACAATTCTCCAAGACCCTCTGATCTACACATAAATCTCCTGCATTTGTGTTTCTGAGACTTAACATATATGCTCTTGCAATGGATGCCATTTCTCCTGTGCAGTAATGTTCTCCATTTGTGATACTGTAATGGCATTTGTAACTTGCTCACAGACATTTGGACAGTCAAGATAATAGAATATATGTAGTTTATATATGATTTTGTGATGAAACTGATTAGCGCTTTAAATGTACTGGTAGGGAATAGGTACTAGTGTGTGATACGCTTGGATTGGTGACACTTGGATTGGTGACACTTGGATTGGTGATGTTGTATGGTAATATATTTCTGGAGTAGAAAGCAGAAGTCACTCATTACACAGTGATGCATTTTGTGTAAAAATCAAATATACTGTATTGATCACCAAATTCAATATGTTTGATTAAAGATCAACTAAAGCGTTATGAGATATTCCGTGTGGCTGCTTTAAGGGTAAACACATTCATCATTCTCATATTAAAAATATCAGGTTTAATTTCACTGCATCGACGACAGGCATTGATTTATGAACATAATATTCGTGACAGTAATTCATTATGATGGTTACTGTTCAGTGTTAGTGTCATGTTGTACTGGCACAGACATCATGACTGTCGTCTGTCGCATAGTGATGCAACTACTGACGTCATTACCAAACCCATTCATTTATTGTGATTGAAAATGATCTTCTGATCTTTCTTTAAGTAATTATCTATACATTTTTTGTGTTATTCATTAGGTCTGTCATCAAAGAGTTGTCACATGTATGTTGATACTCCTGCATGGTATGCTCAATGTAATCAACCAAGTGTCCTTTCACTCATTAACAAATATATTAATTGTCACAATAGAAGAAATAATGATTTTTTCCAAAAAAAAACTTTAATTTTATTGATCATCATTTGTAGAATCGGACATGTGTGGACCTCTGGGAAACCACATGACATCAAATTCGTTTTTATCATGTTGTATAGTATAAATTGTATCTGTTGCATCTCATCCACCCGAACATTTGTTTTAAAGATCATATGCAAAGGTCGGATACATTTACTTGTTTTCACTCGTTCTGGACATAACTGTGTCCCCTTATTCAAATTCAGTCATGAAATTGTAAAAAGTTACATTAATTTAGTCATAAAACGGGGAATATACCTAAATTCCCGATGGCACTTTCCAAAACCAGTTTTGGGATTTTTGCTGGTAGATGTCAGACCTCTTGACATCATTTTGGCCAAACAAACCAACTTCGTCTACGCCGGTTCATAGGCACTTAACTTTTTGCAAGATTTAGATCACGCAAAATGTCAAACAGATTTAATGGCCATAGCCTTCTGATTCAAAAAACCTCAAAAATAACATAAATGTAAGGAATATTGGAACACATGGGGAAATATGTGGACACTATGATTTTACTGCCGAAATATGCAATTCTTAGCAACTGTGTTGATCTAACTTTTGAGTAGAGCTGTCTCGTCTTTGCATTGGCTTATTTGATTGTTTGACCATCATCTGTTTGGTCTGAATGTTTCAACATGCATGCTGAAATACAAGGATGATACATTTTTTTAACAGATAATGGCCAAATTACATTAGAAACATTTGGGCCGCCAAGATGTTGGAATAGATGTAGTATATGCTATACCGAATGAGTTTACAATAAAAACATTGTACCTCTAACATTTGGCACATAATCTAAGCAACTAAATCTCTCCGTGTCACTCCAGCTCAGTTGATGTATTTGATTGGGAGATACTCAGCGGGCCTGTGCAGGTTATTAGTAGCAAGCTGTCTAACTTCATGTTTTTTAAGGTTGTGTCAAGTTCTGATTGACGTGACACAAGAAGAATACACTAGAAGAATACACTAGGTTCCAGGAACCACATGAAGCAGCCAACACGCTGTGTGTATCGTCCAAACAATCAGGTGGCCCTGTCATGTTTTCAGAGATGTGCCTCTAGGCAAGTAATTTTCCATTGTGTCTTTGACAGTTACCTGAATGCATTGGATCGCATCTCACAGCCCAACTACATACCAACAGAACAAGATGTCCTGCGTACACGCGTCAAGACCACAGGCATCGTTGAGACACACTTCACATTCAAAGATCTTCACTTCAAGTATGTCTTAGTGATTTACCAGAATGCAACATTTTTGGCTGATCCGTAAATAAATTTTTAAATGGTGGCTCATGCATCAGTCAAAGTTATTTGAAATGTTTACAACATGTTAAGAAAATATGACCTCAGTGGTACACACAAGGTACTGATGTATTTTCATAATTCTTCCTTAATATTTTATTAAGCTCCATTGAAATTTCAACATATTTCCAGTTAATTACATTGGTTGCGATTGGCCTATGAGTCTGTATTAATTAAGTGTGTCGACTTGTTAATTAAGAGTGTACACTTGTCAAGGACATGTACCCATTGGGTAGATGTGTTGGCCGAGTTGTTATGAAATTTTAGTACAAGGCCTGCATAAATTATACAAATAAAGCATTTACACAACTTATGCTACACTGTGGCTCAACTTACCCCACACCAAGTGTTAGGTGAGCCAACGTACCAACCCTATTTGAATCAGCTACATATAATTATCTATGCATGCTAGATATATTATCTTGGTATAAAATGATCTACTAATAATCATATTTTATGTGAGTAAACAAATGTTTTCCTTATGAATATGATTGTGCCCTATATATTAAAAAGAATGAACAATTACTCAACTAACTGCCTTTCCCTACTACAAGTATTATGAGCTGAATATATTTAAAAAATCAACTGCAAATTGGTATTTTAGACAAATCACACAAATGCCTGGTTTTCCCAACAGAATGTTTGACGTTGGAGGTCAAAGGTCAGAACGCAAGAAATGGATTCACTGCTTCGAGGGCGTGACAGCAATCATCTTCATTGTGGCGATGAGTGAATATGACATGACACTAGCAGAGGACCAGGAGATGGTGAGAGAGATATTTATAATTCATATAAAAAATCAACCAACAAAATTCTTTACCCCTCCGATTTTAATGAAATTTGGCACACACTTTGAACCTGTTGTTTACCTATGCGATATTTCAGATTTGTGAGTTATTGTATATTAATGATAAACAATGGCATAGGTAAATTTCAGTACAGGCCCACATGTGTGCCAAATTTAATTAAAACTGGGGGGGTCAAGAACATTTTGGCCTTTTTTGGTTAATTTCATATGGAATGACCTACACATCTAAATGTTAACATCGTGGATTTGATGGTGCATCAGATATTGAGAGACACATTTTGTTCGTGACAAACCATAGTTGTCACATCGCTTGCAACAAATCAGATTATCAGAAACATTCAGCATAGAATTAATTAAATATTGTACACGGAAACATAGAAAAGAATGTGGTAACTGTGTTTTTATGTCAATATCTCAAGCTTATTAAAAACATTACCTGGTGCAAAAACATCGACTGGAAAGAAAATGTTCAGAAGTGGTTGAGATAAGAATTTGTATGTTGTATGGTGTGAATGTTTTTATTAAGCGTGGTATGTGCGTGTGTGAGTCGTACAAAGGAGAACATGACACTATTTGATTCAGTGTTAAGAGTGCGTGCGTGTCTTCAGAAACGTATCACGTATGACACGTATATATATTTTTTATTTTAATTCTTTACATGTACTTTTAAAGCACAATATGTGTGTATATTTATATATATTTTACTTCTATTTTATGTATGTATATATATATATATGTATGTATATATATATGGAATTTTTTTTCTAAAATAAACATTTATTATTACAGAACCGGATGATGGAAAGCATGAAGCTGTTTGACTCCATCTGCAACAACAAGTGGTTCACAGACACGTCCATCATTCTCTTTCTCAACAAGAAGGATCTCTTCGAAGATAAGATACGCAAGTCTCCACTGACAATCTGCTTCCCAGAATACAGTGGTGCGTATCCAGCTTCCCACACCAGTGGGGGGGGGAGGAATAAAAAAATTCTTACATTGGATCGTGCATTGAAATTTAAAATGTTTTAAAAATTGTAATTTTCAAAGAAAGGTCTTAAAAAGATTTTACATTAAAAAAAATTATTTTTTGCCAAACTAGGCCAAATATTTTCCATATGTGCGAGAAGCACTGCTATCTCTGAGCAATATGTTTTTATTTAATCAAGTTGTATAGTTTTATCACCAAATAAATGTCTGTGGTTACTTGAAGGTGTTTGAACACATTTTTTTCTCCATGGATAAAGATCTTAATTTTTTTTAATATTGGTCTTAGAAACTATTAAATTTTTTCAGCTCAAAGCGCACTCTGTTCTAATGCTGCATCTTAATTAGTCTTTCATGATCCCTTCTGTGCAAGACTTGAAATACATTGTCTGGGTGGGAAAATTCAATGAGTACGCATGATTTGTTTGCTACGTTAATTTGTTTATAGTTGATCTGTCTTTGTAATGTATATAGTGCAGTATTATTGTTTGAATAAGATGCCACAAAACTGTTTCCCTTAATGGCTACCGACAATCCAATTATATGTAGATCATCGATTGGTTTGGCCAAACCGATAATCGATTACAAAAATCAAACTGATTCCCAACATTAACAATAACACTGAAAACAAATTATTAAAATTGGACCGACCATTCCAAATTTACAGAGGTCTAAATTTTATAAAAATGGCTTAAAATTTAAGGCACAATGTTTAGGTTGTTTAAATAATGTGCACAAGTATACAGTATAGAGCTTATGACTAAAAATCTAATGCATTTTTTATTCACGGATGAATGTCAACATGGTTTGCATTGTTGGAAGCCGTTAGTTCACTAATTGCGTGTTGCAGGGTCAAACACATATGAGGAGGCAGCCGCGTACATTCAGATGCAGTTCGAAGACCTGAACAAACGCAAGGAGACAAAAGAGATCTACACACATTTCACATGCGCCACAGACACGAATAACGTCCAATTTGTCTTTGACGCTGTCACCGATGTCATTATTAAAAACAATCTCAAAGACTGTGGACTGTTCTAGAGCTCGTAAGTGATATGTTTGTTCGCAGACATGGCATTTGACTTGATTCTACATTTTTCATGCTGGGCATACAATATATTTTACACTCACATCAAGAAATGAGAGAAGAAATTATGAATGATCCTCCAATAGATTCGACCCATTTCAGTGGCTTATATTCTTCTGGCTTGACAACACCTGGTTACTGTAATTGGTTTGATGAATGTTTTAATTTTGCAGTCACGCCTTGTCACTAATATTATTAATATTTCATTGCTTTCTCCTGCAGACTTCAATGATCTTGTTCTAATCCACTTTCCATTCCCAGTGTTAAAACATTCATGTGTGTTAGCATTAAATCGGCAGGAAATATAGTAAGATTTCGCTGTCAACTAAAAACCAACCTGTTTAAACTTGCTTATCCTCCATAGCTCCTCAGTCTACTGATCCAACTGTTAACGACTGGAATTGATAAACTGACCATGGGTCCACACTCTCACACTCCATGGGTCCACCCTGTCACGCCCCGTGGGTCTACCCTCTCACCCTCCGAGGGTCCACCCTCTCACCCCCCCGTGGGTCCACCCTCTCACCCCCCGTGGGTCCTCACACTCCATGGGTCCACCCTCTTACCCTCCGTGGGTCCACCCTCTCACCCCCCGTGGGTCCACACTCTCACACTCCGTGGGTCCACCCTCTCACCCCCCGTGGGTCCACCCTCTCTCACCTTCACACTTTCCTTGTGTTTACAGGAGTCGTTACCAAATGATGTCTGATCATGCCAGAAGGTGGTAGCAGAAATTGTGGACCGCAGTGTGGAGGACAACTGACCACTGGCCAGTATCAGGCAGTGTCTGTGGCTGTAATTGGCTCAGCCAGTTTGATATCAGGTGTAACCATTTCACTCGATATTTGTCACCTGCGTGGGACAACCAAACCAAATTGTGCCACCGCCAATGGACAAGTCGTATATTTTTTATAAACTTTCATATACTACGAGTATGTCTTCTGATGTCAGTCCAGTTTTGCTAGTTCCACATACATATCTATTGTCATAAATGTTGCTAATAAATTGCTATTTTCTTAATGTATATTCGTCAAGCTGCTGTTTCATATGTAGATGGTTGGCTGTGGCGACTGGCTTATGGCTTGATTTCATCATGTGCACACATGCCAACACATACACAAGCCAACACACAATTCAACACACACTTCAACACACATGCCAACACACACTTCAACACACATGCCAACAAAAGTGTATTAGTCATGAGGTGGATATTTTGAGCCAAAACACTCTCATATTGTTCATGCATTTGGAGCCATGCTACAGTTTACTGTATATTCTGCTATTATCTATAAATGTCATATCATATGTCACTAATACATTTACTAATACATCTGGATGATAGAACAATAACTCTGATAGTGGACATGGTCAAGTGTCCATTATTTGATAGAAATGTATTATGTAACCATTAACGTCGCTCCTAGACTTGAAGGTGTATATTATTTACATTTATGTCAACAGGAGTCAAGACTTTATATTAAATTATTTTGTAAAGCAAATCGACTAATCCTTTACTGTTTTTAAAAGTTGACTTGCAGTGGTCAAATGTTCTCTGGAATTATCTATAGAAAGACTTGTTTTCTGAATGGATCCGACAAGATTAAAAAATAGTTTGATCCGGCAGATGAAAGTACTTTGTTTTTTGCTATTATTTAACTTTTTCAATGAATTAATGAAATATGATCCATGTTTGTAATTGGTGTGCTAAGAACCCTGTTGGTGAACATGAGTAAGATGCATCAATATTTTAAGCCAGGATTCATTTGTGATAGTTCTGTAAAGATGTTCTGGTGTTCTGCGAATGAGTTGCACAAACCAAGCCAGCTTTGTGAGCGTGTACTACAAGAGTCGTCATTGTTCGTGCTGTCTTTGATATGCGAGGACAACGCTTTTCGCGATCGCTTTATGTATATTAAATGTATATATGTGTGTCATATTCACATAAGATGCAGATTATTTGTGGCGCAGGAGATATTTTACACAAATATATTTGTGAAATACTACAAGACACTATATTCCGACTTATTTCGTGAGTATTGGTATAACAGGTCTATTGTATTTACGCTCTCACTAATTGTTATCTTTATGACAGTAAGTTTTAAGTAATGATTCTGCAGCTTCTCTCATTGATAGTGTTCTATTTTCATCACATCACAGTCCTTATAAATGTGTCTTGTTGCGAAACTGTTATGCATGAATGAAATTTCTCTGTGGCTTTCTATTTCTGTAACTTTATCACAGTTGTGTAATTTTTTAAATGCTTTCTGATGAAATTATTCTGCAGATATACAATTTTTTCTGAATGCCGTAGTGAAATATATTTATATTGAGTGGCAACACTGAAATCACATTAAACCGTATTTTGACACCTGCCTTGCAAGACCTTATCTGGGCGCTTGATGTAAATGGTGCACAGCTGCCACCTCATGCGTCTTATTGGTTGCCATTAAAATGTCAAATTAATCAGTATACACCAGCAGTACCATGGACGTGCCTGCTCATGAATTCGAGCCACCGTATGTGACATGAGGTGGTAACCCATGTTTAGTATTGTTTGTGACATACAGACTCTTGCACAAGGTTTGTCATTCAGCACATTTTCACAGTGAAATATTTGGAATGAGTTGTTAAATTTTCTATCAGGAACTGTTGAACATTGCTGTCTGTGTTAGTGCCGTGGTGTGTGACTAACTCATGATTCTTGTTCTACTATTTTTACTATTACAACTGACCGTCCGTGTTTATTAGTGAAGTTTTGGGGATTCTTGCAGCTTTATCAATGGTTGCATAACACTGAATTGAAAAACATGAAAAATATACTTGCAATTTGATGGAAATGTCATGGCGACACAATCGATGTATTTAATTGTGTTGCATGCCAGTATGTGGCAGCACGTGGTATGACAAATGTGGTGAGAAATCGCTGGACTGTGGGTATTTAATTTGACACAAATCAGGTCAATTCATATATCTATATTCGTTATGTAGAAATATGCCAAATAATAAAAGATGTGTATATTCAATATTGTATATGTAGTGTCAAAATAAATGTCCAAAAAATATGGTGTTTTTTATTTAATCGTTCACATTAACACCCAAAGCATACACATATAAATACAATAACACAGAGTAATAGAAAGCACCAGTTGACAAGAAATGAAACGGTTGGCTACATTCAACATGGTTGATCGTGTACAGTAAATACAATAAAACTTGCACCAATCGCTGAAACCGTGAGGGCGCTAGTGAGCCTTCTACTGTCAATTGAAGTCGCAAGCGAACAGACATTTAAGGACGTGACATGGAGCAAGACGTCTGAATCGTCTCGCTGCCACTTGTCATAACACTGCCAGGCCAGAGACAAGCAGCAGGAAGAGCGCCACCTGTTGAGAGATGACTGAAGCAGCTGAGTCAGTGTTTGCTGTCGGATCTGCAATCTGAGAAAAGAGCAATGGTATAACAGCACATTTAGCAATGGAAAAACAGCCCATTTAGCAATAGAATAACAGCACATTTAGTTCATCATGAATCAGATTTGGGGTCAAAAAACATAAATTCCAATTCCACAACAAATACCAATTCCATCTCAAAAATACAATTATATATATATATATAGAAATATACGTATAGGAGCATTGCAATCATAGACATACTCAATGCCTAAGCTTTATTTAATTTCTGCATATTGTGGTAAATAATGGCAAGCAAATTTAACATATGCAATTTACTATATTTTATTGATTATATGTAGCAAATAATTTGAGTTAATAGGTTACATTATGTAATTGAAAAAGTTACTTCTTGGCACTGCCTATACTTGCTGCCCGCCCGCATTCTAGGGCTGTAATAATACACTAAGCTACGACATACGCATAACGATGTACAGTTGTAAAGAAACAAATTATTTGGACCGCATTACACAGCTGTATATCAGTAAATGTTTACTGAAAACACGACGTTCAGGAAAAATGGCAATAACTAAAACTAGTGGCATCTTTAATGCGAGATCAAGCAAGATTTGGACAGGTAGCAAGCGAATTTGACTCCGTTGGCGTTACAAATGGGTAGACTCCCAATATATTTGCATATATGGTATATGTATTGCGATACTTGTAGCATATATTGGAAGAAATGTATCATGCTTCATCAGTGCATCATTATGGCCCTACTGCTTTCAGTATTGACCACACTAAGTGCCAAGTTTAAACAAGACTTCATAGTTGGCCAGTTAAGTAACGAGTGTTTAGAAGAAACTGTGCAGCAGAGAATTGTAGAGAGAAAACTTACAAGGTACGAGCGGACGGGGGTGTCATCATTTTTACTAAGCCTATTTAGCAGTGAGTCTATGATGGCACGGTACTCCTCAAATGAGAGAGGTACTGAATTCTTCCTGAGTTCCACGCCATTGACAAAGTGCCAAGGAGTTCCAGCTACACCACCTGACAAACAGTAGACACGTATGACCCGATAATGGGAGAAACAATAGACATGTATGACCCAACAATGGGAGAAACAGTAGACAAGTATGATCTGACAATGGGAGAAACAGTAGAAACGCATGACCCGACAACGGGAGAAACAGTAGACACATCAATTGGCAATGGAAAAACGCAAGACATGATTCAGATATGGGGTCAATTCCATTTTGTCGATCCCAAAAATCAATTCCAATTCCAATTCTGCTTGGCAAAAATCAATTCCAAATTGTCAATTCCAATTCCAACAGTTTTATTTGTACTTGAAATCATGTGTTGTGCACAATCATATTTAATATGATGTGATTAACAACTATTGTTCATTCAACGCATCTAATATGTGTGTGCGTGTGCATGCGTGCGTGCATGTGTGTCAGGTTTGCTATAAAAAACTTAAAAAATGGCATTCAGCCATTTGATATGTACTTTCTGCTGCAACACCTCTACTGGATTTTTGCTAACCAGACATTTTGGAACAGTTTCCCCTGTTTATGTCAGTTGTGGAATCATTGAAAATTCATCAAATTTACTGTAAACTTTGAGTTTCAACATACTAATCACCAACATGTATTCTCCATGGAGAAATGAACCTTGAACCTTAGAAAGAAAATGAGACATGAAATGACTTAGGTTTTACTGTCTGTTACAGTAACTTAGTATTTGTTTTTGATGCATATGCTTGATTATATTGTTGTTGTTCAAAATGTTTCAATAACAGAGTAGACAGTGTATAAGCTATAATGTTGACAGTTTCCTGGTTGTTACCAGATTCAAGGTAACATAGTAATAGCAGACAAATATGATTTTAATAGTAAATTTAAGGGGTAAAGATTAACAGTATCAAGTCAATAATTCCAACAAAATCAATTCCAATTCCCAAAAAAATCAATTCCAATTCCAGAATTGGAATCAAATGTCAATTCCAATTCCAGAATGGAATTGACCCCATGTCTGATATTGTAAATTTTTTTCTCATGCTCTCTCACACTATACATTTACTAGGTAGTATATGGCAGACTTACATCTACTCGGTGGTAGGCCCATATTCTCTTACACTGCACATCTACTAGGTATTAGTAGTATATCATATGGTAGGCCCATACTCTCTTACAGTTACACCGCACATCTACTAGGTAGTATATGATATGTTAAGCCCATACCTTCCTACACTCCACATATACATAGTACATGTGTATGGTAAAAAAATTAAAGTAAACATTTCTCAATCATTATTGTTGTACAGCAATTATCAGATCTATCTATGTCTTTGGTATATTCACATTGTGCGGCACATTTCTACACTGCTACAACAGAACTATAGTAGCAGTACTAATACTTACATGCATGGCATACTTCCAATTGTTGACAGAACTATAGTAGCAATACTTACGTCACATGGCATACTTCCATGATGCTATGACAAAACAATAATAGCAATACTTACGTCGTGCGGCATACTTCCATGCTGTTATGACAGAAATATAGTAGAGTTCATGGTTGTTCAGAATATCTTGTCTCTGCATTCCCGTCACATCTGACATCTTCGCAGCGAGGTCTCTGTGTACACCAATATGTGACAGATTTTTCACAATTGTTCCACAGTTGCTCTCTAAATAATGGTATCCATGAAAATACACCCATAATTTTTTTTTCAGAAATAATGTGCAGTGTGTTTCTTCCAAAATTATATAAAAAATTAATGATACACATAACTGTAAAAATAAATTAATATACTCTTGAATGCCAAATAAAAGTATAGGGTGGCAAATCGGTCAAATTTAATAATAGTACAGTGCCGAATAACAGTATAGGGGGGCAAATTGTTCAAAACAAATAATAGTACAGTGCGAAAAAGTCACTAGTATATTTGTCTTTTTTAGCGCCAAAGCAATTTTTTACTTGACGTGAAGCAAAGGCGTCTTTAGAAAACTACATGGATCGCGGGGTATTTTGGGTTTTTTCCGCCGAATATGCATAAACTTTGTGCATAGTAACCACATTTTATATCTGCGGAAAATCTGGGAATTTTCTGTTTATAAATGGACATTAAAGTTTTATTGAATTGAATACGCAAGCCCGTTTCAGGGGAACCGCCGCCAGCCGGTTATGACCGGTTTGAGGCGCTGCGCACGATGGCCATGTATGGTCGGTTTACGTGGTGATAATGGCGTTTTAACTAATAATATACCATGTCGAGCTCCAGAGAACTAAGGATTCTGAACGATTCATCTAACCATGGAAATTTAACGGTCTAATGCTTTGGGATCAAAATCTAGGATCCTCAGAAGCACGGAATCTCGCTAAATTCACCACTGTCGTTCGAAAGGATGAGAACTTAGCCATCAGAGGGAGCCATGTGTAGCTCCAGTTGGGAGCAAGTGATTTTATCATGAGCGGTAAACTGCTCCGTGGATGATTGATTAGCGCTAGCAATAGGGAGTGAGAACGATTGCTCTCCTAAAAATTATACCCTGCATAATTTGCCACGATTATCAGAGATTATAGGCTGGCACAAATGTTAAAATTTATTAATCATATAGTGCCAAATAAGGTGCGTATAGGGTGGCATTTTCCATCAAATAAATATGCGTATAGGGACGTATATTCGGCACTCAAGAGTAATGAGTTTGAACGATACAGATTTTGGTACACATTTATTTATTAAGTGATAAAGGAAACTTCATGACTGTACACTGGTGGTATGACCACCATTACTAACATAACATTTGGTCAATCTACAAATCTGATTTTTATGCATTTTAATTATTAATGTCTGAAATACAATGTACAAATGAAGAAACAAATATTAAACAAATATCTTTGTAACTAATGTAGTAACAAGTTTATACTAAAATAAAATGTTATCACATATTAATTTTAATATTTAGATATGTAAGATTTTTAGAGTTTGTTTTAGGCTTTCTCAGTCATAAGTTTTCTTTGATATGACGAGTATCACCTCAATTTCAAAACGTAAAATGACCACAACAAATGTTTTATGCAATGATCACAATTTCACATGACAAAATAATTAATGTATATTTGTACAACATCATTGTGTGCTATTTATTAAATAATGAAAGTTTATTCTTTAGACCATGGTTTCTCCAATGCCCACCAGGTGGCACTAACTTACCTCAGGACAGTGTTGGGCGTCTTGTCCATAGTTCTTTCATTCGAATATCTTCCCATATCATGGAAGATTCGTTCTATGTAAGTATAAGTCTTTTCTGGTTTCATGTGCGCTACTTGAAAGAGGGTCTAAAGTTGAACAGACAACATAATTTTAAAAACACACACATTATATTTTATAGCTTGGTTAGATGAATATTACTTCAATATTCAAATGAAATGTTTTTTATAGTTATGTTGGCATATAATGTTGTCCTTAATTGTGGCCTGCCAAACAAAATCTACAAGTATAAAAATGCACACGTATACCGGCATATATTTTCCATTTCATCGTAACCTTAACTAACTTTTCTCTCTCCAGAATTCTTGTTTTTTTTGTGTGCAAACACAATAAACAGCCTGAAACATTACTACAGAAATGTCACCACATTTTGGATAAATTTAATCATCATTATGCAAGATGTAATTTTAGCCTTGATTACAAATTTTTTTAAGTTGCACAAGTATTTAACAGAACCAAATTTTTTTATCCTGTCATATTTAAAGAAAGTAACCATATCCTGAATGAATTTTCAATTGCGCACACCCCTAATTGCTATATTCACGAACTTAGTATGTAGTAGTAGTAAATACTTAGGTGTATATACTTAGATAATCCACTATGTATTAATATGTAAGTTAGTAGTAACTAAGTAATTAATTAGCTGCAATATATGCCAATATGTATTAATAGTTATGTTATAGTTAATTATAAATTTGATGTCATTTATATATGTAAATATTTTTGCGTACCATGTTTACTAAAACAAACACCAATATGCAATCACTGTATATGTATACATGTACAATGGGTCACTTGCTTGAAAAGCAATTGCTTTTTCAAATGACCCATTTTTATTTTTTCATTCAATTATATATGTATTACATGTTGGGTAAATAAGGTATTGTTATTATTATAGTTAACACACAAACAGCAGGCCTCGACATTAAGCTTTTGTAGCCAGTGGACTGGCAGGCCAGTAGATTTGAAAAGTTACTGGCCCCCACAAAAGTTACTGGCCCAGATATTTTCTCGGATATAAAACACAGAATGTGTCCAATGAATCACTGTCGTTTCATGTATGTGGGGTCTATATGTAAATTTGGCTAATTCTTCTGGCTACAAGACATATGTCAGGGGTGAGATTTAGCGGTCGCCCGGTCGCCAATGGCGCCCGAAACTGGCTTCGGGCGACTTATTTTTTTTACTACAGTAGCCCGCATGGCAACTCGAAATATTTACTGAGCTGCAATATTTTAGACCCAGCAAAAATAAACGGAATGTTAATAAACATCTCAGAAGTGTTGTCCTGGCTATATGTTAACCATAAACCGTTTGTGACATGTTTGACATTGTAAGAAATGTTGCCAAACCATAGCCGAAGCGATATCAATAGGGATAATTCATTGTATTTTTAATCAACCACATCGACGCCCAACATGTAACTGGACGGTCATTCTACACTGAAATAATAACTGGTCATGTTAATAGTCTTAGAGCCGTGTGGTGCCACTTTTACATATACTAGAAAAAATGCCCATCCCCAGGACGGGATTATGTGGTAGTTTATACGTGAGTCATGATAGCAATGTTTACCAAATGCCTCAGGCCAATATGTCATCAATACGCTCGAACGTACTATTACCAGAAACAACCGTGATACTCATTGCAAAATGTAGGTCGCGTGAATTTAGACCCATGGGCATGGGGCATGGATACTTGTGTTGGTTGTAGAATACGACCTCGGGCCAATACGTGGGTGCGTGCTTTCTACTATAATAATATAAACCGCCCATATGGTGCTACGTACTCTCAAACGATTTACGTACCGAAGTATTTGCCGCAGCGCGCATGGTTTCTGCTATTGTTGGAAGTTAACGTTTTATGCAGCGAACATTTGATTTACCATAAAAACCACTAAGAATCCTTGATACAATGAGGTATTTCGAAAAAATAAAGGCGTTTCGTTTCATTAGTGGGGTCGTAGATTAATCCCTGAAAGCGCCCGAGGTACAAGTCGGCTAGGAGGAAAACGTGAATCACATATATATATATACACACACATACATAAAAACATATGCTATCTCGATTATGGTTAGATATAATTATCTCTATGGTGCACGGAGTGCTTCTGGTGAATTAATCGGGAACCTTGTTAAAGTTTCTGTAGGCTAGGGTAAAATTAGGTCCCGTAAAAAATCTGCAAAACTGTTCAGTTCACAGGACCTGATGTCCTGTGACGCTTGGAGACTTTTCACGTAAATTGTTGGTGATGAAAAAAAAAAACCTGTGTATAATTGTATACTGTATTTTATTCAGTATTATGTATCACATTCTATTTATCCTGCCTTAAAAATAAATGTTTCAAAATTGTTTGTTTTTCATGTTTTTTATTTGTCGTTGATGTCGTTCATGCATTTTATCTTCAAAGTATTTACTTTCTATCATCAAAGTATTGATTAGCAAGTGGGCTACCTAAGAAGCTGTCGGGCTACTTCACTTTGCAAGGTTGGTAGCCTGACTGGCTACCTTCCATGACTTGCTAAATTTCACCCCTGATATGTTCATCGAAAACTACTGATTAGTTACAGCACAAATGATAAACTGGTATTACATACATGATACACAATATCGTTTTTGGCCATTGCGGAATGTGGTAGACAAATGCAGTAAACACATATAAATTAATTGCAACATCACTGCAAAATAATAAAGTGTCAATGTAAAAATGTTTAGCCTGTGCATCAGTAAGAAACAAACTATAACAAATATAATGTTTCATCATTAAAAAATAAATTTGTTTGCATCACCAAGTTTGGACCAAGTGTGATACTTGCTGTTGCATTCTTGTGCGCAACAACCGGTTTATTTATTCGAATGATCATTGTTTATTTCAAACAGTTGCTTAAAAACATCGCCATAAATTAACCTGTTTAAGTTTTTTTTCAGTTGTTTAATTGACCCAGATTTCTTCCTGATAGCAAGCTGCAGTGATGTGTAGTGAGACAGTTGGAACTAGTCGTCATTTTCTGGAAGTGTTTCACCAGTCAACAAATTACGTTAATGAACTACAATATCAATATCAAATAGCGCACTAAACTAAAATAATCTGAGCTAAAACATTATTTTGTGTGGCTCAAACGAATGAAACAACAGTTAAAATCCAGCATGGTCATGACATAAGCAAAACTTAACCAAACAAAACTGACATTTGCAGTGTCACTTCTGATCTACATGGGCACTGTTTAGTAACTGTTTACGTCGAAATTGTGGCTGTGAAACTCATATGTCATGTCATTGTCAAAGAGGAAGTCCGACTACTTGTTGAACGGAATATAGTAGCCGAAATTATTTGAAACGGTGGTGGCCTACTGGGCCAGCAAAATATGAAAACTTGTGGCCCAACGGCCTTAAAAAAGGTGCTGGGCCAGCGGTAATGTCGGTGCCTGAACAGTGAATACGAACAATAACATGTTCACACATGTTTAGACATGATGGCCAAACGACTGCGGTCTTTTATTATGGCGCTTACGGTAATGTCAGGTCAACCTGACCATGACCATGACACGGTCACCGAGACCTCTTTCGGGCGATTCCCTGAAATATATTTTAATAAAATATGACATTGTCAACGGGAACATTACCTGTGTCACAACGAAGCCGTTACTGTGGTATGGCAGCGGGAACTGGTGTATGACAATACGCACTTTCGTTGCTTCGTACACTCGGGAAAGAGTTTTCAGTATTCTCCACGCGTCGCGGCTGTCAGGACATAACAACTCGAGAAAAACTTCTATCTGAACGGGAGCTGACGCTGATCCGTTGCCTAACACCATTCCTGGAGGCTGGGTTGGGATCGGTACAGACGCTGGGGGGTTCCACACCCCATGCAAACACCCCACCTGGTTGTACAACCAACATATTATTAGCACAAACGTCGATACACGGATCGATCCCATGTCTTGTTTTGGTTCCCTTGCTGCCGCACCAGATTATGGGCTAACTGACACGTGACATGATCACTAGATGGCGTGACAGTGTTATCCCAACAGTATATGTACTGGAAGCACTGACCTATATAATATCTGGACTGCCTGCCCTGCCTAAGTAGTGAAGCCGCGGGATGTCATTAGGCTACTCCCAAGGACCCTCAGTACCCTGCTGCCTAAGCCCAGCTGCTGTGGACAACTAGAATTTAGTGTTGTGTAAATGTACATATTGCTGTTATTCTTCACCTATTCTTTTACTGTCACTTTGTTCTAAATCACAGAAACAATGCAGTATTTGCTACAATCAATATACAATATGTTTATTTTCCAACATAGAAGAACACAGTGTGTATAATGAATAGAAAGCATACATAGTGTCACAAATGAAGACTGGTGAAATATCTTGTGCATCTGTATGCACCGGTACATTGTTTGGTTGTTTATAGTGTGTTATAACATTATGTAAAATAATAGTTTAACATTATATTGTGTACAAAATACGATACATAATTATATGAAAAACATAGGCCTAACACTTACTCCACCTGTAGTAGATAACAACACTAACTAGTATGCAATATTTGCACTGTTATTAGTATATAAAAACACTACATCATATGGAAACAGACTACACTAAAATGATTACTGATGTTTGAAGAGTATCAGTTTGGACAACTGCTTGCGAACTTTGTCACCAACGGCTTCCTCCCCACGTGTGCAATAATGTAAACAACCCACGTGTGCAATAATGTAAACAACACACGTGTGCAATAATGTAAACAACCCACGTGTGCAATAATGTAAACAACCCACGTGTGCAATAATGTAAACAACACGCGTGTGCAATAATGTAAACACACGTGTGCAATAACGCAAACAACCCTCGTGTGCAATAACGTAAACAACCCACATGTGCAATAATGTAAACAACCCACGTGTGCAATAACGCAAACAACCCACGTGTGCAATAATGTAAACAACCCACGTGTGCAATAATGTAAACAACACACGTGTGCAATAATGTAAACAACCCACGTGTGCAATAATGTAAACAACCCACGTGTGCAATAACGCAAACAACCCACGTGTGCAATAATGTAAACAACCCACGTGTGCAATAACGCAAACAACCCACGTGTGCAATAATGTAAACAACCCACGTGTGCAATAATGTCCACAGCAATAGTCTACCACGAGAAATTTTACATCAACTTTGCATATAGCAAATATATAGTCATATGGCTTCAGAATATCAATGCGAACAAATGGCTCATATTACCGAATCTTCCATAGCTACAATGAGATATAGCTAATAATAAATCAAAGGTCCACGTATACGCACATTTAATATGTGTAAACGATGCGTGTAGTGAAGCCCTTGGGAGTTCGAGATCTGGTCTGGTGCTGATGCACTCATGGCAAATTAAAACATCAGTGGCGTATTTAGGGGGAGGCCATTGCGCCATGCCCACCTAGCTTACTTTTTATACATGGTTGCATGGGTGACTAGGCTTGGCCCACCCCTTTGCGAGATCCTAGATAAACCACTATAAAACATACGCACTTCTACTTATGCGCTTACCCAGACATTGTAATAAAAATGTAGACATCCTCATCCTCCCAAAGGTGTTATATAGCTCCTGCCAATGTGGATTATTGGTGTCCCGTACATCAGTGTTGTTTGGTGAGTGCAATGATGGAATGTCTACGTCCTCCTCATCACTCCAATTCAACATCATCCATGTACGCACACGAGTTTTCCAGGTGTTGGGATACAACAGGCCAGTGTCTTGTAGAGCTTTCTGTCGGCACACCACATTTTTTGCAGACGTTTCGGACGCCTCGTCAGACCTCACTGATGCAAGGTTGAGTCCGCATTCCTTTTCATTTGGGATTCAGTTGAAATATACCCCTAAACTGGCATAGCAATCGGTAAGCAGCACTGTCAGTCTGATGTCGACAGCTTGGCGGGCAAAACAACCGATGAGCAGCACTGTCGGTCTGATGTCGACAGCTTGGCGGGCGAAACAACCGTTGAGCAGCACTGTCGGTCTGATGTCAACAGCTTAGCGGGCAAAACAACCGATGAGTAGCACTGTCAGTCTGATGTCAACAGCTTGGCGGGCAAAACAACCGATGAGCAGCACTGTCGGTCTGATGTCAACAGCTTAGCGGGCAAAACAACCGATGAGCAGCACTGTTGGTCTGATGTCAACAGCTTGGCGGGCGAAACAACCGTTGAGCAGCACTGTCGGTCTGATGTCAACAGCTTAGCGGGCAAAACAACCGATGAGCAGCACTGTCGGTCAGATGTCGACAGCATGGCGGGCAAAACAACCGATGAGCAGCACTGTCGGTCTGAGGTCGACAGCTTGGCGGGCAAAACAACCGATGAGTAGCACTGTCAGTCTGATGTCAACAGCTTGGCGGGCAAAACAACCGATGAGCAGCACTGTCGGTCTGATGTCAACAGCTTAGCGGGCAAAACAACCGATGAGCAGCACTGTCGGTCTGATGTCAACAGCTTGGCGGGCGAAACAATCTGTTGAACAAAGAACGCAACGTCGATCGCCAAAACATCCCTACCCCATATAACGCTTCGTAATGCTTACCCGGACACCCCACCCCTGAGCATGACGTAGTTTACTTTATGTGACCCCATTGGTTAACGTTAGACAAGCCACTATATAAATTAAACTGCATGCATGTCAATTTAAGTTATAATTGACAACCATCTACGCTGCCTAAGACAACGTGCTTGATGAGTATTCACCCACCTAGCCAGGTGATGTTTGCAGTTGGACTATATACGTAGTGACTAAAATATAAGAACCGAAGTTTGTCTTCGTCGTTCACCCAGCTGCTCCATGCAGTGACCGATCTTCTTCAGTCACCTAATCGACTGTTGCAAGCGACGATGACTGAGCTGACATAAAGTATGGTGCTGGTTGAAAGCATAATTTTGACAGTAACGGCTTTGAGAACAGATGAGCGATTTGAAGACCTGCTGACGACGCCTGGAGCAAAGCTGGCAATGCAGTCACGTTAACTGGGATCGAGACAAAAACACGGGATGTTAAATGCGACATTACGACAGAGCGTAGTGGAGAGGATGTACGGGTGGCCAGAGTAATTGTACAACAATGACATCCGAAACAGTGCGACAGGAATCTGAGCTCAGAGGGGCAACAATCATTAAGCACAATCGTGAACAGGGACGCGCAAAAGTCATTATCAGAACGATGGACCACCGAAGATTTATGATGGCAATGCAATTTGGAATAAATATGTCTTGAAGTTTTTTCGGAGGGTAGCTATAGCTTCAGATGTTTTCAAAGTGATGGGGAGTTCATTCCAGGTCCTATAGGCGCAGCGACAGAGAAAGCACGTTTGCCCAAGTTAAGTTTAGTTTTAGGAACATTAAGATGTTGTTAGATGGATGATCTGAGCTGCCTAGGGATATTTGAAAGATGCAGGAGACTAGGCAAGTAGGGTGGTTGTTGCGTAGATAGAGCACGATATGTAAGAGTGGACAGTTTAAAATTTATTCTAAAAGTAACATTGATTGCACTTTGATGGAACTCGATGCCCGGTTTGGCGAACGTTGTAAGCCGGTGTATATACAGCCTTGACGACATAGCTTGTTAATGATAATGGTTTTCTTGATGTACAAAAATAAGCCATATTGTTGAAATTTAATCCAGATCCCACCAATGAGAACGGTCTGTGTGTGTCGAGGTACAAGTTGCAAGGCCACTGTTCCTTTCAAAGATAATCATAGACACTTCCAAAACAATGCTAATATGCAGAAGGTGATGCTTGCGTACAGACAGTATCAGTGGAGTGACGAGGCAAAGTACCGCTGGGAGCAAGTGTAACAATGCCCCCCCCCCCCCAACAAAGAGCGCAATAATGGAATATGTATATACCTTAGTTATTTGCTCCAACACCACATTAGCAATCGGCTATCAAAATATTGATAGTCATTCAGCGCAGCCACATTTCAACCCGAAATTCACAACACAACAAAACCAAGAATTAAACCTCCAACAAAACCCCCAACTGCGATCAGCGAACAACATACTGAATAGATAGCTGCTCTCGCCTCACCAGCGCTTATAGTGACAGGATAGGCCGGCATCATTGGCGTCCTCCCGCCATTCGTCTTCTCCGTGAGACACGTCCTCCTTTCGGCCATGACCCCCATTTCCTCGACTTCGCCCCGTTGACGACGTGTTCGCGCTCGTTATCGCAGAAGAGAGCAAGAGCCCCACGTTGCGTCTGTATGTTCAGAATTCGTGAATTCTACTACGTTTAAATGAGCAAGAAGACCACAACAAACTCACACGTACGTTGCATGTTTTTAAACGAACATGATGCTAGCAAAAATTGGTTATTTTTTAGTCAAACGCGATACACTTTATCCAATGGCGCAAATGGTTATCGACAGAAAAAGCTTAGTCAGCGTTTACTAGTCACTGCTCTCCCAAAGTATAACCCCCTCCCCCCCAAAGGTGCCGCTAGGGACATCTGCCCCATCGCCCCCCTCTAGTTACGCCAGTGTCAACAGAGAAGCATTACCAGAGCAGTTCAATGTTCTTATAATTGCGCTGCATCAACATCGGTTAAAGTGAGCTCAACAGTTTCCCGCACACATACACAATGCTACAGAAACGCCTCAGCAGCCCATCCTATTGTCACTCGAAAGAGATTTGACACAGCATCATCACCCACGATGAATTTGTGAGGCACTCTCGGCAACAGAACAACATACATATTATGTTTTGCTGTCTGCCAGACAGTGTAAGTGCGACAGGCTGTAAAAAAAGTGGTATTAAGATGTACTAGTGCCCCATTCAAGAAAAGCCATGAACATTGTTTTACTCCAAAACTCCGGATAGTTTTTTATCAACTCATACTTGAAATAACGGGTGCATGCAATTATTTGATGTCACATGTTTTACTAGTGTCATAACAAAGTTGTAATCATGCATACTGTAATTATTTGCTTCTTATTATATTTATGGTAATTTGGCAAGTGTTATAAGTGACACACTTCTTCTTGCCCTTTTCAACATCAAAACTGGTTTATATTTTGTTTGGCTATTTTTTTTATAATGTTGTTGTTGAAATAAAGCTTAACTGGCAATGGCTTGTCACGGAAAAAGTCATGATTGGGCCAATGATGGCTATCAATCATTGGCCCAATCAGGTTTTGGTAAATGGGGCCAGTAAAGGGCCAATGATGTTTTTGTTGGTTTTTGGCATGGCAAATTCTCACTGGGCCAATGGTAAAAGGCACGTTTGTCCTAAAAAAAATGGTGGGAGGTAGGAAGTAGGCCTCAACAACAGGTGGGAGGTGGACTAAAATTGGTGGAAACTGGGAGGCCGAGACCTCAGCTATCCCCTCCCCACGTGCCTTTGGGCCTGGTTGCTATACTTGCCATGTGTTTGTAATAAATGAGATGCTGACGTGGCACGAATCAATGTCATATTGTATTTGGTCATACATGTAAACCCCTATACATGACAGGAGTATATTAGATGGAGTTATGTAGCATATTACACAACGATTGTTGAATCTAAATCGTGGATAGATGTATGGGACACATGATGTGTTCATGAAGACACATATATTGCATGTATGGTACATATGATGTGTTCATGAAGACACATATTGTATGTATAGGACATATGATGTGTTCATGAAGACACATATATTGCATGTATGGTATATATGTGTTCATGAAGACACATATATTGCATGTATGGTACATATGATGTGTTCATGAAGACACCTTTACAAGTATTGGTTGTAGACAAAGTGAAACAAAGCGATGTGACTGTAAATAACAAAAACATGTTTAATGATGTTGACACTGATTGTCAAATACAGAAATGACAAATATGAGATGCTCTACTGCCATGATATTGATGATATTGTGCAAAACTGACAGTTGTCATGAACACTTCTTTCTGACAAACTAACGCAAGTGATCCTAATGCATCTCTTGCTTTGAAATGTGCTAAAATTCAACAACTACACAATAAAACCAGTACGCAGTTATTGATTGCAGGTGGAAATATGTCCATTACAGACATGGTCTGTTGACGTGATATCACATGGGTAGAATGGCAGGTTTTCACTGTAACAGGCCTTACTTGGTCAATGCATTTAGTATATCAACACAATATATTATATGCTCTTTGGTGTAAATAACTTTTCAGTTTCTCATTCATGAACAAGTCTTAATTTCAAGAGTAAACATCTGAGTGAACTAACGTTTGAATACATGTGCTGATGATGTTGAACATATGAAAACTTGCAATTGCACTGCAGCATTATCTATGCATGTCTTTGAGTTGTAGACGTTGTGGTGAAAATACATATATGCAGCGGCTGGGGTAGATTAATGACCAGCACGGTGAGCACAAATTATGACAAAATTAAATGTTCATCCTGGAATAAAACAATACACATTACAAATTAAAGCAATCCCATATGCCAATGTTCTATCACATGGATCCCTCTAGAGCAAACCTTTACTGGTGTCTGACTTGCACACACATGTAATAAAATACACAATACAATTTTGGATGACAAAAGTCATGTGCCTAAAACAGAACCATAATTTACTGTATTTTGAAGTAACATCCATAGACTTTATGAATGCACTCCAGAAATGTCCCGTGTCAAAGCTGTGAGAATGACAAATACCGGGTAGCAGCCAGCAGGGACTAGAACCAAGGTAAAGACCACTGCGGACTAGACCTCTTGCATGAAAAAGTGAACAACAATCTCAGCAGCTATATCTGTAAACGGAGCTAACGTGAACATGTTAGGTGGTCAATAAGCATACATCTTTGTCCTATTGACGTCTTTGTCTGAGCACTCGCGGTTCTTATTGTAGTAGTAGAAGCAGCCATCGCGCCTCTGCAGTTTCTTCACATATCCATTGTGTGGCCAACGGTCAACCTGCATCGACAAACACCATGTCATCAATGGGTCAGAAGTGACCATGTGATAATTCTGCTATAATTATATATTCTATAAAGTAATTTGTGACTCTGTATGTATGTATGTTCCCTCATATCTCCATCAGTTTTGCATGTACGAGGATGACATTTTGTAGGCATATCTGGGGGCCCATGGCGATGGTTTGTACATAAAAATTGGCTAAGTTTGCTATGATTTTAGCGAGTTACGTGGTCTACATCAAACACCCACATACGAATGCCTCATGAAACTGTACATGTTTTTTGGGCATGAGATTGTCACTGCCATGGCACTGCCCTACCAAAATTTGACTGGGTAGCACAAGTCATAAGCTCGTGCAGTGGTTGCCTCTTTGTCCCATGCAATGCTGGGTAACTCGGCTGAAATATAGAGCTGGTCACAAAATGACATCCACATCCCATCACCACACAACACGCTGGACAATATGACACGGCATATTTTCTCTCAACTTGTTGCTGTACAAAGTGTATTTATTCGCTGTCTAAATGCCAACATTGTTGCAGGAGCTATTTAGAAGCCAAGTACAGGATCATGAAATAAAATTCACAGGAAAGATAAGAAATAAATAATTTATTTAGGTCAGATAGGTTTAGGTGGTATTTGTGATAATTATGTTTTCAATATCCCTGTTAAATGAGTGCCTATCGCATCACAAATAACTACAATCTTATTACCCATCCCTGTTCCTTACAGTCCATTTCAATTTAATAGCACACAGTGCACATGTATTCTTTGTACAAATTTACAGTTTAAATGGTGGATTCATGAACATGTTCATTATGTTGGTAGATAATATATGAATAACGATTTCCTTCTAACCACATCTATTGATCTAGGTAGAATCAGGAATTCTGGCGAGCAGAAGAACTAGTCGTCCCATAATTCTTTATGAACTAGAAGAAAAGGTAAATCTATAGTTGTGTTTAGAAGAAAAAGTAAATCGATAGTTGTGGTCAGAAGAAAAAGTAAATCAATAGTTGTGGTTAGAAGAAAAAGTAAATTGATAGTTGTGGTTAGAAGAAAAGGTAAATCGATAATTGTGGTTAGAAGAAAATCATGATTCATATAAATGATGGATGTTTTTTAATTTTATTCTAAATTACAGAGGTCCCACATTTATATTTTCGGGGCATTTTAAAGGTTGACAAACGGTTCAAATTCAACACAACTCAGTGACTGCACAACAGTGAACACTGTAGTGCTTTTAAAGTGTTAAACATCATATTCAAAGCAATTGCCAACTTTATTATCACTATGAGTTATTATCACTATGAGTTAAAAGTAACTGTCATTTCAAAACTACAGGTGTACTATTTGTTACTGTTGTGAAAACGTACACCCATCGTTCATATTCGTAAACAATCAACATTTTTTACTTTAAATTATTTCAGATTATTAGGTTGCCACAACCTAATAATAAAAGTTCTTCAATGCACCAGTCTCTAGCTTCAGCAGGTATAATCATTGCACTTAGAAACTAAACATCCAATTAAATTTTTGTTTTTAATAAAACAAACATCTTCACAATAAAGTCCCCCATGACAAATGTTGTATGCAGCATTTTACACATTGCTAAAATAGGTGAGCAGCATTGATATATTTAACAAGACTGCCATCCAAGGCAAAATACTCAGATGGCAAGTGGACAAGGAAGCCATTGGCTTATTGAGAGTCCAACCTTTTTTTATAGATCTATGTGTAACCCACCATTCTAAGACAATTTTGTTTTTGAACATATTCACGATGCTAGCATTTACACAATTTAGGTAACAGGTGAGTATCACTTATTATCCATGTCTCCCCTCCTCATTGTGGGTGGTAGTTCGGACATAAAAAATACCATTTTGCAAAAAATGTGCACTGCCCTGTTATTCAAACAGTGCCTTACAGGTTCACCACCAGACTCCATGGAAGGCCAATCCCTGTCCCGTAAACAACAACATGTAACCCTAGTTCGAGACAACTGACAACTGTACCTCAGCCACACTCTTAATGGACTTGTATTCGTTCTCATCTCTGTAGCCAGCCAGTTGGAACCGGTATGCCTCCTCCACGGCTTCTGTCCACACCTTGGGGCGTGTCATTGACTTTGGCTTCTGAAGGTGGCCATCCTTCTGTCTGTTCATGTTGCAAACCTTAAAGAATGCCAGCCAGTGGTGAGTCTAATACAACACAAAATGCCTATTGGGCCTAATTCCTCAGAAACCCAACCTCAAATGTGCATCAAAAGAAAGGGGTTAGGCAATCTCAAAATTGGCATACAGTTGTAATGGTGAAAAGGTAAAGGTACGTTCTTATATAGCACGGTATCCAGTCCGTATGACCGCTCAAAGCACTTTACACTTCACCCCCGACAGAGTTGTTCATTCCAAGGCCATCCCAACTTCTCTGCTGCAATTACGCGAAGACTATTCGTTCACATTTCCACCACTGTCTGTATTGCCAGGTACTCATTTATACAGCTGAGTGAACTGTAGCAACGTGGGGTGATCAAACTTGCCAAAGGTTCGAAGCAACTGCAGTGGGATTTGAAACCGGGTTCTCTCAATTGAGAGTTCGGCCTTCTAACCAGTATGCCATCGCGCCCCACAATAGATGGATGAATATGCCAGGGAGCCAAGGAGGGAAAGCAAAGTTAAACACTGTCCAGGTGACGGTGAAATGTTATTATGTTACCTATTGACCTAACAGGGAATGAATTCCAATGAGTTTGTGCAGCAACCACGAAAACCATAGCTCCACTGTTTGCATCAACTCTAGGAAGAAAAAGTAGATGACAAATAGACGACCGAAGCTGTTTGAAGCTTGCTCCCTTTACAGCTGATCACAGCTAAAATGGGAGGTCGTATAGTGAGTTTAGAGATTGAGATTACCAGCACAGTTAGGCACAGTGAGTCCATGACAGGTTCCATTTCCCTGTGTGGGATCTTTTACTTTCCCTAGCATAGACACCAGATAAAAGGGACCAACGGCTTTTAGCATCTCTTTCGGAAGACATGGGCAAAGTGGGGTGACCAAAATTGCCCATGTTTCGAAATGGCAGGTGGTTTCAAACCTCGGTCCCTTGACCAAAAGCTTGATGCTCTACCACATGACTACTGCCCAGTGCCCCACGACCAACTTGTCAAGGCTTTCTTGGAGGAGTGAGTGGTAAATGCATATATTTCTGTTCAAGCAGAGATGGATGCAAATACATCACAAATGTAAGCGATTATGCGTATGATTACTGTTAATATTTATTAGTATGATTACAAGTTTGGTGACTTAGAAAATGAGTATAACCAATTTTGAATATGTTTGCATGCAATCATGATTACAGTTGTGATTAGAAATATATATCAAGAATATACTCGAAATAATAAATAAAAAATGTGTCAGTTTATTATTGTCAACAATGTTATTCAATACCAAATCAAACACAATATTACATAGGTGTCAACATTTGCTCACGAAAAAGGGGGATAGTGGTCACGAAAAATTAGAAATATCCTTCTCCACTCCACTTTCGTCAGTTTTTAGCATTTTATCGTCGTTTTAACTTGTAGTTTTTCAGGTCGCCATTTTGATGTGCCGTTCTCATTTGCGGTGAACAATTTAAATGTGCGAGAAAATGTGAAACCATTTGAGACCAAAAGAAATAAAGTGTGTCTAGATTGCTAGGTAATGTTGACACCTAAGATGTTAAAATACAATCACTGTGCATGCATTAAGTAGGAATGAAGAGAAAGGCCTGCTAGCTTGCATTAAATGTAGTTGTATGGGACCTGGGCAAAAAAATATGCACAAGATATTTGTTGTGATAGTAATGATTACTAAATTTTTTTTACAATTACACGATTATGAAGTACAATTAATCTCTGCATGGCCGTTTGTGTAGATGAATGCGCATGACAGCTAGGTAATGATACTGTTATCCAAACAAATATTTCCCTGTAGCTCATGTAAGTATCAAAAGAGGGTAAGCTATATACAAGAACTATATAAGTCTACCCTTTTACATTTTCTTTGAACATAACGTCATGACATAACCATATTACATGCAGCGGCACTATATCTTTTTGGCGGTGATGGTACATATATGCACATTATTCAGAAATAGTTTGCCTAAATATGAACGATTTCGTATATTTTCCGAACGTAGAAACAAAACATGCACGGATTTGTGATAACCAGATAACCCAACTGTCGCCACGGAATGCGCGGGCGGGTGTTCACGACACGACTCTTGACTTAATTGCCATTTTCTTTGTTCTCTCTTTCTACGAAGTTGTACATGTTGTAACTTTCGATATAAGCCGGGTATTATAGTTACCTTGAACTATGCAGAGAAAGAATACGTGGCTGATGCGACATTCACAGAATATTTGAATGTCTAGCCGAAACAACGCTGCAATTGTCTTATCGGTTGCCCCGCGACGAATGTAAACAATGCGCGGCGACATGACGTATCATGATTGGTTGATTTTTACAGTGGTGTCATCTAGTGACCAGCACTGAAGGTAGATTCTGCACGTATTAATCTCGCTTATCCGACTCTTGCTCGCCGCCGAGAAGAGCCACTCCATTTTGTGTAGGTGTTCCCGCGAAGCGCCAGCAGCTAAACAGCGTCATTAATGAGATTCAACTAACCCACTCACAAAAAAACTGTACTTTAGCAATGTAATCAAGTACGATTACTTGGCCTTATTCACCAATGACAATGTAACTCTGAACTCTCTCTTTAACTTTTCAGTCTGACAGTTGTGTCAACATTAGTACTTTAACTAACCCAAAATGGGAAATAGCCATTTAGATGTCACCTATAAGCTATACACAGGGTTGGCATGTAACGAAGTAAAAGTAGAATTTTTACTAAATACTTTTACTTGTAACGAAGTAGTTTTATCTAAAGTAACGCGACTTTTTACTCCATTACTTTTATTTACTTCGCAATATATTTTCGTTACATTTTTTGCGAAACTGCTGCTGCCGACGGTGGCGCTCCACCGTCAACGACATTTCAAAAACTGTTCATAGTCGCCAGGCCAAAAGCTATTAATATCATTCAATCGCATGCCAGTTCGCGATCATATTTGCATGCATACCTCTCTTCGGGAAATCGACGCAACCACTGTTTTATATCTAAGTCAGTGAACGAAGTCTGCCAAATATTGGCATAGGTCAGGTCAGGTCAAGGCCGTTGTCGTTGACATGAAATGTCACTTCGAGCACACAACGCTTGAACGCCATCTCAAACCACGATGCAAATGTCTCCGTTGCACCATATAAACTACTAATCAGTAAGTTTCCAATACGTATTATAAATATTAAAATTTGCAATTTCGACAATGTATTGATAATCCCCATACACTGACACAATTCTGATTTTCGTGAGCGAACGCGCATCGTGGATCAAAAACGAGAACCGATTTTTGCCCATTGGCAGTAGAGTTTTTGCAAGCGCACCGATCGCGATCGGTACGGTGAGTAGTTTTTGCAACATGCGCAAACGTAATCCGATCTACGCGGATGGCACCATCTACATCTACCTTAAGTTTTATTGTGTTGTCCCACAAGTTACATGTTTACTTAGAGCAGGTGCTATTTCTGTTTTGATTTCCATATAAGATCATCACACCTTGTATTTTAAGTGAAAGTAAGTCTGAAGATAAAATAAATTATAATATATTTCTTTGTTTATATGTGTAAATTTATATCAAAACATTTACGTTTTATATGAACAGAACAATTAATAAATTCAGCAGAATTTCCAATTCCAAATAAATGCAAAATCAATCCGTTTTGATTTGTATCAAATCAATGTCACACAATGTTTGGATCAATTCAAATCCAATTAAAGGGGAACTGAAGCAATTTTGTGTTATGCCGTATATTTAAATATATATTATCTAACTATGCATTAATGGTGACAGATACCTGCTAATTTATTAGATAAACTGATTTTGTTCGAGACAAAAATCGACAAAATACATCACTGCGTATCGCCATCTTGTCGAAACGAGTGGTTTGAGTCGCGTATATCTAATCAATGTAAATTTTCGATTTTTTGCGATTTATTTCGTAAATAGACATTCTGGAGCGAAAAAAAGATATGGGTCTCTGTTATATATACAAGTGTTTACACACGTCAACAAAATAGCGTTTTTGTTCGTTCCAAATAAAAAAGTTAAAGAAATTACAGCAAAACACGCAAAAAATCTTGGAAAACGCCACACTTCTCGAACACACGAGACGCTAACCAACGAGAATATGCGATAACGGAATACCGGACCTATTTTTTACTTGTTGACAAGATGGATGCATCGCTTGTGACAGTTTTACCAGATCTGCTACTAGCGATTAGTGGTTTACTGAACTTCCGTAATAGTTGTCTATCTTTGGAGAAATGGAAACCACAGACGAAGAGTCTAGTTCGACAGGCCACACGGAAACAACCGTTGACAGTCGTAAAATGTCACCGAGTGTGCGAGTCACGCTCCAGACTCCAGGTCGGCTTCGCCTTTGTTGACGTTGGATTCAGGAAAAATTACAACAGCGCTTTGACTGTCAGCGATTCCTTACTAGGTAATGTGATGTGGTGAACCTGTGGAAATTGCGTCCCGATGTCTGCGCACGTTTACGTTGAGTCATCATGCTGCGCCGAGGAAGCTACCATGCCTAGGGCTAGGCTATGGCTATGCAGCACCGTGTGCCCGACCGCGTTGGTGCTTGCATCACCGTACGAAGGCGAAGACGATGATTTTGTAATGATATGCACAAACAGAGCGGTGCTAGATGTTGGTCTGCTGTCATTGCATGATTTGCGTGCCGACTCATTGATTCGCCCTATAGCTAGCAGGTCAGTAATTCAATTGTTATCGAATCATTGCCATTTTAATAATCATATTTTTTTCTGCATATTTCTTTTACCTAGCCCGAGGACGAGGTCCGAACTACAATGGCAATGCAAGCAGGCTTTTCTCTTTATTTTGTATCTAATCTAATGAAGTGTACCATGACTGTATTTTAATATTGTGTTTGATTTTGTGTTGAATAACATTGATGACAATAATAATATGAGGGTTTCTTTAATTCATTATGTGAATATATATATATTCTTAAATGTTACCGTAATCGTGATTGTAATAATGATTGTAATCATGACTACATTAGTAATTGTGATTGCAATAATTACTGTAATCATGGTTACATTAATATTCGTACTTGTAATCACCTCTCTCTGTAGCACACCACAACACCTTGTTGTTTGGTGCAATGTAAACATTTAAATAACAATAATTAACTATTGGCAATATAAGTAATGTTCACAGTTTTGCAACTATTATGGTAATTATGGAATTAGTGCTATCAACTAACCCTGACAAATTATATTTCAGGCTCAGGAAAGGCAAGACAAGTAATCCCATCCTGCGATGTGGGAAGGATCTGTGATGTCTATTCTGAACCGAATTGAATTGATGGAAAGTTTAGCTATGGAGATTGACCTGACACAGGTGAGTGTACTGATAGTCTGATATAGACAAATTGTGAGGCACCCACAGTATGCAGCAGGTCGAAAAACAACCTGGAAAACTACAAAAATTCCCACTAAAATATTAATAACTGAATGAATGATGTGAATGCCTTCTTATCCATATCCCACTTCTCTCAACAAAATGTTACCTGCAGCATCTTGCATGTCACTACACACAATTTCATTTATATTGAGACCAACATAAAATATATCAACAGTTTATTCACATAGAAAAACAATTACCAAAGAAATAAGGCTAACTAGAACGACTGAAACCAAGACTAAACATTGACTAAAAACAGTGACTTCTACCACCGGGAAATACAACCTGGAACATGGATATCACAGTTACACACATCATTATTATGCCACAACATATCAAATATACTGGTAGTTTAGCTTAGGAAATAATTAATCTTTATAAAGCCAAGGCATTTTAACTGTTTCACCATCATCATCTGTACCAATGGCAATAGACTACTTGTTTTGATTGGACAGTAAATGTACACCAATCATGTGTAACAATATTACTTGTTCTGACTGACATTAAACGTACACCAATCATGCATACCAATACACTACTTGTTCCTACCAACAGTAAATGTACACCAATGATCTCATTCTGGAATCTGCACCATTTCACTACTTCTTCTGACAGTAAATGTACACCAGTCATGTGTATCCAATATACTACTTGTTCTGACTGAATCTACTACTTGTTCCTACCGACAGCAAATGTAAACCAAGCGTCTCATTCTCTACCAAATACACTACTTGTACTGACAGTAAATGTACACCAATCATATGTATCAATACACTACTTGTTCTGACTGATAGTACTTGCACACCAACCATTTGTTCCAATACACTACTGGCACTAAATATACACCAATACACAACTTATTCTGACTGGTGCAGAAAAGTGACATAAGTTTTTCTCACGAATGACAAACTTCTTCTCTTTCTCATAGGTGTCGGAGCTGCTTGAGTCACCCTCGGTTATGTCGCTGTTATCACATAGTGTGCATCATCTGCACCAATGTCTTTATTCTCACTGAATCTGATGGAAGCTTCACATAGGAGTAGTCATGATCAACGTTCATTGGTGCAATAATGTTATCCGTAACTACAGCAGCATTTGCAAAGTGTCGCACTTGAAATATCGTTTGGATCGATTTGCATTTCAGCATCAGTTGTATGTGGTACCACAGCAGTAGTAGCAGTGATGGCACTAAAGGTGACATCCGTAATGTAAAGATTGGCGGCATCACCCGTAGCGCTAGATGCTTCAAAACTAGTACCTGTACTTGTACGAACCAATGGTGAATCCTTCATCTGAAAAGATTACGCATACAGTGACTTGAAAATTTTACAAAATTCATCTTTTGCGTAATAAAAATGAATCACAATGTGAGAAACTTTCTCTTGTATATATTATTTTTAGAATATAAGAGTGCCAGTGTCATATAGAATGTATAAAGTAATCAAACCACAGGGAAAAGCATTTTCCCTATGGAGCCATGTTAATTCAACCAGTGGGTCTTTCACTGATCTCTTAATGTTTTTAATGAATCTGTTTGGTCAGTTTGACGAATGCCACTGGTAACATAACCAAATGCATGTAACCAAAATTGTAGCATCCTAGCTCCAAAGTGCATTATATTATCTAATCAACATTGCACTGTTTTCAATGGGCCAGGGAGGTCAAAATTCTATAAGGGGTCCAAATTCCATAACAAAATATGGACCCATAGATTTGACTAGCACCCGGATTTTAAATTACACCCAAAAATTTACATACATCCATTATAATTACACATCCTCATAGGTCTGGATAACAGACCTGACAAAAAATATTTGACAGTGGGGCATTATGTCTCAAATTAATCAAAATAAGAAATTATTGTGGCACTCTCCTTTTTGGATTCTACCAACAGTTTACCAATTCATGTATTGGTCTGTGTAACCACACATGTCAAACCATAGGGATATAGCTAGCTTAATTGTTTAGTTATGACTATTTTCACTTTGTGCCAAATTTATTTTATATAAGTAAAAATTGTAGAATGTGTACCAATATATCTACATTTTCAGTAAATTTCAGATACATACCTTGCAAACTTTTCAAGTTAGACGCACCTGATCAATATAATCTAGAACTATGTATTCAGAAGGTTTTTCTTGCATTAGACAGTATTTACATAGTTTTTTTACTACAGATGGAACAGGTATAAAATCACCTAGTTGATATTGTGCTGTACGGTGAAGCGTCCATAAAAAAATTGTTTTCAACATTGAGCCATTTGAATAGGGAATCCAAATATGGTGTATTACATTGGCACTGTATTTGTTTTTCATATGCAAATAAATTGGAATTTTATCTCTATGGCCATAGCATTTTTGACTGCTATACATAGGCCACTTTGAACTATTTACCAACAACATAGAAATTTCAAAGGTCTCATATATGTAGATGTGTTACTGATCCAAATAAGATTTATTTGTGTTCTAACTTGTTTTATTGTTAAACTCATTCGATGGCTTAATCTCACACATAAAACACACACCTTCAATGGCGTTGGCAGATTGTGGGAGAATTTACATAGAGTAGTAAGTCTGTTACTATCTAGCATCTACAAATAATGAAGAATAACCATGCCAAAATCTCAGTTGTTGCATAAATAGTTTTTGGGTTATTTGTATTTTAACCAGAGCAAGAACTATTCATGATATCCGAAAGTATGTAAAATAAAAACACTTGTTTGTATGGTTGCATGTCCTAAATTCGTGCGTCGCACAAATCCGTGGCAATGCGTTTTTTTTATCGTTCTGCAAATTGCAGTTGGTCATTAGGGGTCAGTGTTTATGCTGAACTGACAGATGCCGTTGTGGGCATCGTATCACAACAAAATATGAATTTATTTATGAGAATAATAGTCGGATAGTTGCGCTAACCTTTCATATGTGAACAAAACAAAAGGTGCACGAGTCGAAGACGAAGTTAAGAAACTCGAGTATATAATTTTATATATAAAAAAACACTACAGAATGTTAACCATAACTGTTTGTTTCTGCATTGTACATCATTTCAGTACACTTCAGCTGGAATTGTTGGTCTAGTTTATGCCATAGGAGCCCATTGGCAACTAAAAGAGGGCAACTAATCAGTCAACAACAGACTTACGTACACTTGCTGTATATTTATTATTTTTATTCAACCATAATTTCAACGTACTATAGATAGGGAGACCACTAACCGATTGAACCCGCAAGATCGGTGTTTTCCCTATCTCATAGACCAAACCTTGATCGTGTAAACACACGAAGCAATGACGTAGTACGCGTAGCGAGATCGGGAAGGGAGCCGAGATCGGTGCGCTTGCAAAAAACTCTCACGAATAAAATTCATATTGAGATGTTTAATAAATTCATAATAATGATTACTCTACAGAACTAAACAGTAAAGAATTGATACTCTGCCATTTGGCAGCATCCTTTCCCAGCAATGGCTTATTCAAGCTGACCCATAAATAATATCAAGGACAGGGACAGGGGCCCTGACAGTCACTTTTAATTGCAATTAGCAACAGCATTCCTCTGTTGCACTGGTCTGTCTTCTGATCAATTCTAGCCCCAGCTGGTGCCAGGTAATTAACACAGCTAGCTGCTAAAGTGTGTTGTTTCAATGTTTGTGTGAGCTGATAAGACATGTCTGGGAAGACATGAGAAGGTGGGGGATCACAAGCCAGATGGCTTGATCAGCTAGGCATCAAATGTCTTTGTTAATTTTACTATGGGCAGTGGTAGGTTGTATTACCTCTGACCAGTTTCCCTGAGAGGCTGCTACTAGTACTGGACTGACCCTCTACCTACTCAGATACAATCACACCTGCCTATACATATCCTGTTGTACAATCTAGCTCCTCCCATACTGCAGTGGAACAGGTCGATAAAAAGATAGATTGTGCCTCATCATTAATTAAGTTCTGTATTTAACTGAATTTATTTGATGTTGTGAGCTCTCATTAAAGATAATGTAATTTTTCAAAATACTTTTTACTTCAAGTACTTTGGAAAAGTACTTTGACTTTTTACTCAAGTAGTTTATTTTACCAGCTACTTTGACTTTTTACTCAAGTAGTTTATTTTACCAGCTACTTTGACTTTTACTCAAGTACAAAATAAAAGTAATTCAGTCAACCCTGTCTATATAACACCTATTATGACAATTATTATATAGGCTATATAATAATTGTTATAATAGGTGTTATTGATTCAAGCAGGCGAAAATATGGCAACGGGGAAGGCAGTACGTATTAGTTGAGCCAGGAAGCTACAATAGCGACAGTTACATGGTACCACTCAATGATTGAACATGTTATTAGAACATGATTGACGTACAGTAAGTGCTATTTGTCACAACCAATCAATTCATTTTCTGAGCAAATTGGGACATCGGATAGCTACAAGGCAATATATTAGCAGTTATTTACACTGGTTGCAATTGGCCTATAAATTTGTATTAATTAAGTGTGTTGACTTGTTAATTAAGCGAGTAGACTTGTCAGAGACGTGTTGCATCCATTGGGTAGATGTGTCGGCTGAGTTGTTATGACATTTTAGTACACGGCCTACGTAAATTATACAAATCAAGCATTTATCCAACTTACGCCACACTGTGGCTCAACTTACCACACACTAAGTGTTAGTTCAGTCAGCTTACTAACCCTATTTGAATCAGCTACATATAATTATCTGTGCATACTAGATATATTGCCTTGGTATAAAATGATCTACTAATAATTGTAGTTTATGTGAGTAAACCAATTTTGACTTATGAATATGATTATGCCCTAGATATCAAAAGGAATGAAAAATGGTTCAACTAACACTGCCTTCCTGTACATTGTTTTTGTAATTCCAATGACACATTCAATGTGGGGCAAAGTGCACCCATGGCCGGGAAGACGAATGGTGTGGCTGCTTTGATGCAGACCAATAACCTAAAAAGCGGTGTAAAAAGTCGTGCTGAACGTATGCATCATGAAGGCATGCAATTCATTCAACTGCAAATGCCATTGTCCAGGAATGCATGCAAATGTGTTTGGGTCACATGTTTTGATTATGCATTTGTAAATGCATTTCAGCAAAGCATTTCAATTGTTTTGTTTTGTATATATATATATATATATATATATATATATATATATATATATATATATATATATTGTATATATATATATAAACAAAACATTAATATACAGAAACACATTATTTATTCATTAGAGTAGCAATGTTTCTATAATAAATACAAAAGCATTATACATTGGTATACAACTATTATATCTAGTGTCAGTTTCACGAAGCATTTGTACCTACGAAAGAACTTATGCAGATGTTTGATGACGATTACATAACTCAGAACAATCGCAGAAAACACGGAGAGCATTGCAAACAATTGTAATACAGAAATTTTCTGAATCGAGTACCTTTATACAAAGGTTCATAAGGTACAGACACTTCATGAAATTGGCTCCTAGCCTAGCACATGTTGAAAGAATCATGTTACAGACTGGTACAAGTGATTAAAATATAAGGTGACATGGGTGGTTCAAATGTTTTATATCTTACATTTAAGTCCCTTTGAAATGCATAATAATTGCAGTTTGGTTTAATGCTTCCCAGTGATTTGAGAAAGGAAACAGTAAATAAACAGTGAGAAAATACATTTCATGCCAACATCGACATCAAAAGCACAAATCAACCACAACAACATGGTAACTTCTTACATAGCAAGGCATCCAGTCCTCGGGAAATATCTGTTGATTCCAAAGTGATTCCAACACCAACTCAATTTCTCTGAGAAACGCTAAGCCAGACAGTAATTACTGAATGAAGGCTATTCATACCTATATATTTACCACTATTTGTAATGTGGCATTCATTTAGAAAGTTGACTGAAATGTTATTCTAAATTTTTTTCTCACTGACCTCATGTCATGATTGCTTGTGCAGAACTATCAGCATCTTCACTCCTGAAAATGTAATTATAACCTATATATACTGTCCATTTATTTGTATTTCTTACAGACACTACAGTACATTTCTTCATGAATTTGTTTTTAACATAACATAGCAGTCCTACGAAATGATAAAAAGTAATACATCAGAATCAGTGTTGTCGCCTTGGTGTGGTGCTGCACCTGGAGTCGAAGTACTGGTTTTGATAAAACCTGGATAAGCTTGTGTGTTACATGGACACCTATAGTTTTAGATAAACCCACTCATTCAGAATGCGAAAAATATTGTTGCTTGCTCTCCATCATGCCACATATTTATTGTGCCATAACTTGAATTGACTTTTAGAAGTCAGTGTAGCAAAAATTATTGGATGGCAACAATGACAAAACTCAAGTAAACATATGTTTCTCAGGTGACCATCTCACATACACAGTAACACTTTTATAATACAAAATACTTCTTTTTGTCAATCAAAGAAGTACCGGTTGCAGTGTGCATTATGATGAATACGTTCTTAACCTCTCCATCTCCCGACAAGTAGGATGAATTGCATTTGGCTTGTATGATGAAGAATGTGTTCGTTTTGTCTGCTGGTGCTGGAGTGTGGTTAATGCGCATGGTGTGTATAACTGGTCTGAGTTTGAATGCCCGAGACACCCTGTATTTTTTTGCTGCCTCTTCATCCTTCAAGTGCTTAGTACGCAACAGGTACTTCATTACCACATAGTCGTTGATGTCGGGAATGTTGTTAATTTCCGTACCCCACTCTTTCAGTTTGGCGAGATAGGCGAGTGTGAATATTTTATTGTAAAATAAACACCAGACATGTAGAACAGCTTTGCATTGATTATATTAGTCTAACTTTTAATGAGGATTTGTATATCTTACATCATACACACACACGCAAGCACGCACAGCATGAATAAGAATAATATATAAACACGTGATGTTTTATACAAACAATTATTGATTGAACATAAACCCACGGTTACTACATAACTAGTGGATGTGTGGTTAGGTTAGGTTAGGATTAACAGCTAAATTAATTACGCATCCCATATATTTAATACAACACTTTATAGTTAATACATTATTCTAAATCACCCTGTATATAAGGTTTAATGATGTAATAATAATTGTACCAATAAAAAATAATAGTAATATAGGATTTGTAATAGAACCCATGAACTGTGAAGTAAAATAATTATGCAGATCATTGATTATTTAATAAAATGTGATCAATTGTATAAATATTGTTAACTTATTTTTTTTATTTAATGTTTAGTTTAATTATTGTGTACATTGGTGATTTTATGTGCTGTTTATTTATATTAAATTATTTACTATATTTTATGTGTCATTATTGTGTGGTTTTCATGTAATTGTTAATTTAATCAATTCTTATTTTCTTTTAATTATTTGTGAATTTAATTATTAATTTATTGTTAATTTATGGTCATTTTAATTTAATTGTGATTTTAATTTAATTGTGGATTTAAGTTAATTGATAATTTAATTAAATGTTAGTTACATATGCATAGTTAATGAATACTTTATTATATTGTCATTTATTGATATAATTCATTTTACAATAAATGTTTGAAATCTAAACTCCCACCATTTTTTTAAGTTCACCTCCCACCGGCTCACAGCTAGTTTACGAGCTGGGCTTTACAAATTATGCAAACAATTATTATAAACATAAGAAGAGACATACACACTACGTGTTAGCTATATAAATCGGCAAAAATAATACATTATATATGAATGGATGCATATAATTGCATGTTCTAACTTTCCTTCATCGCCCATTTTCGTGGCACTTAGTCTTAGACAGTGTATCATCTTTTCGCTTGCGGCTGGCTCCTTGTGTCACACTTTATGCTAAACTGGCAGTTACAATTGTATGTAAACCTGGCTGACATATCTGCATTCGGTGCAACCATCTTACGTTAACAGTTTTTTGGAATATGTACTACAAAGTTAGGCAAGCCAACTATGATGTTTGTACAAGTTGTCATAGTAACCCGGGAAAAACACAGTTAATGTCGATGTGCGCTACAAGCTTAATTTACACCTTTCAACTTAGATAGACATAACATATGTTCTTCAGATCATAATTAGTCGATTCTACTACATTGTTTGAATTCTAACCGTAACACGGCCTTACAATTCGAGGTAATACACGAGTTCGTTTTCGTAAACACGCGTATCTTTGCAATGTAAACTGCTCGAATTTCCCAGCATTCTCCGACCGGAACTTCCAAGTTGCTTTCAAGATGGATGAAGGGGTAAGACCACAGTTGACCTTCCTGTTTATTGTTTGACACGAATGTAGGGCGTATTAAATTGCGATATGTGAATTTAAAGAATTCATATGATGTGACATAAGTGCAATTGAGCAGGCATATTCACAGGTTTGTTTGTAGAAGCTATTGGCTGTGAAATGGTGCATTTTTTTGAGAGTTTAAAAGGCGGAGGGATTTATGGGAATTTTTCTGCTATGGGCCACGTGGGCGCATGAATACAAGGCTATTTTTGTCAAAATTGATGGGCATCGCACGTCGGGGCGTTTTAAAAGAGCTGGAGGTATGTGCTTATGATAAAACTTGGTCAGCATGTCAATGAGATGATGGCAGATGCTGTGAAAAAGTTTCAGAATTTTTAGTGGTCACGTTTTCTTATAATCTAACAAAACGTTAACATGGCCACCAATGCAATTTTCAACTGTGGTCTGACTCCTGAATCAGAAAGGACTCTTATTTTTTAGAAATGCCATTCAATTTCCAAAAATGTGAAGTAGGGTAGTACCATTTTTGCAAAAAGGGGTGCGTAAGTAATACTTATATATATAAATATATATATATATATATTTATGTGCAGCAAATTAAACGTGGTTTAAAAATCCCATTATGCATAACATATAACGTTTTATCATACACTTCTTGGAGGTTATTGTAATTAATTAGTGCTCATTTGAACATCGGCCTTCCCTTTGCTCAGTCAACGAGTCGCGCGAGAAGTCTGGTTAATTAATTTGTGTTTGTCAGTTAAGATATTTTGTTCATTACTTCGTGGGATTGTTACTATATAAGTATAAAGAGTGCCAAGCATGCATCCAGCAGCTATCACCGTTGTTGGGTTGCTTTGTGTCGTCAGTTTTGTCGAAGTTCTGACCGACAAAGTCAACGGTGAGTGAAAACATGATAGAGAACCGACCGGGTGTTCTAAAAAAGTAAAAGCCTAGGCTAGGGCCTAGGCTAGCGATGGGCCTAAAATCTGTTTAGCCAATTTGGCTAAAGGTTAAAATTTTCTTTAGCCAAATGAGATTTTGTTTAGCCATTTTTTAGCAGACACTGATGGCAAAACGTCAAAATGCAAAACATGACATAAAATAATGTGATAAGGCCTAGTAAAAAGAAGCTAGTTTCTCGTCCCCGTCCAGTTCCTATTTTTGTCTATGCCTCCTTTTTATTTACTACTGAAAAAAGATTATTTAAAAAAGTTTTTTTCGGTTCTGTGAAGAAATCTTTGTCCAAAACGAAGTACTGTCATACTCTTTCAGTTTACTCGTTATTCATCATACAAGGTGTAGGGATGTATGTGCATTCACTGGTAATGGAAATGTATCATCTAGACCAAAAAGACAAAGAAAGGCACCACAACGCTTTACCGATATAATAAATAATTTTCCCCAAAACCATGATTTTAACATCCAGATTAAACAAACTAATACAATATACTGCCGCCTTTGTATCAGACATACAATACCAAAATTACTTCAAGAAAACTTTCTTCCACAAATTGCCATGGAGAAAATTAACACCCATTCGTATCAAGGCTTTGTGAATTACTCCAAAAAATATATCATAAGTAAATATGACTTGGAATGTAATGTTAATAACTGCTACATCTGCAAAAAGAATATGCCAGCTGAAGCCTAGAAATGTATGGTATGCCTTCGTCATCATTATCATGATAAACTGTGTTACTTAATAATTCATAGCTATGTAATATAATATTATACTGAATATTCATTCAGTAATATTATCACTATAATTTTTTTTATTATTATAAAAAACAGCTTGTTTTTGAGTTCCTCATAATATAATTTGTAACTAATAAATTTGGAACTAATGTATTATTTTTACTGTCAAGATTTTAATTGTATTTTACAAGAATAATGTATTTATCCTTTCTGTATTATTGAACTTCTCTGTAATTATTACATGATAGTATTGAGAATTATATTCGATTCACATTTTATTCACATTTATACACAAAAAAAAAAATAGTATTCACATTATTTGCACTATATGTATTTTTGCTAGTATTATTTGTTAGTATTATTAGCACTTATATTTGTAGGCAAATTTAGCAACTCCACATCTATTTACAACAGTAATAATGATTATTGCACCATACGTAGTCATAGGGAGGCTTGTATGATAGCGATCTCTCAGGTCTTAGTGCAGGCCTCCCTGGATCATCAAAACTATGTAAAATATGTACCAACTGTTTTTTGATTCTGTATGTATGATCTAAACAAATAAACTTCATTTCACTACAGAGTCTAAAATAAGATTCAAATGATAATGCCCTGCATTAAATAGTCTTTACGCAGACCCACTTACGTAATTGCAGTCTCAATCAGTATAAATGCCAGTCAGTAGTATGCCTGTGATACAAACTAATGAAACCATGGCACGACACTCATAAATACATTCAACATTGCTTTTGCTTCTTGTTTGTTTCTAGTCAATCAAGGTAGTTTTTCCATGTAACAGGTATATGCCATATTACATTTACGTAAATGTTTCTATTCATCTGCCATTCCTGCTAAAAAGTTATAATATTTGATAATGGAATGGCAGGCTGTATAGTAATATACATCACTGGCATGTTCCATATATTGCATTGAAAAATCTACAGCTTGTCTTTTCATCAACCACAGTGAACATCTAAGACATGGTGGCCATCTTCGAAACTAATAGCAAAAAATTCATAAATAGTAAATAATAAGGGCCTCCCTCTTCCTTTATAAAAAGTCCAGACGAGAAACTAGTGTCTTTTTTTTACTAGGCCTAATATACGACATATATAAACAAAATATACGTATATTAAACATATAGATAGTCATAAGAAAACATAACACCAACATAAATTAATAGAACAACGTTTAATTAGAAATATAAAACAAGGAAATCGAAACACGCTGCAAATATCCAACACAGAGAACGTCACCATACAAGTGTCGCCCCAAGTGTCCACCACCACTACTCTGGTCTCTGCGACAGTGTCCACCCGTTTCACTAAACCAGTGAATCCAGGACGCTGCTCCTTCACCGTCCAGATCTTGAAGGCTCCCTCGTATATAAAAGCGTTCTTAACTATCAGCAGACAGCGCTTCACTTGCGTCAACACGGTCCGCATATGAGCAATAATCGCAGACATCACGTGATCGTTCGCAGTCACGAAGTCCATCTGGCATTTCGGCAGCAACGTCGATCACTGGTGGTTGGCAGATATCTCGTGTTTTGCCTTGTCCTTCTTGGGTTTGGCGCAGTCCTTCCCGGTAACAAACACGTTCTTTGCTTTCGCATGCACGCAAACTTTGCAGTGAAAGACAAGGCTTTTGCTATCGTGAATAAGCCACCCCCACGGAAAATGTATGGACCAGTCCGTGATCAAACGTGGCTGTGTCGTTTTTTGTCGCCCGCCGAAGTACATTTACGAATCATTTTAACCGATAACAAACTGAAAAACTGCGAGGAAGTGAGCTCCCACATTTTACAGGTTATAATGTTATTATTTTTGTAGCTGCCCCACAGGCTGCCCAGCAGGACGCAAACTTTCGCCGACAGCAATTAAATCGTTGGCTTATCGCCGGGCAATTATAGATTAGGGGGCGCAAAAACAATTCCATGGGTGGCAGGCAGCTATGATTCATGGGTTCACCGCCACTTACACGACATTGCGCCATTAATGTGGCTGTAAAAGCGTTTCGCCAAATTGGCAGAGTTTTTTTTTGCCAAATGGGAAACCATTTCGCCTATGGCACAATTGGCGATCGGTAGCGCTAGCCTAGAAAGCCAGGGCCCGAGGCAAAAAGGCTCAGCCATCATTGGCAGTGTTAAGAATGTGGTAATTCGAGCTACAAAACCCACCTGTGCACCCTCAATATTTGTGACATATATTGAATTCTTTTGTAAATTCACACTTTTATGAAGCACAAATGTTGTCCCAATGTACATGGGGCGCATTGAGACACTAGGTAGAAATATCCAGCTTGATTGAACTTACGTACAGCAAACATCACATTTGTATACAGTAATTACTAGAGACACATTCAACACAATCAACTTTGAAGCACATGCCAGGCTATAATTTGGGACAATAATCATACTTATTTAGGAAACCAGTAGCCTAAAATGAAGTGATGCTGGCTAACTAGAAATACTTGCCTAAGCCTAGATCAAAAATGCACTGTTTCACTGTAGGGAATAATAATTGTTTTCATAAAATCACCAGGAAGATGTCCATGTGTGATAACACTAGTGTAAAAAATGGACAGCAATATATTTATGCATCTATCTGCATGTTTAAAATGTTCAGCAGATTTACCAGACTTCAGTGTTTCTAACCTTCTGCACCATGCAAGGTGTAATATGTATGTTATTGTCATTATAAAAATTCCCTGCATTTTGTATGAACTCTTTCACATGTTGCATATTTACATCAGAAATGACACTACATGGTTAAAAATTTACTTTTTACATAGCAGATATGGCAGATGGGTTTCTAGCACCTTTGACATTAATGGCAGTGGGTATAACTTCCAAAAAGATGTGACATCTTTCCTATGCATGGAAGTTGCCATGACATCTGCACGAGCCATATATTCTCTTTGGTGGCACTGCTTCAGCACTATTTAAGTTCTAGTTCATCGCATGAGGTCACTCTATTTAGGTTTTCCCATATTACTCGTAAGAATGTAACAATTTCTGGCTTCACTGTGCGCCTCTTTAATATAATCATTCCAACCGGGTATAATGTAGTCTTCACAACTAGTTTTCCCATATGTACTAATCATTTCTAAACTAGACTCCCTAAGTGCAACACATATTATCATCAAAACGTTGGTCAGTGTCACTTCTATGCAGTTTGTCTGAACAATTAGTGTATGTACATGTAAATGACTCTGGGACGTGTACTTTGTCCAGATGTACAGCAGTACTGTTTCCATATTCCGTGATATTTTCATGCGCTTTAGACCATTTAATAATAGGAGACGTTTTAACACCTTCTTTCTCAGTAGATACATGGTCAAGTTTGTCTGCATAACACAGGTAGAAACAACTAGTCCTACAGGGAGATGGTCTGAACTAGGAAGTGTATCTATAATGTGTATGTCTGTAACCAATGAATAGACACTGTGTACAAATAAAGTGGTAGTAGAAGTAGAGTTATGTGCATCACACACATAAATATAAGTCTTGCTGGTATTACAAAGATTTTCATAGTCTGAGATGACCAGAATAATATTGTCACACGTATCGAGTAGAGTAATCAGTTTCACAATTGGCTTTATGAAAATTGTCAATAATAATCAAATCGAAACTTATAAAATCGCCATGTATGGGGTCAGCTAGTTGCTTAAAATACATCATGATAACTGGTTGGTTCGGTCATTAGTCAGCCAATCAAAATATGTTTTGCATCCTATCCATGTTTCTTTCCTATTGTCAAGTGACATTGGACCACTGAATGAGGGGGGTGTGGCAGGAAGTGCAAGGTGGGAGATTGGTCCTAAAAATGGTAGGAGGTTGGCCCGAAAAATAGGTGGGAGATGGGAGGTTGGCCGCAAAAATAGGTGGGAGATGGGAGGCTGACTCTTGCCACATCCCCTCACCTGAATGAACTGTAAACCACTCACCTTTAAACTTTCTCAGCTCTCTTGGAAGTTGAAATGATGGCTCACAAAGGGGTTTTGTAAAGACCTCACACACATGATACTGTGATTCATGTCGAATTGCAGGACCGATCAATGGAAACATTCATCGGTCCTGACCAATATTTATCGGCCTGGCAACAATAACAAATGTATGTACAGTTTGCCAGAAACATAGCAAATTTAAGTGAATATGAAATTTATTAACTATAATGTACCACAGACACAGTGCTCTTGAACATTCAGGAAAAAAATTTGAAATCGATGTCATACTGGAAGATAAGGCTGAACATTCACACTTTTCTAAGTTATCTAATCATTATCAAAGTAAATTCTTTTGATGGTTTTAACAAAAGTATGTTCTCTTTGATCAAGCTGACTGTACATAAAGTCATAATACTTAATGAAACTGTTCACAAACTACACATTTGAGCATCAGTTAACCTGATTTGTGATGAATTAAAGGAACTGTCAGTTATATTAAAATATTTACAATTACTGTGATGTTTGTTGCAGACACATCAACGCTTCAGTGTTACAAATGTGCTGATGTCAAATTGGAGAAGAGTAACCAAACATTGAAGAAGAATTTCAATGGTGAATCTGACCAGTGGTGTGAGCATCCATCTAGTGATGATGCTACAGAGACATGTCAGACTGACTATGTGTGTGGTTACTTCGAAGGAAGCATCTCCTTCTATGTACCATCAGGTTTGTATAGATGCATTTAACACACACTGTCTCACACAGTAACACACACACTCACACGCGCGCGTGCACAAACACACACACATACAAGCACACACACACACCATCACCACTGCCACCTGCCAATTGTCCCACTGTGTCCATGTTATCAATTGTCCTACTGTGTCCACATTGTGTATTGTCCCACTGTGTCCATGTTGTCATTTGTCCCACTGTGTCCACATTGTCTATTGTCCCCCTGTGTCCACGTTGTCAATTGTCCCACTGTGTCCACGTTGTCATTTGTCCCACTGTGTCCACATTGTCAATTATCCCACTGTGTCCACATTGTCAGTTGTCCCACTGTGTCCACATTGTCAATTGTCCAACTGTGTCCATGTTGTCTATTGTCCCACTGTGTCCACGTTGTCAATTGTCCCACTGTGTCCACATTGTCAATTGTCCCACTGTATACACGTTGTCAATTGTCCCACTGTGTCCATGTTGTCAATTGTACCACTGTGTCCACGTTGTCAATTGTCCCACTGTGTCCACTTTGTCAATTGTCCCACTGTGTCTACATTGTCAATTGTCCCACTGTGTCCACGTTGTCATTTGTCCCACTGTGTCCACGTTGTCAATTGTCCCTCTGTGTCCATGTTGTCAATTGTCCCACTGTCCATGTTGTCATTTGTCCCACTGTGTCCACATTATCAATTGTCCCAATGTGTCCTCATTGTCAATTGTCCCGCTGTGTCCACATTGTCAATTATCACACTGTGTCCACATTGTCAATTGTCCCACTGTATACACGTTGTCAATTGTCCCACTGTGTCCACATTGTCAATTGTCCCACTGTGTCCACGTTGTCAATTGCCCACTGTGTCCAACTTGTCAATTGTCCCACTGTGTCCACGTTGTCAATTGTACCACTGCGTCCACGTTGTCAATTGTATCACTGTGTCCACATTGTCAATTGTCCCACTATGTCCACATTGTCAATTGTCCCACTGTGTCCACGTTGTCAATTGTCCCACTGTGTCCAACTTGTCAATTGTCCCACTGTGTCCACATTGTCAATTGTCCCACTGTGTCCACATTGTCAATTGTCCCACTGTGTCCACATTGTCAATTGTACCACTGTGTCCACATTGTCAATTGTCCCACTGTGTCCACATTGTCAATTGTCCCACTGTGTCCACATTGTCAATTGTCCCACTGTGTCCAACTTATCAATTGTCCCACTGTGTCCACATTGGCAATTGTCCCACTGTGTCCATGTTGTCAATTGTCCCACTGTGTCCAACTTGTCAATTGTCCCACTGTGTCCACGTTGTCAATTGTCCCACTGTGTCCAACTTGTCAATTGTCCCACTGTGTCCACGTTGTCAATTGTCCCACTGTGTCCACGTTGTCATTTGTCCCACTGTGTCCACATTGTCAATTGTCCCACTGTGTCCACATTGTCAATTGTCCCACTGTGTCCATGTTGTCAATTGTCCCACTGTCTCCATGTTGCTGTATTTGTCAGTTACTCCAGTGTTCATGTTTCAGTTGGAACCTCAAAAGTGACAGTTGAATCGCGAGGTTGCATGAAGGTTCACATAAACACAGTCTTGAACAAATGCAAACCAATTGGCAGTGACAGCGAGAGAAAGTTTGCTGGAGAAGTTCTCAGCGTGCTCAGTGAAGTAAGCGATGTGGAGTTGTACGGCAATGTGTGTGCCTGCGGAACTGACCTTTGTGACACTACCAGTAAATGCAGTGGAGTTGCCATTGACACACTCTGGTACGTACTGCACAATAATACGGCAACTAACAGTGATTTTCATGGAATACACAATTAGCTATACTTTTTACATTTCCAGAGAGAAAGGGAGGGCATTATGCAAGTATTATGATGTACACTGTGTTGTTTAACAACCCTGGAGACAAGGAGGTTAAGAGGACATAAAATTGTTTAAGATATTAATTGATAGAAATGTTTTTTCACTTAAGAAAGATAGTAGAACCAGAGGACATGAGATAACATTAGTAAAGGATCAGTGAAGATTGGATATCAGGAAGTACTCGTTCCCACAGAGGACAATAAATAAATGGAACAAATTATCTAAAGAATGTGTAACTGCTAGCAGCGTGAATATGTTTAAAAACAAGGTCGACACATCTCAGGGGTGGGTTATACGTAGATCAAAAATGTTGTAAACCAATAGCTTCCTTGTCCACTTGCCAATCTTGTCAATACAGCCTGTATCGTCCACTGATGATTTGTCAATACAGCCTGCCTCTACCAATGACTGTGTTGTTGTTGCAGCCTGTCTCTTCAACTGACTGTGTTGTTACAGCCTGTCTCTTCCACTGGCAGTGTTGTTGTTACAGCAAGTCTCTTCCACTGGCAGTGTTGTTGTTACAGCCTGTCTCTTCCACTGGCAGTGTTGTTGTTACGGCCTATCTCTTCCACTGACTGTATTGTTGTTACAGCCTGTCTCTTCCACTGGCAGTGTTGTTGTTACAGCATGTCTCTTCCACTGGCAGTGTTGTTGTTACAGTCTGTCTCTCCAACTTACTGTGTTGTTAAAGCCTGTCTCTTCCACTTGCAGTGTTGTTGTTACAGTCTGTCTCTCCAACTTACTGTGTTGTTAAAGCCTGTCTCTTCCATTGGCACTGTTGTTGTTACAGTCTGTCTCTTCCACTGGCACTATTGTTGTTACAGCCTGTCTCTTCTACTGACTGTGTTGTTGTTACAGACTGTCTCTTCCACTGGCACTGTTGTTGTTACAGCCTGTCTCTTCCACTGGCAGTGTTGTTGTTACAGTCTGTCTCTCCAACTTACTGTGTTGTTAAAGCCTGTCTCTTCCACTTGCAGTGTTGTTGTTACAGTCTGTCTCTCCAACTTACTGTGTTGTTAAAGCCTGTCTCTTCCACTTGCAGTGTTGTTGTTACAGTCTGTCTCTTCAACTGACAGTGTTGTTGTTACAGTATGTCTCTTCAACTGACAGTGTTGTTGTTACAGTCTGTCTCTTCAACTGACAGTGTTGTTGTTACAGTCTGTCTCTTCAACTGACTGTGTTGTTATTACAGTCTGTCTCTTCAACTGACAGTGTTGTTGTTGCAGCCTGCCTCTACCACTGACTGTATTGTTGTTACAGCCTGTCTCTTCCACTGGCAGTATTGTTGTTACAGTCTGTCTCTTCAACTGACAGTGTTGTTGTTACAGTATGTCTCTTCAACTGACAGTGTTGTTGTTACAGTCTGTCTCTTCAACTGACAGTGTTGTTGTTACAGTCTGTCTCTTCAACTGACTGTGTTGTTATTACAGTCTGTCTCTTCAACTGACAGTGTTGTTGTTGCAGCCTGCCTCTACCACTGACTGTATTGTTGTTACAGCCTGTCTCTTCCACTGGCAGTATTGTTGTTACAGTGTGTCTCTTCAACTGACAGTGTTGTTGTTACAGCCTGTCTCTTCCACTGGCAGTGTTGTTGTTACAGTCTGTCTCTTCCACTGGCAGTGTTGTTGTTAAAGCCTGTCTCTCCAACTTACTGTGTTGTTAAAGCCTGTCTCTTCCACTTGCAGTGTTGTTGTTACAGTCTTTCTCTTCCACTGGCAGTGTTGTTGTTACAGCCTGTCTCTTATATTGGTAGTGTTGTTGTTACAGCCTGTCTCTTCCACTGGCAGTGTTGTTGTTACAGTCTGTCTCTTCCACTGGCAGTGTTGTCGTTACAGTCTGTCTCTTCATCTGACTGTGTTGGTAAAGCCTGTCTCTTCCACTTGCAATGTTGTTGTTGCAGCCTGTCTCTTCAACTGACTGTGTTGTTAAAGCCTGTCTCTTCCACTTGCAGTGTTGTTACAGCCTGTCTCTTCAACTGACTGTGTTGTTAAAGCCTGTCTCTTCCACTTGCAGTGTTGTTGTTACAGCCTGTCTCTTCCACTGACTGTGTTGTTGTTACAGTCTCTCTCTTCAGTTGACTGTGTTGTTGTTACAGCATGTCTCTTGTTACAGTATGTCTCTTCCACTGACTGTGTCGTCGTTACAGCCTGTCCCTTCCACTGACTGTGCTGTTGTTACAGCCTGTCTCTTCCATTGACTGTTTCTTCATTACGGCCCGTCTCTTCAACTGACTGTGTTGTTGTTACCGTCTGTCTCTTCCACTGGCTGTGCTGTTGTTACAGCCTGTCTCTTCCACTGACTGTTTCGTCGTTAGAGCCTGTCCCTTCGACTGATTGTGTTGTTGTTACAGCCTGTCTCTTCCATTAACTGTGTTGTTGTTACAGTCTGTCTCTTCCACTAGCTGTGTTGTTGTTACAGCCTGTATCTTCCACTGACAGTGTTGTTGTTACAGCCTGTCTCTTCCACTGGCAGTGTTGTCATTACAGCATGTCTCTTCCACCGACTGTGTTGTTACAGCATGTCTCTTCCACTGACTGTGGTGTTGTTACAGCATGTCTCTTCAACTGAATGTGGTGTTGTTACAGCCTGTCTCTTCCATTAACTGGGTTGTTGTTACAGTCTGTCTCTTCCACTAGCTGTGTTGTCGTTACAGCCTGTATCTTCCACTGACAGTGTTGTTGTTACAGCCTGTCTCTTCCACTGGCAGTGTTGTCGTTACAGCATGTCTCTTCCACCGACTGTGTTGTTGTTACAGCATGTCTCTTCTACTGAATGTGTTGTTGTTACAGCCTGTCTCTTCCATTAACTGTGTTGTTGTTACAGTCTCTCTTCCACTAGCTGTGTTGTCGTTACAGCCTGTATCTTCCACTGACAGTGTTGTTGTTACAGCCTGTCTCTTCCACTGGCAGTGTTGTCGTTACAGCATGTCTCTTCCACCGACTGTGTTGTTGTTACAGCATGTCTCTTCAACTGAATGTGTTGTTGTTACAGCCTGTCTCTTCCATTAACTGTGTTGTTGTTACAGTCTGTGTATTGTTACATCCTGTCTCTTTCACTGACTGTGGTATTGTTACAGTCTGTCTCTTCCACTGACTGTGTTGTTGTTGTTGTTACAGTATGTCTCTTCAACTGATTGTGTTGTTGTTACAGTATGTCTCTTCCACTGATTGTCTCATTGTTACAGCCTGCCCTTCCATTAACTGTGTCATCTTTACAGCATGCCCTTCCACTGACTGTGCTGTTGTTACAGCCTGAATCTTCCACTGACTGTGTTGTTGTTACAGCCTGTCTCTTTCATTAATTGTGTCGTCGTTACAGCCTGTCTCTTCCATTACTTGTGTCGTTGTTACAGCCTGCCCTTCCATTAACAGTTTCGTCGTTACAGCCTGCCCTTCCACCGACTGTGCTGTTGTTACAGCCTGAATCTTCCACTAACTGTGTTGTTAAAGCCTGTCTCTTCCATTGACTATGTTGTTGTTATAACATCTGTAACTGTGTTGAAGAGACAACAACACACTCTTCCACTGACTGTGTCATTGTTACAGCCTGTCTATTTCACTGAATGTGTCATTGTTACAGTCTGTCTCTTCCACTGAATGTGTCATTGTTACAGTCTGTCCCTTCCATTGACTGTGTCATATCACTGCAACTGTGTTGAAGAGACAACAACACAGTTGTTTTGTTGTTACAGCATGTCTCTTCTCTTCCACATACTGTGTTTTTGTTAGAGTCTGTCTCTTCCACTGACTGTGTTGTCATTACAGTCTGTCTCTTCCACTAACTGTGTTGTCATTACAGTCTGTCTCTTCCACTGACTGTGTTGTCATTACAGTCTGTCTCTTCCACTAACTGTGTTGTCATTACAGTCTGTCTCTTCCACTGACTGTGTTGTCATTACAGTATGTCTCTTCCACTGACTGTGTTGTCATTACAGTCTGTCTCTTCCACTAACTGTGTTGTCATTACAGTCTGTCTCTTCCACTGACTGTGTTGTCATTACAGTCTGTCTCTTCCACAGACTGTGTTGTCATTACATTCTGTCTATTCCACTGACTGTGTTGTCATTACAGTCTGTCTCTTACACTGACTGTGTTGTCATTACAGTATGTCTCTTCCACTGACTGTGTTGTCATTACAGTCTGTCTCTTCCACAGACTGTGTTGTCATTACATTCTGTCTATTCCACTGACTGTGTTGTCATTACAGTCTGTCTCTTCCACTGACTGTGTTGTCATTACAGTATGTCTCTTCCACTGACTGTGTTGTCATTACAGTCTGTCTCTTCCACTGACTTTGTTGTCATTACAGTCTGTCTCTTCCACTGACTGTGTTGTCATTACAGTCTGTCTCTTCCACAGACTGTGTTGTCATTACATTCTGTCTATTCCACTGACTGTGTTGTCATTACAGTCTGTCTCTTACACTGACTGTTTTGTCATTACAGTCTATCTCTCCCACTGACTGTGTTGTCATTACAGTCTGTCTCTTACACTGACTGTGTTGTCGTTACAGTCTGTCTCTTCCACTGACTGTGTTGTCATTACAGTCTGTCTCTTCCACTGACTGTGTTGTCGTTACAGTCTGTCTCTGCCACTGACTGTGTTGTCATTACAGTCTGTCTCTTCCACTGACTGTGTTGTCGTTACAGTCTGTCTCTTCCACTGACTGTGTTGTCATTACAGTCTGTCTCTTCCACTGACTGTGTTGTCATTACAGTCTGTCTCTTCCACTGACTGTGTTGTCATTACAGTCTGTCTCTTCCACTGACTGTGTTGTCATTACAGTCTGTCTCTTCCACTGACTGTGTTGTCATTACAGTCTGTCTCTTCCACTGACTGTGTTGTCATTACAGTCTGTCTCTTCCACTGACTGTGTTGTCATTACAGTCTGTCTCTTACACTGACTGTTTTGTCATTACAGTCTGTCTCTTCCACTGACTGTGTTGTCATTACAGTCTGTCTCTTCCACTGACTGTGTTGTCGTTACAGTCTGTCTCTTCCACTGACTGTGTTGTCATTACAGTCTGTCTCTTCCACTGACTGTGTTGTCATTACAGTCTGTCTCTTACACTGACTGTGTTGTCATTACAGTCTGTCTCTTCCACTGACTGTGTTGTCATTACAATCTGTCTCTTCCACTGACTGTGTTGTCATTACAGTCTGTCTCTTCCACTGACTGTGTTGTCATTACAGTCTGTCTCTTAAACTGACTGTTTTATCGTTGCAGCGTCTCTCGTGTTGTGTTTGGCATTTTGATTGCCATACTTTGTCTCGTCGTCGTCATCGGTTTCTGCTGCTGTTGCTGCTGTGGCTGCTGTAGGAGAAATGGCAAATCTACAATCTGCACACGTAAGAAAATCATGATATAACGTTTGCTATAATTCAGACTATGGAATATGTTATATCCTGTGGAAGTTAAAACAGTCCTAGAATAAAAAACAGCTTATTCTAATGGAAACGGCAACCAGACTTACTGTGTTGGAAAAAGGTTGTTGAAAATTCCACACAAATTCCTTGTGCAAAATCAATAAAATGGTTTAACCCGGTGGAACAACTTCATTGGTACGGGGTTTTAGTTTAGAAAAAAAGGTGTAAATAATTATATAACTGTCTGTTGTTGACCAATATTTTTATCCTAGTCATGGTAACTTACATGCCAAATCTTACGGTTTACCTGTAACTCTTGTGGGTTTTCTTAAATTTGACGGTCTTACCGGTGTGGAGACCTTACGGTTTTGTACATTTTAAACAAGATTTTGTATTATTGAATAGTGATTAAATGACATGCAAATAACTAATCATCAGTTGATAACACATCTAAAGAGTGACTTTCGCGAATATTTTAGCTAATAGCTAAAACTAATGGATGTAGATAATCATATGGGTTCTTGTGTGGGTCTTATGGGTTTCTCTTACCAGTCATAATTGTGCTCAGTTTTGGTATGTGGTATACATTATCTTTCAAAGAAAATGTTGAAGCAGAAAAATTGTAGTAAGACAATTATGAATTGTCTTCATTTCCCAATGTTGAATAAAATAATTGTTGATTTCGAGTTCAAGGCAAATTTTATATTATCAGCAGGACCTTTATGTAAACTCAAACATTGCACCCAACCAAATTGTCATAACAACCTGTTAAAGGAAGAGACAGACTATTGCGACAATGCATCATAATATATGTATATTATCCTCTCTTTCTGGAAATGTAACAAGTATGGCTAACTGTATTCCATGAAACATATTGTTATTTGCCATATTGTTGTGCAGTCCGCAATGGATGTTGCAAATGGAAACTCCGCTGCTGTTAACGTCACAAAGGTCAGTTCCGCAGGCACACATATTGCTGTCAACCTCCACAACGCTTACTTCACTGAGCATGCTGAACATTCACCAATTAAGAACTTCTTCGGTGTTGGGTTACACAGTAATTGTTAACCTCTTAATAGAGTTGAATCCACGCTTGATTCAAGCCTGTGTTTCTGTCATGACATTTTCCTAGAGAAAAGGACATTAAAAGGAGTTCAATTAGACATTTTAAAGATATTGAATGACTATAAAAATATTGATAGACATTTTGTCTCACTTAAGGAAGGTAGAGAAACTTGAGGACACTAAATAACATTATTAAAAGAACAGTATTGATTTTGGTACATACTCATTCTCACAGAGAACGTATTTGTGTGGTATGTTTACAGTGAACACTGGCCTCCCTCAAGTAACTGTGATGTCGGTGCCTCAAACGTCTGCCAGTAATGAGTCTCTTCCTCCTTACAACCGACTGGAGGAACCCTCTGTCACTTGAGGAAGTCTTAAGTGACAGAGGCTCATCAGGCCCATAGCCATGGGGGTTCCAGGGTTTTACTTGAACCCCCTTTTTGTAAACCCAGATATTAGAAAGAAGAAGGTTGCAACATCAACTTACTTTCTTCTACAAAATGAAACATAACCTCCTCAACATTTCTCTGCCAAACATCTCATAGTCCTATGCACCTGTACCCAAAACAGTGACCCCGATAAATATATACAAATACAACCACCTATAAATACATATGCATATTCCTGCTATTCCAGAGTCATAAGAGCCTGTAGTTTACTCCCCACTGAAATAATAAGACTCCCTTCCATTCATCTAGAGCACAAATTCAAATAATTTATAATATAAAAATATTGCCATGTTGCCACAAAATATGTTAGGATATGATATTCTTTGCACATTATGGGTTTTTATGTGTTAAATTGTTATTAGTATCATTATGTATTAATGAATGTATGTTGAAGGTTATGGTCGTTCTTGAATATTAAAGTATCAACTTGACTATATAATGTTTATTTTACTGTATACATTTTACACCTTTTGCGTATATATATATATATATATATGACTAGACTGGCATTCAGTATATACACACACACATATATATACATATACACTGTATATATATAATTAGTGGTATACAATGTTTTAGCATCGTGAAATCAGAAAGTATCTTATTGCATGTATGTACATCGAAACTTACTCAGGGCTTCTTATATACCAATTTCTACAGGTTCTATGGGATTTCCTAGGGACACCTGAGTTGTTTTAAAAATTAATAATGCATTGTATGCTGATTGCAACTGAATAAACTTGCTTTGTGACACATGGTACTTGTGGGCATTCTCGGTATTGTTTAGTTGTACTTATGAGGAGTCCCAGTGATACCACCCTGGCACCCTTGAGCATTTTTCTAAATATAAAAATTCTATTTTCGTCAATAGCTCGGTAATTATTGACAATGGCACAACAAATAAGGTGACTGGACGTATGCTTTGAGAGTCTGTGGTTCTGCTCAAGATGTGTGGAATTGTATTGCATTTCACTACCCCAATATGCAAATTAGTTATTGCCATTAAATGTTTGTTTAATTTGGTCCATATCTCGTAAGTATGCTTAATAGCAACACAAATGAAGTGCCTATACCTCTATGTTTAGGGTACACACTGTTTATGAGGACATTCACATGCCTGCCAATTTTCATTGAATATGCAAATTAAAAACCGCCATAGCTGAACATTTTGTTTTGTGTCGATATATATATATATGACAGCTTTTCAAATGAAGTGTCTAGCTTTGCCTAACCTTGCACATAAGGTTGGGAATATTGGTGTCATCCAAAAAGTTACGTGTAGGCTAATATTCACACCCACTTACGTCTTATGCAAATCAACCAATGCCATTAACGAAAAGCAGTTTTTCTCTCAATAACTTTTGAAATACATGATGGCATCTCAAACGACGTGTCCTTAAATATGTTCTTTTGGGCAAGCGATTGTGATTAGCACTTTTGAAGTTTGACCCGATACATATACAATATGTTTTACTGTAACCAGTGAAAAGTGACCAGAGGCAATATTTAGAATCTTGCAACCGGGACGCCAAGGGGTCGGGGGAGGGGCAAGCCTTGTCACCAATTAGTTTACCGTGCTACCATGTAGCGGTTCAAGGGGAAAATAAGCATAGATACACCACTGATCCTAGTATAGTTAAGCATTACAAGTGTCTCGCTCTCTACGGTGGTGGTATCAACTCGTGTATTCTCACTTTGATAGTCAGCCTCTCTTCAACCTCGCAGAATAACGCGCGTAGTAAATGAGCTGCACTACACCGACACGGCAGCACGACACCAGGGTTTATCTGATGAACATCCACGTTTGATCAATTCAAGAATATCAGGTGGGACGAGAGTGACACTAGATGACAAGCTGACTTTCAGATGGCTGTCTGGATGCGGGCCCGTTTTACATTTTTTTCAAATGTCTCGGTAGCCTTTGGATGTTTCCGGTTCTGGTGCTGGCCCCCAGGGTCTACCCGACTACCTGGTATCCAGCCCGGCATCCGGCCCGCAGGTCAGGGACCAACGACCGAGACCATCCTCAAACAAAGATAGTGTAGCTGCGTTCGGTAACTGTAAAATTAGCTGGGCAAAATAGTTTCTTTATAACTCACTGCTACATCGTCTTATAGAATTACTCCAGATGGCACAAAAAACGGGAAGTGCGCGTATTGACAAATTTAATGCCATTTATGTTTACGGTTCGCAGCATCTAATGCACGTGGGTGGGGCAGGGAGCGCGATTAAACACCAGAGAGAAACGTGGTGATGACATGTCTTGGCATGAAGCTGAGGACGTACGCTGGTCGCTGCCGACAAAAACCTAGAGAACTCCTGGCCCGAGAGTAACAATCGAGCCGACCTGGACCTAGGCAAAGTCAATCGCCATACAATTTTCTCTATCTGGCTGTTGCTGTCGTATAGGCGAAGGGCACGGTCGGGAAAAAAGTAAGTATTTTCATGAAACGTGAAACCTTACAAAAACGCCATAACCAGAGCAATAAACACGTCTTTCATGTCTGTATGCATTATTATATGTATATCACTAAAATTACCTGACAATAACCATGTAAAAGTGTGAAATTATTACCTTTTTGTCAGAACGCATGTGCTTGTCAAATTTTTTACAACCGGATGTTGTTGTGAGCGAGATTACCAAACGGGATTCTCGTAGATCAATATAAGGTCACGCTAAGAATTGCCGTCTGCTGGCCATAGAGTTACATCATTAATCATCCCCCTATAAACTACTAACTTACTAACGGGTGTTTTATATATGTCTGTACGTGCTGTTGGCCCACTCTGGCCTCATTCTATACGAAATCGCGTTTGACCATGTGACCCAAAGGCAACATCACGTGCACAATATGGCGGCTATTTATGAAATATTTTCTGTGTGACCGATAAATGTAACATGTGTTCTGGACCCGTCTGCGCGTGTCGACCTCATGTATGAGCCGATTGTACGCCTGGTAGCCCGCTTTGCCCCCGCCGTCAACGTCGAACAGCTGAAAGAGCAGTTCGAGTATTTTCAGCTGTTGAGTGATGACGCCATCGCTCTACAGGGGGACGGGCGAGATCGCCCAATCGACCATGTTGGGCCGGATATTTTTTTTCGTTGAGGACGTATCGGCGAGTTGTAAGCTTCCCTCTGATGGCCAGGGTCATGATACCACTCTTGTCTCTCCCGCACAGCAACGCCGAAGTCGAGCGCCTCTTCTCGATTCTGCGCAAAGTGCACACTGACTATCGCTACAGACTGCACGCAGACACCATCACTGCGTATATGCAGTGCAAAATGAACATTGACAGCTGCTGCCATGAACTGGTCGTCTCGACAGACATGCTGAAGTTCGCCAAGTCAGCCACCGATTAGATTCTCTCTCGTGATACACGTATCGCACGCCAACAGTGACATGCACAAGCAGTCGCTTCTGCGCATCGCCTAGAGGGGACGACAGTCCACCGTAAGAATAGTGAGGCGGCTGTGACCGAAACCAACCGTGAGAATGACAGCAGGACGCTGGTATCCAAACTAGACGCCAAACCATCTATACGCCAAACCATGCCTCTGTGGGCGCGAACATGTTTCGTGTGCCGAACATTGCTCGCATTCTCAAGGAGCTGCTCAAGCAAGTGTTTTCCGGCGACATCGAGCTAGGACTTAACCAGGGTGGGACACATCAAGTTTGCTGTCAAGAGCAAAATAAATCCGGCGCTATATGACACCTCCTCCCAGCCCCGTCCTATTCCGACAATACAAGTACCCACTGTACACAGGACCTATCCTCTCAAAAAATGCACCTGAAAAGTAGCGGCCCTGACACGACCAACGGCGTGACAGTGGTTGGATGCCGGGCGGTGACCGGTGGGTTTACGCCGCTTAGTGGACAAAACCGTTTCCCAATTGTAGCAGTTAACGTGGATTCGGTCAAATATGTTGAAGTAGACCAGACGTAAAAACACAACGCTAATATGTCCCCAGTGCATTAAATACATGTTAGGGAATTCTTGTGTGTGTGTGTTCTCATGCAGTTCTGATTTTGAAGGCCATTTGACAACAAAGCAAAACATTTGATTACATAAAATATGATAGGAATTACGGGGTTTGTCTTGTGTTCACACTCCATAGTCAGAGTGGACCTTACCAATATCATTGTGTTTCCTACGGACCTCATACGGTATAACATGATTTTACGGTTGGCCTACAAACGACCAGACTGTACGTGTACCTTTGGGGTTAATTGGAGCGGTTCGGTTATAGGTCCCACGTATGTACTCATGCCACATTGTTGTAGATGGAACATATATTTGCACATTTATATGAGGTAGGCGTCATAATCTGCTATTTGCCGAGCTTCGTTATCTGACATGTCATACTCCAAAACCATTTATTCATTTTGACACTCTGGAACGTGGAGATACCTATTCGTTATAGAGGGAGTGTGTGTGACGTCACCACTTTTGTGGTCTGCCATCTTGGAGTACACGTGTGGAATACCAGGGCCGTCACACTGTGAGTGTTCGGTGTTGTTTATTGTTGTTTAATGTGGCATTGCAACGCAACTAGCATTTATTTTGTTGCGTGGGTGTCTTTGTGAATAGTATTGTTATTCGTGAAGTGTGGTTAACTTTTGCAGAGTATTTGCTTGCGGGAAGCAAGCTTTTTTATATTGTTTTGTAGGCAAGCCTGCCAGTTTGTATGTCAATACTAACTGTGACTGGGCGCCAACCCTAAACCTTGGTCATGACAAGCTCAAGCCATCGCTCGGAGCAACAAGTTCATCTCGATATAAGCGTACAGCTGATCGTGCCGCGAATAAAGCTCGCCTAGACACGGCCAACACACTACTATCCATGCAGAGCTTCTTAGTGGAACATCTGCATGAAGTTGAACCACCAGCTGCCGATGATGATATTGGCTCGAAAGAGTGTCAAACTAACACGGGTGGAGATGCTTTGCGACGAATGGAGGCGGCGATGAGGAGGTTGACTCTAGAGAACAGCCTAAAGGTCGAGTTGGCATCTGCAAAGTTGACCGGGAGCAGCTTAGCAAGCAACGACAACAAGGTGAATTTTCTCACTGCCACATGCCAATTGGCTATCTGTTTATCAATGATGGAAAAGGAATTGCCACGATTGACAAAATAGCCACTGTTTGCTATGCACTAGCCAATTTGAATGGGCCCATTGTTCCATTTGACTAGTACATGAGATGGAATGTACTTGTACGAATGGATAATTGTTTGATACAGATATACAAGAAAACCTAAACAAATAAAACAATTACATGTCTGCAGCTGCACTGATGAGTCATGGAAGGACGAGACATGTTTATTTAATAACAGTTTAGTTGCTGCTGGTAGCAATAACTGGTAGCCATAGCACATTTTACTGCTTCAGGGTATCGTTTCACTAACATTCTTATGAGATCTTAGCCTTAGTGAAACGGTCCCCAGTTCACATATCCATCTTACATGAATATCGTAATAACCAGACTTGGGCTCAATTACACTATAATTTAAATGCCAATTACTTAATTAGCGGTTTTTATATTTGGAATTGGTGAAAAGTAATTGGTTTCTCGCTTTTTAAATTACACGTGTGCTACTTGACAAATGCTTGATAATCAAAACTTTAAATTATTTCTTTAAAATGTACTGACATTTGAAATAGAACATTATGTTTGAAATTACATTTACAAGCTGCTCTAAAATATGTGTTATATTTTGGTAAGCTGTAATTACTGTGGAATTGATATAATGCAATTGACCTCAAGTCTGCTACCATTTATTTTTACCAACAGCTACATAGCAACTACACTGATATTAAGTAAACATGTTTCGTCCCTCCAGGATTCGTAAAAAAAAACTGCAGACATGTTATTTTTTAGTTTTTTTTCTTGGATACCTGTATATGCCAGCGCCTTTGTATGATCACATTGCTACGTTAACCATAAACAGTCATCGTTTCTGCATCCTCTGCTTACGCGTGTCCTTTCGACATTCAAAGCAAAACCACTATCCCTTCGGCTCGGACAGCACGCCTACACACATAATTATAGTGAAACCATTCACATTGGTAGCTGCCACTGTCACATGCTACCATGTCACCAGACTGCTCCTCCTGACAGTAGCACCACACTGATTGTGTAGTCTCACTGCTGTCCAAATTGACCGCGTTCACTGGACAGGCCACCACAGGAGGACGTGTGTAGCACTTACTAAGCAGCTTTGGTAGCATACCTACTTGGAAGAAATGGCGGGCTTTGGGCAACATTTCCTCCCACAAAACTTCGTCTTTGGCAACCTGCTCGCAGTGATATGACTTCTGGGTCCATACAACAAAGTCTGCACAAGTGTGGCCACGCACAAACAGCTGGCATTGCGCCTGGTAGTAGTAGGCGTGTGTCTTTCTCATGTGCAACTGCCCACTCTCATCTTTACTCAAACACGTCGCACCTTCCTTCACCTTCAGCAGGTCTTCATCGCGTGCCAAGAATGGACATTTCACTTCAAGGCTGCCTCCCCACAGCAGTCACATCGGACAATTCCACCAGGAGAGCCCCCAATCTCTGGGTATCCGTTGTGGATCACAAACCCAGAATCCCGCACTAAACAAATTCAAATGTGCAGTCATTTTCTTGCGATAAGCTGCCTTCGCATTCGTTTTGTTTCTGATGCCCCATCGTACGGCTGGCGTACTGTCCGGGCAACAGATATTCTTGATGGTACTCGGTGCTGGCTGTGAGAGGTGTGTGTGGCACACTTTGTAAAATCGTGATGCTGTCACCCTGCCAGCTCTGAACTTCGGCCACAGTCGCGAGTTGGCCTGAGCCCTTGTTGCCATATCCACTGCCTCAGTCTGTCGCTGCGTGACATCCAGCACAACAGACGAACACTTTCCCAGGACGACATTGAATGGCTGTTTGTACATGTCTTCCTTGTATATATCTGGAAGCAGTGCAGGAAAAGCTACTTGTGCCTGTTTGGGAACAAATCCATCGCTGTATGGTGACACAAGAAACAACACTACAGGCTTTGTGTCACCTGGGCTGAGTCCATGAAAATGTCAAGCTCAGCAGGACTTGGCGCAGGAATGTTTCGTGGCTGACGAATGCGAGATGACATTGTAGATCCAGTGACAATTGCTTCGTCCAATTTCTTTTGATTTGCCAGCGCCGACGTGAAATCAATGTCGCCAACCTCTCTGTAGCGAACGTTTCTGTGGGTCGCTGGCAGAAGCCAATAGGCTGGCTATTGAGTGACGGTTTTGCTGTCATTGATCTTCATGGTGGTGTCTACCGCAAATAGAAGTGTGGCGGTGTGTGTGTGTGTGTGTGTGTGTGTGTGTGTGTGTGTGGTGGGTGGGTGGGTGGGTGGGTGGGTGGGTGGGTGGGTGGGTGGGTGGGTGGGTGGGTGTGTGTGTGTGTGTGTGTGTGTGTGTGTGTGTGTGTGTGTGTGTGTGTGTGTGTGTGTGTGTGTGTGTGTGTTAAATGCATCTATACAAACATAATGGTACACGGAAGGAGATGTTTCCTTCGAAGTAGCCACACATGTAGTCAGTCCTGGATGGACATGTCTCTGTAGCATCATCACTAGACGGATGCTCACACCACTGGTCAGATTCACCACTGAAGAACTTCTTCAGTATTGGGTTGTCCAATTTGACATTGGCACATTTGTAACACTGAAGCGTTGACATGTCTGTAACAAATAATACAGTAACTGTAAACCTTTAACAAGTATAATAATGATTATATACACGAATAATGTTCGAAATAGCCTAGATGAGTTAGTTTTCGGTGGAGTCGATGCTTGCCTTTCATTAGAAAGGTCAGCCTCTTGCCTAGCCCTACGCAAGTAGGCCACCTACCGACTATTCTTCCAGGTTGTTACTGTATAGGCGAGTGTGATGCATTTTTAAAACGTTTTCGGAGCCAGCCAACTTGGAACAGAACGTCGGCCGCGAGGTTAGCCACCAATAACACACCTACCACCGAGTAAATTGTGTGAACAAATGCAGCGTCCAGTCGTAAGTGCGTATCGCTTCAGCGTCACGTATCGCTTCAGCGTCACGTATCGCTTCAGCGTCACGTATCGCTTCAGCGTCACGTATCGCTTCAGCGTCACGTATCGCTTCAGCGTCACGTATCGCTTCAGCGTCACGTATCGCTTCAGCGTCACGTATCGCTTCAGCGTCACGTATCGCTTCAGCGTCACGCTTAACTGCGATTGTGTTACTACAGTTAGTGAATACTACAAAAGGCGAGGTGGGTGTGTGGTATGAAATAGCTCCCCCTTTACCGGAATTCTTAAACTATTAATAGACGACGAAGAATATCTGATCATTGAGGAGTCACAAGAATCCTGCGATCCGAATATATATATATATACGTTCCCATAATTGTTAATATAATTTAAAATGTTGTTTTGTATAAAATAATGTGTGAATTAATTGTGCAATATTAGCATACATATATATATACATATACCACATAATCTACACACATGTATATATATATATATATGGGGCGTGATAGCATACCGGTTAGAAGGCCGGACTCTCAATCGAGAGAACCTGGTTTCAAATCCCACTGCGGTCGCTAAAAATTAAACAGTCCTACTTCGCTCCTACCCTTTTCACAAAAAAACAGCTACATCGCTTATCCAACCAGACGTCAACTGATTGTAAGCCTCTAGGCTTTTCCACGCCTTCATGTCTTCCATGATGTAGAAACTCTTAGTAAATATCAAATAATTTACAATGTCTGCGTAGGACACTGCTGGGAAGCTTGCCTCATTCTTGGACCATGCTGGATTTGGCAACGCATGCGGATCTACACCAACGATTCGTAATTTCTCCAAATACCTCTGCTTACTCAACACATGTAAGACTAAGGTGTCAACATACGGTTGTTTGGCCATTTTGGGTCCTGCCTTTGTAGCCACGCTGCGATTCAATAACAACAAAGAAAACAATTTACTGGATCACTGCACAGTCACAATGGGTTGCCGCGAGGTTGGCTTTTAATTCGATGTGGCCACCGGGGCATGTGTGCGCACAAGTGCTGACGTCATTAAACACCCTCTACATGTCAGTATGACCTGCACGGGTCAGTCACAAACAACAATACATATACCGATATTTCATGTTAAAGCCAAATGTGCTCAAATGAGTCCATTATTTAATGTCAAAAATGCTAAACAACACACACACACACACACACACACACACACACACACACACACACACACACACACACACACACACACACACACACACACACACACACACACACACACACACACACACACACACACACACACACACACACACACACACACACACACACACACACACACACACACACACACACACACACACACACACACACACACACACACACACACACACACACACACACACACACACACACACACACACACACACACACACACACACACACACACACACACACACACACACACACACACACACACACACACACACACACACACACACACACACACACACACACACACACACACACACACACACACACACACACACACACACACACACACACACACACACACACACACACACACACACACACACACACACACACACACACACACACACACACACACACACACACACACACACACACACACACACACACACACACACACACACACACACACACACACACACACACACACACATTTATGCAAAATAACAACACAAGTCCAGCGTAGATTGAAATAGGCCAAAGAATGACATTAGGTTTATTAATTAAGGAGATGGAAATTAGGCAAACATACACCATCAAAATAAGATACATCAAATAATCTCAGCAAACATGCCGGCCCACAAAAGGTGTTTACACATAATTAGTAAATCATGCCTATCAGCTACCCACTATATATATATATATATACATATATATCCTATATGTAATGGGAACACGATGTTATATATATATATATATATATATATATATATATGTTTTCCCATTAATGTTAATATCATTTAAAATGTTGTTTTGTCGTATAAAATAATGTGTGAATTAACTGTGCAGTTAGTTCTTCCTTGTTACTCCAGTTGTAAACCTTAAAATGATTCTGATCGCAGGATTCTTGTGACTCCTCAATGATCAGATCTTCTTCGTCGTCTATTAATAGTTTAAGAATTCCGGTAAAGGGGGAGCTATTTCATACCACACACCCACCTCGCCTTTTGTAGTATTCACTAACTGTAGTCACACAAGCGCAGTTAAGCGTGACGCTGACGCGACGCCGAAGCGATACGCACTTACGACTGGACGCTGCATTTGTTCACACGACAATTTACTCGGTGGTAGGTGTGTTATTGGTGGCTAACCTCTCGGCCGGCGTTCTGACTAGTGTTCAAAGGCCAACATGTCAACAACAAGTAACGACGCGGAAACCGCCAACGGGTGCTTCTGCGTTTCGTGCGACAACTGTTTGGGTAGAGAATTAACTTGTGCTAACTTGGGGCTGTCGCATCCGAATCCGATCCTGTTCGTGACGCCGCAGGTGAGTCGAACACGATCGAAATGTAACCGGTAATTTTTAATTCTAATGGTAAAGCAGGTATGGCCTGCCAGGACCGGACGCTGCATTTGACCACGCAACCGGCCGGCCGTGACGACTAGTCGTGACGCTATATTTGGTGACAAGTGTGTTATTGGTGGCTGGCTTTGTGACCGCCGTTCTGTCCAGTATTCAAAGGCCAACATGTCAACAAGTAACGACGCGGAAACTGTCAACGGGTGCTTCTACGTGACGTGCGACAACTGTTTGGGCAGATACTTGAGACTTAGTTATGGTTGCGCCTATGATGGATACACAAACTTTAGAGAAGGACACTCTTAAAAACCTTTCACGTTTTCGTACACACGGTGACGATTGTGAAATAATGGAAGATGATTATGTGGTTGCACCGGTACATGCTCTGTGCCCATATGGCAGCTTATTGCAGTTTTTACAAGTTTTAGCCAGTTAATTGTACTCCAGTTTGATACACATTTTATGAACGCACCAAGAATATACTGCACCACGTTATTTTTTGTGTTTGTGACTTTTTTGTATTTTTACCGAATTATATTTTACCTTTGGGAGTGCACATGTGTGATATTAACAAGCTGGTGATCCACGACAAAGAAAACATTGTGTACACGCGAAGCATGACCCGGAAATGCCTCCATTGATTACGGCCCAACACACACATTCAGCTCAATAATGCTGCCTGGAGAGCCGCTTGCGAAGCAGGGGTGGCACTCCATCGGCCCACCCATCCTGGCCGTGGGGGTGCTCACAAACGACGACGTGCACTTTTGTCAGTATAATCAACAATGTCCGCTAAGCCGATACCTCGAGTCCACCACTACCCAAAGATCATCAGCATAAGGACAATACCATCACTGAAACTTTGCTGAACACAGGATCTGTCTGGAACAAAGTGTCTGTTGTAAGTGAGACATTACTAGACGCTGATGCTGACGTGTCATTCTTCATCGAGACCTGGTTGCGAGACGAACATCAGGATATCATAAACGATCTGACACCGCCGGGGTTCGAATTCAAGAAACTCAACCGATCGGTCAAACTGGGCTGTGGTTTGTACGTCATGCATAGAATTTCACTGAAATTGGTTGTGCGCACACCTGCCGTGACACCGACCCACTTCGAACTTCTTCAACTTTCATGTGGCAAGCCGTTGTATTACTTCGTATTGATATACAGGCCGCCATCTTCCAGTGTTTCCGGTTTTCTCGATGAATTCGAAGACCTAGTGACATCGCTGGCGATCCTTCCGGGACGACTGCTGGTGTTGGGTGATTTCAACCCTCATCTCGGCGACCCATTGTCGCCGGGAGTAAATCGAATGATGAGCATTCTCACATCGACAGGACTCGTCCAGCACGTGACTGGACCTACGCACCGGTCCAGCCACACGCTGGATGCCGTTATCTCCCGAAAAGAAGACACAATCCTGACATATCCCGCTGTCGTCCTACCTAACACGTTTTCGGACCACCACACAATAACATTTTCTATCGAGGGACACACACCTCGCCCATCCACCAACAAGTGGCGAGGGCGATAATACCGTCATGTGGACCTGGATATCTTCCAAGCCGACCTCCACGTGACACTAACGCTTCCTGGTGACAATGGCGGCGAAAGTGTCGACGTTCTGTTCTTACAGTACCAACACTCCGTCTCCAATACACTTGACACTCATGCCCCAATTGTGTCTCGAACCCGAAAATCAAATAGAACAGCTAGCTATGGTTTGCGTAAACGACGAGCGCTTGAACGAAAATGGCGTCAAACCGCACTAGTAATAGATAGGCAGATATACCTATACCAGACATACAAAGTTAAACACCACGTCAGAAATGCGAAAATTGCCTGAACAACGCTGATGCGAAAACCACGTTTCAAGCGCTATATTCACGGACCAAATCCAGTGACCGAAAATTGCCCGACCACGAGAACGACGAATCTATGTGCCACGCCTTTGTTGAGTTTTTCGAAGAAAGAGTAATAACAGAGTCTGTCGTGATGCCACTGCTGCCTACTGCTCCATGAGTATCTCACGCACTAAACGATCTCTGTCCACTGACAAAGAAGAGCTGCAGACTGTAGTATATTGTGCTTTATACGACTGAATAAGAACACACGTGTTGTCGGTAATATAACTCAGCAGGAAGTGCTTTATTCAAAAATGGTAAAAGTTGCATCCGTTATATCTACTTTAGTGTGTCTAGTCCACCAGGTGGCAGCACCTTAAGGTGTGTGTGTGTGTGTGTGTGTGTGTGTGTGTGTGTGTGTGTGTGTGTGTGTGTGTGTGTGTGTGTGTGTGTGTGTGTGTGAGAGAGAGAGAGAGTCCATCTGTTACATCCCCCGTATTCTAAAAGAATAAACCACAGGGGTTTAAAGTACTGTATATGCTAGACTGTTTATTGGTATCTGACCGGAGTCTTGACGATCCGACCACTCCTGGTAACACGGTCGTGCGTCATCTGAGTCGTTTGTGTATCAACCGGTTCTGGTGGGGCTGCTGGCACTTCTCTCTCGTGTGGAGCACCAACGCTTGTTGCAGTCAGCAACTGGTCTGCTGGAACGAACAACGCAGGTAGCTCATTCGTTTTGATGAGGTGCCTTCTGTTTCTGCGCAGCTGTCCGTGCTGGCTCTGGACCAGGTACGAGCGAGGCTGGACGTGTGAGGCTTTAACGACTGCGGGTTCCCACACCTTTCCCCTCTGAACGCGCACAACGTCGCCTGGATTGAGTTGCGGCAAAGGCGATGTACCTTTGTCGTAATATGATTTTTGCCTCCGCTGTCGATGTTTAAGGTCTTTGTGTGCATCTACCACCTTCGGTTGCAGCAAGGTCTGCTTCGTTGGTAGCTTTGATCGTAGCAGCCTGCTCATCAGCATTTGGGAAGGTGTGTACTGGAGACCGGAAACTGGCGTATTCCTGTACTCGAGTAGGGCGAGATATGGATCACGACCGTCCTCGTCCGCTTTCTTGAACAGTCCCTTGAGAGTTTGCACAAATCTTTCGGCTTGCCCATTGGACTGTGCATAACTCGGACTTGATGTTGATGTCTTTATGCCCCATTCACGAGCAAAGTCCTTGAATTCTCTACTACCGAAGGGCATATTGTCACTCACGATTTCCTCTGGTATCCCATGTCGGGCACAAATGCTTTTCGTGTGTGTGATGATAGTTTTGGCTGTCTTGTCTGGAACTTGTGAGAACTCAGGGTACTTTGAGTAGTAGTCCACTACTACTAGGAAGTCGTTCCCTTGGTACGTCATGATGTCCATCTTCTGCCATCTACCATCTGGAATGTCATGAGGCATCATAGGCTCACGGTGCTGGCTCTTCTGATGCTTCATGCAGACAGAACATTTGAAGACTTCTTCTTCAATTTCATTTGCCATGCCAGGCCAGTACATGACAGTTCGAGCCCGAGCTTTGCATATCTCCACCCCCATGTGGCGTTCGTGTAGGAGGCGCAGCATCTGCTGACGAAGTTTAGCTGGGATGAGCCCCCTTTCGCCAACAAATATGACGCCTTCTGCTAGGTGGAGTTCGTCTCTGATGTTCCACAAGTTTTGCACTTCAGGCGGAACACTTTTCCGGAACTTGGGCCATCCTCTCATGATGCGACTTCGAACTTTCATCAACGTTGGATCTTGTTCGGTCGCTTGGCGAATCTCAGACAGTTTGTTCGCACTGACTGGGATATTGAGCACAAGACTGTGAACAACTCTGCTCAATTCGTCTTCCATCTCTGCGTTGCGTTCACCCTGTATGTATGCACGCGATAGTGTACCAGCAAGATACATGTACTTGCCTGGTACATGGTGCACATATAGATCGTAGGGCTGTAGACGTAACATCAGCCGTTGTAGTCTCGGAGGTGCCTTGCATAGTGGCTTCTTCAAGATGCTTTCTAAAGGTTTATGGTCTGTTTGGACACTAACTGCAGACTTGCCGTAGACGTACTGGTGGAATTTGCTTGTGGCAAAGCATATTGCCAACATCTCCTTTTCGATTTGAGCGTAGTTTTGTTCAGCTCTTGTCATAGTGCGAGATGCATACGCAACTGGTTTTCCTCTCTGCATCAGCTTGAATGGTGACTGGCTGCTTGATATCAAAGAAGGCAAGCACTGGTTTGTTGGTTAGGACAGCCTTCAGATTCTCTATTGCCTTGTCATGCTCTGGATGCCAGGCCCATTCTGCGTCTTCTTTGAGCAGCTCTCTCAGTGGCTCGGTGATTGCTGACTCATTGGGAATGTACTCTGCAAGATACTTGATCATGCCCAGCAGGCGCTGGAGCGAGTTGACGTCGGTTGGCTTTGGCATGTTGACGATTGCCTCGATCTTCTTGGGATCTGGTTTCAGGCCATCTGATGACACGAGATTACCCATGTTCTCGACCTCACTGATTTTGAATTGAATCTTGTCACTGTTGAACTTGACTCCCTTGTCACGTGCTCGTGCTAACACTCTGTGTAGAATGCTGTCATGTTCCTGGTCATCTGCTGCCGCAATGATCAGGTCGTCGGCTATGACGTGGACACCGTGGATGTCGCCAAATGTATCCTCATTTCTCTTCTGCATTATCTCACTGGCCGATGAGATCCCGAAGGGCATACGTAGGAAGCGTTTTCTGCCCCACGGTGTGTTGAATGTGCAGAGGTATGACGACTCCTCGCTAAGCTTTACGTGCCAATAGCCATCCTTCATGTCGACCACTGTGAAGACCTGCTTGCCAGAGAGCTGTGCTTGCACGTCAGACGGCGTTGGTATGGCGTGCCGCTCTCGCTTGATAGCAGCGTTCAATGGTCGCGGATCCAAACATAGCCTGAGGGCGCCAGATTTCTTCTCAACTATGTCCAGGTTACTAACCCACTCGGTCGGTTCGTCGACATCCGCAATAATGTTTTGGACCTTCAGTTGATCAAGCGCTTCTTTGAGTTTGGGCTGAATAGCATACGGAATTGTCCGTGGTGGCTGGATCACTCCTTGTGCGTCTGGGTTGAGCTCCATGTGATACACTTTGTCATACTCTCTAACTCCAGTGAACACATCGTTGTATTCATGTCTCATGCGGTCTTTAGTCAGAGAGGGAGTTTTTGTTGTCTTGTTCATGTAAACCCGCTTGATAAGATTCAAGTCATCACAAGCCTTATGACTCAGTATTGGAACAGCACTGTCTGTGACGTAGAATAGAAGTCGTTCTGAGTCTCCTTTTGTAGTGGTGCAGTCGAGCGTGACTGTACCTAGTGGGATTACCTGATGCTCTCCAAATGCACATAATAGAGTCTTGGTTTTCTTCAGCTTGACCGACTTCATTCGATTGAACACTGTTACTGGTAGCACATTTGCCTCGGCGCCAGTATCAAGCTTGAACTGTACATTGTGGCATTGTACATTCAACACTGCTTGCCATTTCTGCTCGGTCTTTGTAGGGTGTTTGCTGTCAGTCACTGTACCCACAAAGAGAAAGTCACTTCCACCATCATGATCATCAGTGTGATCTGTCTCTAGTTGGTAGATTTTCTTCCTGAACCCGCCTCCTTTGCACACCTTTGCAAAGTGGTTCCGTCCTTTGCATTTCGAACAGGTTGCACCATATGCAGGGCATTTGCGTGGCGGATGCCGACTGCCACAATACCCACAGTTACGGCCTTGATAGAACTGTGTTGCTTGTGAGACACAGTGCTGACCTCTGCTGGGTTGTTACGGCCTTGATAGAACTGTGTGTGGTTCTTGTGAGACACAGTGCTGGCCTCTGCTGGGTTGTTTCCCCGTCTGTGTGACTTTCCTGTATTTTTCTTGCTATGAATGTTCACTTCGTATCTCTGTTGACTGTCACCTTCCATCACTTTCATTTGGACTTTGCTTGCCTCTGCTGCATGGCAGATGTCAAGTGCTTTTGTTAGATTTAAGTTACTTTCACGAAGTAATCTTTCTTTGACCCGTATGTCTAATACCCCAAACACAATTCTATCTCTGAGATTGCTTTGTTTCTGGTCTTCATATTCGCAACTGGATAGCAGTATTCTCAGGTCATTTACCCACTGATCAATGGGCTCCCCTTCACGCTGATCTCGCTGCCAGAACTTGTACCTCTCAAACACCTCATTTTTTCTAGGTTCGCAATAGTCTCCAGCGACGCCACTGCTCTGCCGAATTGCCGGTGGTGAACGACACAGTTGCTGGGGGTTTGAATGCTTCCATTTGTGAGGTCTTTCCGTCCTGACACCATGTAGTATATTGTGCTTTATACGACTGTCGGTAATATAACTCAGCAGGAGTGCTTTATTAAAAAATGGTAAAAAGTTGCACCCGTTATATCTACTTTAGTGTGTCTAGTCCACCAGGTGGCAGCACCTTAAGGTGTGTATGTGTGTGTGTGTGTGTGTGTGTGTGTGTGTGTGTGTGTGTGTGTGTGTGTGTGTGTGTGTGTGTGTGTGTGTGTGTGTGTGTGTGTGTGTGTGTGTGTGTGTGTGTGTGTGTGTGTGTGTGTGTGTGTGTGTGTGTGTGTGTGTGTGTGTGTGTGTGAGTCCATCTGTTACACAGACGATCATCCAGTCCATACCAACCAAGTGATGTTCACTTGATGTGCTACCAACATGGCTACTTAAAATACCTTACCGGTAACGCTGCCCACTCTCGTCAGCACAATTAATGTGTCATTAAAAACAGGAGAAGAAAGCCTCACTCGACTTGAACGAATTGAAGAACTATCGTCCCATCTCCAACATCGCTCTCATTGGAAAACCGATCGAGCAAGTTGTCCCCAAACGCATTAATCTGCACATGGCAACGAATAAGCTGGATGACGAAATGTAGTCAGCTTATAGACAACATGATGCTGTCGTCGTTTCCTGTTGTGCGTGCGTCTGTGCATTAATGCTCAGGCAAATGCTTTAGCCAGAAAATTTTACTTATGCAACAATTCCATTAAAACAACTTTATTTAATTCATACTGTGGTTCAATGTACACCTCAAGTCTTTGGTGTCATTTTAAAAAACAGAGTCTGAAAGGTATTACTGTCGCTTATAACAACAGTTTTAGAATTATACACAACCTGTCACCCCGCTGCAGTGCAAGCCATATGTTCGCTACTAATTATGTTAAATCCTTTAATGAACGTATTCGCTCATAAATTTTTAGCCTTTTATGCCGGTTGGAAAAATCCGACAATATACTTTTTGTGAATTATCTTCACACTTTTATTTATTATCGAAGTCCATTGATTAAACATTGGATTGATCAATTGTATGCTTTTAATTCATGATGTTTGTACTTTTATACAAATATATTTTTTATCCTGACTTATCTTATATATATTTTTTACTACACGTCATGTATGTATATTTATATATATATTTTTTTCTCACTACATGTACCTCTATTGTTCATCATGTGTGTATATGTATGGTTTTTTTTTAACCTGTATGTATTTATAATATTATGGGCTCTTGCCTGAAATAAAACATTATTTAAATTTAATTGCGATTTCTTTTATCAACATTTGGACAACTATACAATTAAGGCTAAATAACACACATACATTTGTAGTTAGAATGCTACCGATCTATTACGGGCAGGAAAGGATATAATCACTTGGCTAACGGTAAAGTTCTTCAAAGAACACCATTGTTATTGAACACAATTACCACACTGTAAGGTAAGGAATTTCGAGGCTTTGCTAGAGAAAACTGATGACTTATTGACACTGTTTATTGCTGTCTGATCTTAATCATATCAATTCCATGTTTTGTTTACAGATAAACAACACTAATGTACTAAATTCACACGCACACGTACAGCCTGTAGGCTGTAGTATTTGGCCCATGATTAGTCCTCTTTTACATAAATTACATTCCAGAAAACCTTTGTTGATGACCCTACAACGTACAGTTGTTGTAAGCCCTACACCATCCTCAAAAGTGTTATGTCATACCAATAACCAGAAATAAAAACATCATTCATAGGTATCAACATTACCACCTTCAAGTGGAAAATACCGCTTTCCCCTCAGGCCTCGCCCCGCTTTTTAATGATTACCGGTACACACTTCCTCGCGCATGCGTTCTCCGCGAACGAGAACGGCACATCAAAATGGTGACTCATAATACAACACGTTAAAAAACCAACATAAACGTTGAGGGTGTTTCCTGCCGTGAGCACTTTCTCGCTTTACCGTGATCCCTTGTGATCATTGTTAACAAGTATAAATGTCACGTTCCAAGACACCTAAAAGTCAATCCTTGCAATGATCAGTGGTCTACATTCTACACATCAAGATGAGTCTCCCACTAAGTCTAAGGACATTCGGTTACAGTGGCGGTGTCTACCGTTCGTCTACGTCGTCTACCGCTGCTTGGTGGCGCTCTACTTCGTCACGTGGCTCGTCCTCAGTGGCGTCTGGAAGTATGACTGGGCGGCTTCGGACGATGACCGGATTAAGTGGTTCATCTACCTCACCAACTGGTCCTTCTTCGCCCTCACTGCCAACGTCGTCCTCCAGGCGGCGCTAGTTGGTGGAACCTACGGCAAGATGGGGGAATACAAAGTGGGGACACAGACTGGTACGCATGCTAAACATTTGGTGGTGGTGGCGCCCTTGTATGTCATTTTAATACTATTTTTTATCACCTATGAATCTACTTAATTGCCACCAGTGGCAGTGTTTTTAAACTACATTCTTTTAGACGTCTTTCATTACTAAGGACTCTCAGTTCTCGAAACAGTTTAGTTGCTCTCATCTGTATAATTTATGTGTATATGTCCTTCTTACGACATGGTTTGTATGCAATATTCTACACGAGGTCTAAGTAGCAGGCCATATTGCTTTGTACAAAGGCATAGTATATTATATTATATTCCTCCTAATCAACCCCAATAGTGTATTACCATGATTACCTACTATGTTTGAGCATAGGTATTCATAGATTGTTGTCGACGACTGCATGCAAACATACATACAAACATATTTACAAGAAAACACGTATTATGACAAAAAACAAACACAACGTACAGCGACAAGCAAGAATTACAGCCTATAATGACATACCAGAAACTACAAGAAGTGTAAAATGAACCATCTGGTACCAGTGAACCACTTTTACCGTGGTTAACCCGGCACTGCATGTAGCATTCGTCTACAGATGACGACACCAACAACACGATGCCCTGGTACTACAAGCTGATGTGGGTCATTCACAATGTCGCCTGCAATGCAAGTTTCGTGACTAGTCTCGCTTACTGGGTCTTCATCTACAAAGGTACGTCACAAATAGGGTGTATGGTTAAACAAATAGGGTGTATGGTTAAACAAATAAGTTACAATCTAGCTCTGGTTGAATGCAAATTGGACGTTCAGCTTCACGTACTATCTTTGACATTAGTGCATGTTCGTTAAACCGCAACGCAAAGTATTTTCCATATAAGCAAATTGGTAATGCACAGCTGTTTTGTATGACGGCATATATCCGCCACTTGTGTTGTGATATACGCATGCACAGTGCCAAGTAACAAGCACAAAACGCTGTAGCTCTACCGCTTTCCATGACGTGAAGACGGTAGATGAAAATCTGGCGCCGTGGACGGAACGTAGGCCGTTAACTACTCCCTTGTTTCCATCTACATCCTGATTTTGTCATGTTTGCTTCTACTTCTCTGTAACAGGTATTTATCGGCGTTCTCCTTTTCCTTTTGCCATGATGGCTCCACGCGAGTGCCTGTTTTATAATGTGATGTGTTGGCTTTGGACTGAAGCGGTAACACTTTCAAAAGGGCTTTCCAGACCAGATGCTTGCGCAGACTTCTAAACATGACATTGAATGAATTCATCACCAACGAAGAAATCCTTAAAAAACAATTATAGAGCCAATCAAGGTTGAAATATTGATGATTGGTGGAAATATTTGGGGCATGTCCTTAGAATGCCGCTAACAAAAACACCAAAGCATGCGTGGTACTTGAAACAATCTGGAAAAGAGGAAGCCGTACAAACGACCATCGCACAAACCTTGACAAAGACAAAGGACCTAGACAGAATGCCTGAAAATAGAAATAGATGGCGTCGATTGTTCTCTGACTTGTGTGTCTGATGGCACAGGGAGTATGTAAGTTATTGTAACTCATACGGTCAATTACATCTAGGGTCAGTGTTATTGTCGAACAATAACATAATCCATCCACAACCGGCCTAATAACCCATTCTGATAAAATGCAGCTAATGGATACGAAGGCGCCTGTGTACATTGAGGCCGACTGTTTTAGCCGACATGTACGTGCACGTGGTGGACGTGCACACACACGCGGTCAACTCGGCGTACGTGCTGGTGGACACGTTCATATCGGCCTTTCCCCTTCGACTGTTTTAGCCGACATGTACGTGCACGTGGTGGACGTGCACACACACGCCGTCAACTCGGCGTACGTGCTGGTGGACACGTTCATATCGGCCTTTCCCCTTCGACTGCTTCACTTCTACCACGGCGTCACGTTCGCTGTCGTCTACATCATCTTCAGGTTGGTTAAGTGATGTCATGCTGCTTGCTGTTTCGTATCATGCTAATGTGGGCACTTTCAGTCAACTTACGATATTTTAAAGTGATACGCCGCTTTTTGGGGAGAAAATCTGTCTGGAGAGACACTTGTTATTAAATATAACACAGATTTACACACACGCGAACGCGCGCGCGCGCACGCACGCACGCACGCACGCACACACACATTTACACAATCAGTATATAATTTGTTTTATTCATTTATCGTTTTCCGAAAAATTATAATACTCACACCACACACGCACGCACGCACGCACGCACGCACGCACGCACGCACGCACGCACGCACGCACGCACGCACGCACGCACGCACGCACGCACGCACGCACGCACGCACGCACGCACACACACACACACACACACACACACACACATAAATGTTCTCTAAGTGTGAAAAAACTTCACACTTCAGTATTTCTCCTCGTCTTGTGATAAACAACGTTCTTTTTGACGGTCTTCCATTTGTTAGTGCATTGCTAATCTGATCTTCTTCGTCTCGCAGCGTGCTGTACAGCGTGAGTGGACAGACGAATGCGTTGGGTCACCCATACATCTACAGCATTCTGAACTGGCAGGAACCTCGAACGGCATTTCTCTACGCTGTAATCGTCGGTTTAGTCGCCGTGCCGCTGCTCTGGCTGCTGCTGTTTGCCCTCCACAAGACGCGCCTAGCCATACACCGGGCGGTGTCCCGTTAGAAACGACGTGATCTTTCAGTGAAGTTGAAGCCTTGGTCATACACGTCACTGGACGCTATCCCGTTACAAACGAAGCGAGGCTGCAGTGAAGTGGAAGCCAAGCCTAGCCTCGAACCTCGGTCCCCTCTACCGACAGTCCGGCGTTCTACTGTCGAGCCACAACACCCACATTGTTGCTGGGACCACGGAATAACCGAATGCGAACTAATTATCCAAGTTAAACAATTTGGTGACGGCAACATGGGAAGGGGGGCACTATACTATATTTTATCTTATTCTAGGTATGATCATTATACATAGCAGGCAAAGTACCAATAAGACATCGTCGGCAAAGAGCATGTTCTGTTACTTCTACACTGTTAATGCACGCCACACAATTCAGTGTATACACTGGCTTGCCTGTACGTTATATCACGACAGGTGGTTCACAACTGTTCTGTTGTTGAGTTAATGTGTACCTCCTTGCGATAGCAATACACGAGGAAGAAAACACAATAGTGGATAACGCGGACATTTATGGAATACACATTCAAGACTAAACAGACACATAAGTTCATGTTTCACTTCAGTATAGTCTGTATGACGCATGTATAGAACAGATAAATATCTTAATAGCTTTATTTGTCAAGAAATGTATTTTAATGTTGCCTATGTATTTATATTAACATGCTTTACAATTTCACATTAAGCCAGTCCAGTCGCATACCTGTAGCATATCATCTGTACATGTTCTGTACATCCGTACAGAAATGGACGAATTGGCAATGAGCAATAGTAAGAACAATACTTTGAGTGTGAAAAGGACATGTTTTGGTCTAAAATAGCCCAAAATCAACCAGTTTTATGTTTTCAACATTCTCCAAAGTTATCCAGTTCAAAGTTCAACACGTTTCTCTGACGTGTTATGAGCATTTTTCTTAGCTTTGCTCAATGCTGCTTCACGTTTCTCCATCCTTTTCTTCATTTCGCTCGCATTGGGTCCGGTATGACGGAACTTGGGAGGGACTTCTCCCTCTGCCAACATCATGTCTTCCTCGGGAGAAAACAGGGACAGCTGATCTTCACTGCCTGGCATCTTCTTTTCCCCTGTTTTCTTTGTCTTTGCTTTCTTCTTACCTGATCGGGAAGAGTAAAATGGGTAATTAAGGTTGAAATGAAACATTTAATCATTTAATATTTCTATGCAGTTTACACTGTCACAAAGTGATTTGACACTGTTCGACGTTGTTGCCACTGGTGTTGGGAATTGGTTATTTTCATGATCGATCATTGGTTTATCTAACTGATCATTGATAAATCATAGAAGTTAATCAATACATTTGATAACTATCACTGTTTCTATCTGTTTTTCTGTAATAATTATATTTATGCGGGACAAAGCTACCTACAAAAGAGTTAATGACATGGAAACCGTGGCTCGTTTGCTGAAGACAACAAAGTCAAATGTATGTTTGTATACGAGCTTTATAATAAGCCAAATAGCAAAATGCAATACAATAATATGTATACGTCATAAATACATTATTTATACAATGAAAACAGTTGTGACCTAGTTTAAATACTCAGCTGACAAAATATCAGCAAAGGTGGGGGAACCAACCACACAAGGCCAATCTGTAATGCACGATTGCAGAATGGCTCCCCCCACCCCACATATCACTGTTTCTATCTGTTTTTCTGTAATAATTATATGTATATATAAATATACATATATATATACATATATATGTATATATATATGTATATATATATAGTTTGTTTGCACTCATTGCTTTGTCTCGAACAGATAAGTCATGGAACAACAGGATGTGAAATTAATATAATCGAAATAATCGATCGATCACACACAGTTGTGACTGTTCCTTGATCGGAAGCACGAACCAATCAATTGTCGAAGAAATAGGTTAATCGGAACAGCATTTGTTGCACCACAATCTGGTGTTACTGTAATTTCCAACAGCAGCTGATGTCATCCAGAACCCAACCAAAACCAGGGGCAGGGTCAGCAGTAAACACGATACTCACTGGTAAACTAACAATTTTAGCTAATTTACTTTGGGCTACGTCATGCTTAGAATCCAATCAGTAATTGAAATAGCCAATGCCCGTTCCGTGTCCGATCCTCCTAGTGAAGCTATGGGCAAGAGATGTGGTGGCTATTGAGAAAAACAATGAAAATGTCTACCGTCACATTATGACAGTGCCAAGTCCATCAAAGTCCTCCTTGGAAGGTTATAATGATGACATGCTCAACGTTTGCTGAATTTTTCAGGTACATTCAAGATGTATGCAACAATACAAATACTGTTGCATTACGATTAGCACAGTTAGTAACAGAATTACAAGTGTATTAACAACTAGAAGTGCAGAAAATGAAACAAATTGGTTTCCTAAGTTGGGACTTGGCATCAACCAACTGCGAGATAAAAAAGGTAACTTTTTCAGTGTCTTGTACAAGGTCCACAGTCTCTTTCACATGACAAAAACATGTCCTATTCACATGCAAGATGTACGTGGGTTATTGCAAGATGTATGTGTGTTAAAGCAAGATCTATGTGTGTTATTGCAAGATGTGTGTGTTATCGCATTGCAAGATGTGTGTTAATGCAAGATGTACGAGTGTTACTGCAAGATGTATGTGTGTGATTGCAAGATGTACGTGTGTTATTGCAAGATGTATGTGTGTTATTACAAGATGTACACGTGTGATCGCAACATTTCATGGCATTGCACTCTGTGGATATATTGCAAACTGCTTCATAAACAGACCATGAGGAATTCAGGAGCACTTCACAAACTACATGTTACAGTTTTGTACACAATTTAATCAAAGCACGAACACTTCAGTTTATAATATGGATAGATTACAAATAAATTATGTAAAAATAAAAAAGAACACTGCAATGATAAACACTTGCACACTACACCACACACATGGCATCCCTGTTAAGTTATTTTCATAGAACCACTCTTGTGAAACACATTTAACTGAACTGCAGAACAAAACAGCTAACACGAACTGACATGAGCCCGTGACACACACACAACCAAGCAATGTGTTTACAGTAAGTATCCTTGTAGTGTTAACGTCGGTATTCTCTGTCCGCACAAGAAGGATTTCAGATGTTAACAAAATGTAGTGTTACAAATCACACACATGCACAAACACTAGAATAGCTAATATTTACACAGTCACACACAAAATGTATGCGTAAGTGGAGCTATGCATCACATCCAAGTATTTCTACAATGTGTATATATCCACAGTCTGATCATGCATTGTACTTACCAACACAAGTTTAGCTGATCAATTTTGCATGTTATACAAATGTGATTTTTACTCACATTGCAAGGTACATGTATCACTCTACAGGAGATTGTGAAAATGGTGACATAAATCTAAGGTTACGAAGAATGCCTAAAAGAGTGTGGTTTAACAAATGTAGAGACAAGGCAGTTAAGAGAAGATGAAATTAAAGTTTTTAAGATATTGAATGGGTATGAAAATATTGATAGAAATATTTGTTTCTCACTTAAGAAAATAGTAGAACTAGAAGACAATAAATGAATGGAACAGATGTTCAACATATTGTGTAAATACAGCATGAATATGTTTAAAAGTTTGAATATGTTTAAAAACAAAACTGACTCAATCTCAGAAGGGCAGGTTATATCTAGATGAAAAATTGTTGGACGATGAGCCAATGGCTTCCTTGTCCACTTGCCATTTGGGCCTTTGCCTTGAATAGCAATGTTGTTAAATCTTGTTTTATCTATTGTAAAATTAGCTGAACTTGTTTGTGTGGTATGTTTACAGTGAACCCTGGTCTCCCTCAAGTGACTGTGATGTCGCTGCCTCAAGCCTTAAAAGTAGTTTTCATAATAAACATGTTCACACACAACAGGACCACGTCACCATCGTACACATCATTTCCCAAAACCAAACATTACGATGAAGTTCTGTGCGTGTGTGTGCGTGCATGTGTGCGTACGTGCATGCACTTTGACATATGTGTTATGCTTCATATTTAGGTTTTATCACTTGAACGCACACACATCAGGCTTTATATAATAGCCCTTTCATATCTTTGACAGAAACTACTGTAAAACACTATATTTTTACTCGAGAAAATTTTCAAAGAATACGAGTTTGAAAACATTTTGCAGGAACACATTTTTGCAAATTTTACGTTTCCAACTTTTACATTTGCCCATTTTATACTTGCTTTATGATATATCTGAGCAAGAGCTATTCGCAAAAACATGGTGTTATACAGTATATTGTTTTTGACATCACATTTATCTGAGGCAAGTATGTCAGCCTATACACTCATTATAGATTCATCAAATAATGCTTAGCATATGTGCAAGGTACATCTAACTAGGTACTTTCAAGTATGAATTCTGAAACACTAAGACCCTACTGTCAGCCACACTTGTGCTAACTTCTGAACAGCTAGTCAAGTATGACAGACCTACTCCGCTTCCACATTTAACAGCAGCTTACTTCTTTTTCATCATCTCAAATCTCTGCGTGAACCAGAAAACATAGATCCAGAATCCACAGCTAGTTGCTAGTAGAGCCACCAGATGTCGCCGCAGCAAAATGCCAACAACAGAGAATCCCAACAATGACCCCAGTAATTCCCCGATGCCACTGTTTCTGCGCTTTTGTTTCCTCTTGCCCTGTTTCTTCGTCTTGTGATTGGAGGAGTGAGAGGAGGAGGAAGGTTTACTAGCACTTTTCTTCACAGCTACAAAGACAGAAGAAAAGCAGTTTTAAATACCAATTTGTCCATGTTTTTACCGTAACATCTGTATAGAGGTTCATCAGACTGATGATTGTAATACAATAAATATTTGTCCTGTTTTCACAGTAAATTTACCATTGTTTCATAGCGACATTTCAGCAGCTTTTAGCTGCCTTCATCATGGTTATGAAAAAAAGGTAATTGGCTGTGTAAACAAGAAAAAAATGTATATTGTATATCTATGTACTTGCTATTTACAGACAGCACACCAAATTATATTAAAGGGAAGAAATTAACTCAAAAAGGTCCTCCTCTCCCTCCCTCCCTCCCTCCTCTGCCCTTCTCTCCTTCCTCTCCCTCCTCAGTCCACACAGTCTATGTATTTCCCTAGTTGAGAACTGGTCAGAAAAAAACCACTGTGGCCAAAACAAGTTTTTACTATCCAAAATGGCAACAACCAGTAAAAACGCATACGGTGCTGACAAAAACAGGTTTATGCTGGTACAAACCTGACCCTGCTGGGCTTTAAAAGTAATATTAGTTAGCAGTGTTATCTCCGGCAATATGACAAATACTTCATTAATATACAGATTTCAGAGCCCCTACCAGGAAAATAAAAAAATAATATTTGTTCTGTCAAAAATGATATGTGCCTCATACAATTACCTGTCATTTTCATCCAAGCAACCAGCATATTTACATTCACTGGTCACTCCTGCAAGACAGCCCAGACAGCTTTGTCTAATTCTAATATACTTTTTGTTCCCAGTGTTAAGACAAATGTCGGAACTAGAGCTTTTTCAGTTGCTGCACCGACACCGTGGAACTCACTCCCTGTTAGTGTTAAGTCTGTAGGAAATATAACAACATTTCGCCGTAAACTGTAAACCCACCTGCTTAAACTTGCTTATCCCCCGTAGCTCCCCAGCGTACCAATCCAACTGTTTACAACTGGAACTGCTCGTCGATTATGAACTGCTCAACCCCTCTTGTTTTGGTGCGCTGCTGAGCTTGGGTCTCCCAAGGATTTTAGCACAATAGAAGTATTTTATATATTATATTATAAAAATGTCACATTTAATTCATACCACAGGCTGTTGTTGAGATTTAATTATTTTGTAATGAGGAAGTAATACTTCTTATAAAATCTGTAGGATGTACAAGGCTGATATTTAGTATATACCTGCCTGTTTGTAATTCAATTTATGATTGCTAAAGGGATTGTGTAAAAAATGGTGTCAATTTTGGTTGTCATCATTTAATATTATGGTAACTTCTAACAATCTGAATGAGATTTCCACTAAGACAAGCAAAATATGAATCTGCGCTGGCTAAATATGATGTTAGCATGGATGTTGAGGTAAATATTTCCTATCATATTATGCCGAGAAAATAAAGACACTAACTGACGCATTAACCACGGACGTGTGGTTAGGTCAAATATTTCCAATCATATGTGGGGAAAATAATGAAATTACCTGACGCATAAGCCAGGGACATTGAGGTAAATATTTCCTATCATATTATGAGAGGAAAATTAATAAAATTAACTGACACATATGCCACTCCCAGCTACCGTTAGAAACATATTTGCATACGACTATGTTAGGCTACTAATTAGTTACATACATTTGGTTTTATAATAAGAGTTGCATTCACAACTGATTGAGCCCTTCATGAATCAGGTTCAATGCTGTTCATATCTGTAGTGCCTGTGTATGCAATGTGTCCAGTCATTTCAACAAAAGACATACTTTTGTTAAAATCATCGAAAGCATTAAACTGATTGTAAGGTTGAGTAACTCGCAAAAGTATGAATAGTCATATGTTATAGCACACAGAGGTGGGCGAAACGTTTGCCCCGTTTTTGCCAAATTCTGGTTTGGCCAAATAAAAATTAATTTAATAGTTTGACCAATGATTTCATCAAAACTAAATAACAAACTTGCACCAACAAGCTAGCATGTTGTACTCGACACTAGACATGTTGTACTCGACATTAGACATGTTGTACTCGACACTAGACATGTTGTATTCGACACTAGACATGTTGTATTCGACACTAGACATGTCGAATTTTTTTGAAATGAGACGAACAAACAATTTGATGGCAGAGGCAGCTTTAAACAAAAACTTACTTTTTTCCTTTTTGATGCATTTACCATCGTGTAGCTTGTAGCCCTTCTCACAGGCGCACTTGTAACTGCCATGTGAGTTGACACACGTCTGCTTCTCTCCAACACACACTTTCTGTGTGCTACACTCGTCTATATCTGCACAACAATAACAAAAAGGTAAGTTATGATATAGCGCGATATTTACTCCTTGGGACTGCTCAAAGCACACTTCACCCCCTGGCAGACTATACACTTCACCCCCTGGCAGACTATACACTTCACTCCCTGGAAGACCTATTGATTGAACTTCACTTCCACACCAACTCAACTTCCAGATTTAATAAGATTGCCATCCAAGTGCAAGTGGATAAGGAAGCCATTGGCTTATCGAGAGTCCAACATTTTTAATCTATGTGTAATCCGCCCTCCTGAGATATGTGTCACCCTTGTACAAAAACTTCTCTGGGAAGCATTCAGCCACACTGCAATTACTGCATGAAGACAACTCATTCACATATATCCACAAACTGCATAAACAAGCCAGGTACTCATATGTACATCTGAGTGAACTGTCTACAGCCAGGTACTCGTTTGTACATCTGAGTGAACTGTCTACAGCCAGGTACTCATTTGTACAGCTGAGTGAACTGTCTGTAGCCAGGTACTCATTTGTACAGCTGAGTGAACTGTCTACAGCCAGGTACTCATTTGTACAGCTGAGTGAACTGTCTACAGCCAGGTACTCATTTGTACAGCTGAGTGAACTGTCTACAGCCAGGTACTCATTCATACAGCTGAGTGAACTGTCTACAGCCAGGTACTCATTTGTACAGCTGAGTGAACTGTCTACAGCCAGGTACTCATTTGTACAGCTGAGTGAACTGTCTACAGCCAGGTACTCATTTGTACAGCTGAGTGAACTGTCTACAGCCAGGTACTCATTTGTACAGCTGAGTGAACTGTCTACAGCCAGGTACTCATTTGTACAGCTGAGTGAACTGTCTACAGCCAGGTACTAATTTGTACAGCTGAGTGAACTGTCTACAGCCAGGTACTCATTTGTACAGCTGAGTGAACTGTCTACAGCCAGGTACTCATTTGTACAGCTGAGTGAACTGTCTATAGCCAGGTACTCATTTGTACAGCTGAGTGAACTGTCTACAGCCAGGTACTCATTTGTACAGCTGAGTGAACTGTCTACAGCCAGGTACTCATTTGTACAGCTGAGTGAACTGTCTATAGCCAGGTACTCATTTGTACAGCTGAGTGAACTGTCTACAGCCAGGTACTCGTTTGTACAGCTGAGTGAACTGTCTACAGCCAGGTACTCGTTTGTACAGCTGAGTGAACTGTCTACAGCCAGGTACTCATTTGTACAGCTGAGTGAACTGTCTATAGCCAGGTACTTATTTGTACAGCTGAGTGAACTGTCTACAGCCAGGTACTCATTTGTACATCTGAGTGAACTGGGGCAATGTGGAGCGAATGAAATATCCCAAGCTTCAAAATGACAGCAAGTGGATTTGAACATCAGTCATTTCAACATCATAACCACTGTGTTATTGCGCACCACATAAATAATGTTTATTACTACAGTGTGCAGTTCTTTTCAGTTGAAGCTCACATCCCTAGGCCTTATTTAACATATCTTGAAAAGTGTCATGGTCCAACCACAAGAGTGCTGTGAAATTTTCGCATTACTACGAAACATTATTCAGCAGGACATGAACAGAATACAACTTTCTTTATTTCATCATGCAGTAGTAAACAATTTATAGTGCAAATGAATTAGTACAGTGAAGCAGTCCAGGTGTTGTTTTGTTTATACACTTTGGGAAATACAAATATTCACAGATGTTAAAAATGTTATACTTATTTGCAATAATTGCTGTAAATAGGCAGATATCAGGAATCACTAGTTGGGGGGCCCACCTATGCATGAATCTGTGTCGTCCAACGTGTAGCCTGCCTTGCAACGACGGCAGTTATTGGAGCCGGCACCAGTGCATTCATCACATGCACTGTGACACGCTACAACAAACACAATCATTGGTGCATGCATTAGTGCATTCATTGCAGACTTTCTGAATTTTACTACAGGGGCATTTTGTCTCAGTTCAACCAAGGCATGTTGAATACAAACACAGATGTGGAACTATATTATGTTACTATCAAGATTTAACAAGATTTGCCATCCAAGCCAAAGGCCCAGACGGCAAGTGGACAAGGAAGTCATTAGCTTACCGAGAGTCAAACAATGTTCATCTACGTGTAACCTGCCCTCCTAAGATACGTGTCAACCTTGTTTTTAAACATATTCACGCCACTAGCAGTTATACAATCCATAGACAATTTGTTCCATTCATTTATTGTCCTCTGTGAGAACGAGTGCTTCCTGATATCCAATCTACACTGATCCTTTACTAATTTTACCTCATGTCGTCTAGTTCTACTATCCTTCTTGAGTGAAAAAAACATATTTCTATCAATATTTTCATACCCATTCAATATCTTAAAAACTTCAATCTGATCTCCTCTTAACCTCCTTGTCTCTAGAGTTGTTAAACAACATTCTTTCTTTTTTATAAATATTGATAATATCTACTGCCGACCCCTCGTCTATCCACTTAGTGATTTCTTCCAAAAAACATAACATATTTGTTAAGCATGACCTCGCTTCTAGGAATCCATGTTGAGATGAATTTAATAATTTATGCTTAACAAGGAAGTCCACCACATGGTCTTTAATTAACCTTTCTAATAATTTACAAATCACTGACGTTAAACTCACTGATCTGTAATTCTCTGACTTATTTCTCGAACCCTTTTTAAATAATGGTAAGATATTTGCTTCTTTCCATTCAAACGGAACAACTCCCTCTTAATGACAAGTTGAACACTCTATCTACATATAACGGAGAATAAGCAGGCCAAATCTCAGAGTTCTAGCACAAATAGTGTGAGTTAAAATAGTATTTTAAGTAGAACAAGAAATCTTTTGAAAATGATTTCTGAAAATTAGCAAAAACTACAGAATCCGCCAAATTTGAAATGGTCACATCTCAGAAACTATTCGAGCTACAGCTCTATGGTTTGACATGTGGTTATACTGACATGTGGATTAATTGTTTTTTGTTTTTTATTCAAAAATAAGAGTGCTACAAGAGTATTATTTTGGTTGATTTGAGATGGAATGCCCCCACATTTTATTCTATTGTTAATCCCGTTTTTATTTTAATAAATTTTTTTCTAAATAGAAGTAACAGTAACTTACTTGAGCATCTGTAGGAGCCGGCAGAGTTGATACAGTATTCATCAGCACTACAGGGAGGCGAGTCCATCTCACACTCATTCACATCTGTGCAAGAAACAGTCATGAAACTGTTGTAAACACATCATTTGGAAAAGAAAGAGGCTTATAGTGCATTTATTTTCTCTACAGAAGGATTTCTTCCATGGCCGACGCTGTACTGCTTGAAGTTATCTTCATGTTAAAAATTGTGATCTTAAATTATATCTCCCATTCATGAAACAACAGCAAGTATATATATACATGTATAAAAATATACGCTCCTGTGACACCACTAAACCAATCACAGCACAGTGGTCAGATGGACGACGCAGTTTGAAATTACGTAGCTTCACTCCGGATGTTCGTTGCATGCGGAGTGGACCTGCTTTCTTGGATAAAAAAAAATGTCGACCCACCCTTCTTCCCGCTAGTTGTCGTGCTTAGCAACATCTTGTACATTGCCAGTGGAAGTGAAGTCGCCACCTTCCCTATGAAGCTTTCCCAGTGGACATTGGGTTTTTCATTTGGCCTTCTTTGCCCACTCACGTGGGGTTTTGGTGTGGAGTGGAAGATGACTTTCCTTCCATCCTCGATGTTATGATTGTTTATCGATTATTACGTTATGGCCCCACCTTTTAGGTTACTAAAGTATATAGAGTAGGAATTTTAGCAATTAGTGTATTCCGGTGCTGCAGTGTATGCAACTAGGCAGTGTGTCGATTACTGACGGTGATGGGTTAATGTTTTAATGTGCTGGTGACAATGCCATGAATTGTTTTGTGTTGTAGGAATATTACTACATGTACTGTATTGCTATGTCGAAATGTGGGCTCTGGGAGGATTGTGTCCAGGCGGCTTTGTATGAGGCTCAGCCACAAGCTTGGCATATGTTACAGGGTCCACATTTCATGACCTTAATCGGAATAGTATGCCATTAGGTATACCCTTAATAAACATCATTCATTTGGCCTTTTCATATCTTTACATCTGGCTTGCATTGTTGATTGCATATATTTATATATATATATATTTGGTTTAAAACAAATTACCATTTTAATGCCATGTTAACCCCTCATCAAGTTATTGTTGCTAAATATGCTAATGTTTTGAATAACTGCACTATATAAACCCTTTTTCTGGAGAGTGGGCACAAATAATAAATTTTGATCAGCTATGCTACTCAACATTTACAATAAACTATGCAGATGTATTTTGTGCTATTTATAGTAAAACATCAACATCATCATAAATCTGTCCAAATCATACATTTCAACATAGTAGTAGGTGGAGTACACTTCACCTTCACAGCCAATTTCTGTCAGAGTCCAGCCATCCTTGCATTCGTCACATGTCCCTGCTGTGTCATCGAGGCATGAACCCTTGCAAGACACATGACATGCTGAAACACAGTTACTGTTAACAGCCGAAGCCACGAAGACGACGCATGTTCAAGTACAGTATATTGCTAAACATGATTGAAGTTAACAAGACACCTTGTGTAGTGTCAATTAATTGCGTTGATGCAGAACTCTTGGTTCACTGTGTGAACTATTCACCTGCCACCTGCACATTGATGCAAAGGATACCTATACACAACTATCCTCAACCACTTACAGTGCCTAAATTAGAACTTTTCCACAATCTTATGACCATCATTGTATATTCAAAATATTAAATCTTACTGGGTTGTGTTGCTAGTACCAGTACCAGTTTACAAACACATGCATTGCAGATGAAAAGGTGGTCAAAACACTTGTTTTGACCAGTTCTCAACAACTTTTGTCCAATTTATGAAAACTACTCTTTCCATTTCCTTACTGACAATGAAGTGTATTAATATTATTATTTGAGTGCAGAGATAGCATTACTGTAACACTATAGTTGGTAGTACTAGTAACACTAGAGTTGGTAGTTGGCAAATACTGCATGTTAGCCACTGAGACATGAACTGATTGTATATATATACAATACCTTTGCAGACAGAACCTATCAACTGATGATATGTATACACTACTTTTGCAGACAGAGCCATCTATGTAGAATCTATCAACTGATGATATGTATACATTACCTTTGCAGACAGAGCCATCTATGAAGAACCTATCAACTGATGATATGTGTACATTACCTTTGCAGACAGAGCCATCTATGTAGAACCTATCAACTGATGATATGTGTACATTACCTTTGCAGACAGAGCCATCTATGTAGAACCTATCAACTGATGATATGTGTACATTACCTTTGCAGACAGAGCCATCTATGTAGAACCTATCAACTGATGATATGTGTACATTACCTTTGCAGACAGAGCCATCTATGTAGAACCTATCAACTGATGATATGTGTACATTACCTTTGCAGACAGAGCCATCTATGTAGAACCTATCAACTGATGATATGTGTACATTACCTTTGCAGACAGAACCTTCTATGTAGAACCTATCAACTGATGATATGTGTACATTACCTTTGCAGACAGAGCCATCTATGTAGAACCTATCAACTGATGATATGTGTACATTACCTTTGCAGACAGAGCCATCTATGTAGAACCTATCAACTGATGATATGTGTACATTACCTTTGCAGACAGAGCCATCTATGTAGAACCTATCAACTGATGATATGTGTACATTACCTTTGCAGACAGAGCCATCTATGTAGAACCTATCAACTGATGATATGTATACATTACCTTTGCAGACAGAGCCATCTATGAAGAACCTATCAACTGATGATATGTATACATTACCTTTGCAGACAGAGCCATCTATGAAGAACCTATCAACTGATGATATGTATACATTACCTTTGCAGACAGAGCCATCTATGTAGAACCTATCAACTGATGATATGTGTACATTACCTTTGCAGACAGAGCCATCTATGAAGAACCTATCAACTGATGATATGTATACATTACCTTTGCAGACAGAGCCATCTATGTAGAACCTATCAACTGATGATATGTATACATTACCTTTGCAGACAGAGCCATCTATGAAGAACCTATCAACTGATGATATGTATACATTACCTTTGCAGACAGAGCCATCTATGTAGAACCTATCAACTGATGATATGTGTACATTACCTTTGCAGACAGAGCCATCTATGTAGAGCCTATCAACTGATGATATGTGTACATTACCTTTGCAGACAGAGCCATCTATGAAGAACCTATCAACTGATGATATGTATACATTACCTTTGCAGACAGAGCCATCTATGTAGAACCTATCAACTGATGATATGTGTACATTACCTTTGCAGACAGAGCCATCTATGTAGAACCTATCAACTGATGATATGTATACATTACCTTTGCAGACAGAGCCATCTATGTAGAACCTATCAACTGATTATATGTATACATTACCTTTGCAGACAGAGCCATCTATGAAGAACCTATCAACTGATGATATGTGTACATTACCTTTGCAGACAGAGCCATCTATGTAGAACCTATCAACTGATGATATGTATACATTACCTTTGCAGACAGAGCCATCTATGTAGAACCTATCAACTGATGATATGTGTACATTACCTTTGCAGACAGAGCCGTCTATGAAGAACCTATCAACTGATGATATGTGTACATTACCTTTGCAGACAGAGCCATCTATGAAGAACCTATCAACTGATGATATGTGTACATTACCTTTGCAGACAGAGCCGTCTATGAAGAACCTATCAACTGATGATATGTGTACATTACCTTTGCAGACAGAGCCATCTATGTAGAACCTATCAACTGATGATATGTGTACATTACCTTTGCAGACAGAGCCATCTATGAAGAACCTATCAACTGATGATATGTGTACATTACCTTTGCAGACAGAGCCGTCTATGAAGAACCTATCAACTGATGATATGTGTACATTACCTTTGCAGACAGAGCCGTCCCTGTAGTACCTCTCACTGCATTCCTGACAGTTTTCAGGTCCTCCTGCAGTGCACTTGTTACACGCCTCATCACAACCTGGACACATCAACAACAAACATTCAGCAACAGAATCTCACATGGATGTTACACCACTCACCCTTTGCCACCCTATAAAACAGTCATTTGTAATTCACGCAGTCACTGTAATTGTTAACTTTTCATGTGACTATTACAGCGTTATGTATCTTTTTTTTAGATAATGTGGATTTTTGTACTCTAAATGTTATTTTTATGTGTTTACTGTCTTCACTGTCTTCACTGTAGCACACGCAGTTGTGATAATGAACGAGTGAACAAAGGTGGACAAATCAAAAACAGTGCCGAACTACTGAACTCGTTGTTTGCAGTTATTGAAAAATTCCAGTTGATCCTTCTTTTATTGTGTGCATTCTTTATTACTAATACAGAACTCAGAAATTCACTGTCAGATGGTGTTGTAGCTTCTCAGAATTTTTGACAGTTTCAAACGGTGTTAAGCAAGGTGGAATCTTTTTAACGTCTACATGGATTACTTAAGTGTAAATTTTAATAAACTACAAATTGTTTGTCTTTATGCAGGAACCATAATGAATCATATGATGTATGCCAATGACCTTTGTGTTTTTTCACCTAGTGTTTCTGGGTTGAGAAAATTCACCGATTGTTTTGCCGAGTATGGCAATATGTTTGATATAACATACAATGCCAACAAATCTTTCTGTATGGTTATTGATAACAAACTTGGGGATAAGAAAAATATTCACCCTCTTGTTATCAATAACCAAACACTTCCTCACACTGAGAAATGTAAATACCTTGGCCATATTATAAACAATAACTTTACTGATGATATTGCAAGGCAGAAAAGATGTATCTATGCGCAGGCAAATGTTTTAGCCACAAAATTTTACTTATCCAACAGTACCATTAAAACAACTTTATTTAATTCATACTGTGGTTCAATGAATACCTCAAGTCTTTCGTGTAATTTTTAAAAACAGAGGCTGAAAGGTATTACTGTTGCTTATAACAACAGTTTTAGAATTTTACACAACTTGTCACCCCGCTGTGGAAATCATGTTTGCTACTAATTATATTAACTCCTTTAACGAACGCATTCACTCATAAACTTTTAGCCTTTTATGCCGGTTAGAAAAGTCTGATAATATACTTTTTGTTAATTATTTTCACACTTTTATTTATTATCGAAGTAAATGATTAAACATTGGATTGATCAATTGTATGCTTTTAATTCATGTGTGTACTTTTATATATATATATTTTTATTCTAACTTATTTTACATATATTTTTACTGCATGTCATGTATGTATATTTATATATTTAATTCTCACTACATGTACCTTTAATATTCAACATGTGCGTATATTTGTTTTTTTTACTTGTATTGTATGTATATATATATATATATATATATGATCATATATACAGGCTCTTGTCTGAAATAAAACATTATTATATTATGTTATTATGATACAACTGCATAGTGGTCTCTTAATTTTGCCATGGACGTGATGTGTAACATTATATAAATATCTTGATGGAATTTATTTGTTAAATTGGTGTGGCAGACTAGAGCGCTTTGTTTTCAATGTGACGAGTGCAGATTTGTCAATCAGCAAAATTTTTCAATGTCGTTGGAGAATTTCAGGCCTTTGTGGGGGAAGGTGTAGGTCAACTATTTTAATACAGGTTTTCTTGGCTGGCACGTCAATCCCTTGAGACAAGGTTAGCATGTGTAAAATATATTGACTAAATGATCAGTAAGATCTACCTTTGCAGGAGAAGGAACCGTCGTTGTTGACACAGTATTCATTCTCTTTGCATGGTGATGTTTCTGCTGCACACTCATCAATGTCTGTAGGTAATAACAAACAACATCAAATACAGTATGTGATGACAACTTCTGCTCTATGATATCTATACCAAAACTGATATTATGAGACATTTATTTAAAATAAAAAGCTGGAACATATGCAGATGAACTAAGAAAACAAGTTACTTGATTCACAAATCAACCCCTCAAAAATAAATCACTCCAACTGTTTAATTCAAAGTCTAGTAGGATCAGTACCCTTTATCTCCTCGGCTTCTTAAGGCCTGATACGGCAGTCTGAAATACGTAAGAAATTATTTTTTGGACAATTTTTGTTTTGTTCACTTATTGACAGATTGATATATCTACTTCACAACAAAGATCGTTTTTTAACAGTTACTCACCGCTAAGTCACTATTTTAGCACTAACTTAGATCGCCCATCAAATGTGAAATGACAATAAAAATGTGAATCGACGAAACACGCCAAAAGTAGTCCATGTTTGTGCCTTGACAACGACCACGTTCGTTCACCGTACGCCATTTTGTTTGGTATTAGAAAAACCGCCGTCTTCTTGGCTATTTGTCAGTTATGTTGGTAGTCACGCCCCTTTCTTCCAAAGTTGATTTTTCCCGCGTTGAAACCCGGTCCAAATTCCCGACGATCTCCTTATTTAGCATTGAACATATGCAAATGAGACACGGAATTGGCCGAAAGCAAGTTCGGGGGTCATTCAGCCTCCTTCTCGCGGTTTTATGACGCGTTTTTTTCTGAAAACGAGGCGCGGAACATCCTGGGTGCTATTTTATGACGCGTTTTTTCTCAGAACGAGGCAAACCAATCCCACGATGCTATGCGTTTAGTTTCCTGTTTATATTATTCGGAGTTGTTGCTACGGAGAATTTTTTGACAGCTAGTCAGCGAACAATGTTTTAAGTGAAATAGATAGTTTAATCGAGATGCCGCCGAAGAAATCGAAACTTGTACGGAAGCGATTGAGTGTATGCAATGCTGCACATCGATGGTCGGCGAAGAAAGTCGATTTTGCAGCCGTAATCGACGGCGAAACCAACTTTGCAGAAGCAGACGACACTGCGACTGACACTGACAGCGCCGGGAAGACCGCGACAGCTGACACTGGAGCAACTGCACAGCTACCGGGAGTGGCCCAGGCAACACCGTGTCGCCATACAGTCGCCTCTTCACGGAAGATCGACACGATGAACGCCATGAAATCTGACAACTGTGCTGATAGCAATGAACAGGGCAGTCGAGACTGGTGCATCATCGACGTCGGCCAACTGAACGAACTCATCGCTGACGTCTCCTGCCCTGCCTGTCACAGTGTTGGAGCACTATCCGTGGTGAAAAATGGACTGCCGGCGATGGGATTTGCCGAATCCCTTCATCTTCAATGCACACACTGCCCACACACTGGCAGTTGTGTGTATTCATCACCGCGACTTCGTGATTCAGCAAAACAGAATGTCGCATTTGAAATTAACACCGTCATGACCATGCTGACACATGAGCTGGGCAAGGGACATGGGGCATTGCAGACGGTGCAGAAGGTGCTGGGCGTCAACAATATGCACATCAGGACTTTCGAACGACACAACCGCAAACTACAGAAGGCGTGCCAGTCAGTCGCTGACACCAATTTGGACACTGCTGCTGAGGTGATCCGTGGGGTATATGGTGATTTGATGGACAATACGGGAGTCATAGATTTGACTGTCAGTTATGATGGCACATGGCAGAAACGGGGTTTTACGTCCCACCATGGTGTCGGTGTCATCATTGAGGTGCAGACTGGACTAGTCATCGACTATGAGGTCCTGACGAACTACTGCCATGCATGTGCACTGGCAGAGAACAGACTCAGTGCAGGAACACCAGAATTCGAAGCATGGCAAGCTGCACACATTGCGTGTGATCGAAACTTCGACGGGTCTTCGAAGGCGATGGAAGCCGAGGCTGCCAGACGCATCTGGAACCGCTCTGTGGAGGCGTACTCGTTTCGTTACACGCACATCCTGAGCGATGGCGATTCAAGTACATTTGCTGCTCTGACACAGTTGGAACCCTATGGGCCAGATCACACCATTGCCAAGCTCGACTGTGTGAACCATGCCGAGAAGAGAATGGGAACAGCACTACGAAAGGCTGCCAAGTCGGCGAAGTTGGGTGGACGTGGTGTTGGCCGGTTAACCACCCTGAAAGCAACCAAGCTGCAGACCTACTACGGCCGTGCACTTCGAGGCAACGTGGGGAATGTGGATGCAACAAAGGAAGCTGTGTGGGCAACACTTTTCCACTCCATGTCCACCAACCACGACCCACATCACCGGAGATGTCCATATGGACCAGACAGTTGGTGTATCTTCAACAAGTCTGTCGCTCTGGGACTGCCGATGCCACTGCACGAGGCCAAGACTGTTGGCACCTTGCTCGACCGTGATGTCGCCCAAGAACTCATTCCCATCTACAAGCGGATGACTGATGACAATCTGTTGCTACGCATGACGACTGGTGGCACACAGAACGCCAACGAGAGCCTGAACAGCCTGATCTGGCTGTACTGCCCCAAGACACAGTTTGTGGGTCATCAGAAAGTGGTTTGTGCGGTGCAGTCGGCTGTGTGCCGGTTCAATGGTGGTGCCACTGCTACTACTGAGAGGATGCGGTATTTAGGCATCGAGCCTACTGAGATGCAGATGGCCTGCATGGTGAAGACCGACCAGCGCAGGGTGCAGTGTGCCATGCGGGCAGCGGACAACAACGTCAAGATGATGCGAAAGAATCGCCAGACGTCACAGAAACGTGCAATCGCAGAACTCGAGGCTGGCGAAGGAATCCAGTATGGTGCTGGACAGTTCTAGTGTGTGCAGTGCAGATGTTATAACTGGACACATTTCACTCCATTTCACTCCATTTTGCTTGATATTGAAATGGTGTCCATGATGACAGACATATTAAAATTTATTGCGTTATACTGTTGAAATATATCGATCAGAAATAACTTGTTATGCATCACACTGTGCCATATGACGTATCTGGATGCTATGTTATATATAGCAAGAACTTCAGAGTTAGTGATGATTGACTGACGTGTCATCAAACATGTGATGATTGTATATGAACGCACATACGCCTGCTGCATTTATAAAATGCCTCAGTGAAGTGGTGCTTAGGCTGATTATGGGGATATTCTTATAAAACCTGTTTCTGTAGTCATTATACCGTATACTGACTTGAAGCAAGCAAGTCTGTGGAGTGCTACATGCAGTAAATTTTTATGTTTCATGGACGTCTCAAGTCACAACCTGTGCAGTGTGAATTATATATGGAAACTATCTGAACTGATGCATCCTCGATGATTCTTTGCATTATATGTGTATGGGGGAGGGGTGGGAAGACATGATATAATTGTCACTGTTAATGGACATTCATATATTATTCATGGATATTAAGACTATTATTTTGTTGCTTATTTGCAACATCACGATTGTACATGGACGCACATATGCTACATTTGCAAAAATGAAATTATACTTTCTTAGGTAAAATAACCCTCTGAACAGGATTCTTTACATGATAACCTATCTATATTGCATGTTACATGCATTCAGTATGCATGTTTGATGTAGGTATCATGTCACAACCTATTTAATGTGAATTATATGTGAAAACTGCCTGAAATGGTGCGTCGGCTATGATAACTTGCATTATCGATTATGGGGGTGGGGGTAAACTATGATATAATTGTGTCACTATTAATTAACTATTACTGTTATAAACATACAGATATTGTATATAGATGGTAAGGCTACCATATGGATGCTTATTTGCAAGATCTAATGTGTGCAACACATTAAAATTACTTAGTTCATACTTTGAGTGCCGTTTTCTCAGTTATCACTATTTTTCGGGTAAAAGTGAATAGAACTCAAAAACTAACCAACTGATGCATACCAACTTTACACACAGTAATAATGCCATAAATATCTACATTCCTGTGCATTGAAATAATGATCAGTCATCTGGATTATATACTGGGGGGGTTTGAATGTGAAAATTTTGAAGATAAAAATAACAATTTCAAAAAAATATTTCAAAAAAAATCTATATAACATATGCAAATGGCCATGCACAGAAAGTTAGAATAGTTCATTACCTAGATAGAAACATTTGAGTACTTTAAATTAGCCTAAGGGTTTCAGTTTTCTATTCATTTAAACTTTTGTTATTTTTACGATTTGTTTTTCCATTATTACCCCCTCCCGCACTTAAATATTTCAAGAAAAAAATTTTAATGATGAAATTTCCTTAGTTTCAATACAGGTACTTCATACAAATCATTTGTGATGAGATTTATCAGTTAAAAAAAAAAAAAATGTTGCCGTGTCCTGTATCCCCTTAAGTGTTCAAATGTCCAGAGTAATTAGGGAAGATCTCAAAACAATGATGTATAAAATATATGTCATTGCCATGAAACTTTGAATTCAACCAGTGGATGGACACCTGTAAAAATGTCTTTGTTCTTCCTGCTCTAACCATCACATAGCATTCATATTCAGCCATAATAGTGCAAACCTGCCTACATGCGTTCAAAGTCAACACCCTTATAAACTGTGTTAGGAAAATAAACAATGTTTTGGGGAGAAACACATCAATGTAAAACATTAAATGAAACAGCTGCTATGCCCATCCCACATGAAACCAATTGTTTAGATCATCCCTCATACATGTTTTGAGATCATCCCTTACCGACACAGCCGTCTTCCTCTGACATGTTCCATCCCTTCTTGCACTCATGACAGCCTCGTGACCCTTCCTCGTCACAGCCTTTGTCACACGACTCGTGACACTCTGAAACCGTCATGTAACAACAATAAATGAGACTGCTGAGGACTTGCTGCCTCAAACATCTTACAGCCTCATAAAGTGTAACTTCAAAGAATTTAAAAGAATACTTTTATTTCAGGCATTTAAATAAGTTTAAAAAAAGGAGTTCAAAAATTAAACAATCAAATGTATATAAATAGGATGTAAAATAATCATTAATGACATTATACAATTATTATTTAATTTTTAATGTTATTTTTATTGTATTTATAACATGCTGTGTCCAATACTCTGGGTGAAAAACCTGTTTAAAGGTGCAAACACAATGATAAAGTTAATTTAAAATAAGTTGAAAAGTTAAGTGTTTTCAATCATCATGTCTGTTCAAACCAAGTTGGCCAACTTTGCATATAATAAATTTTAATTTCACAAGCCTTAGCTTTAGCACTGACCATCTAAAGCAGAGAGAAAACACAGGAGATCAAACAAAAATCTGGACGATAACGACTGACCTTTGCATTCAGTATGAGACGTGTTCTTCTCGACTTCGTAATAACCCTCCTTGCACTCATCACACAGCTCCCCCTGGTAGCCATCATGACACTTACACTTTCCCGTACCCTGTCTTGTGCCATCGCCCTACAAATAATTCACATCAAAGATTAAACATTCTTAGATGTCACTATGAATTATATAAATGGAATACATGGTGCTAACAATGTGAAAATACACATTTTAATAACATATACCTGTGTCAAAGTAAACATTACTCTCACATAATTATATAATAAATGCCTGACTTTGTTACATCACAAAACAAGTATCTAAAGGTGCTTAATCAATTCGATTGTTTTGCTAGTCTCATTTCAAATAAATTTTGCGAAAAAACAAACCTACCTAATATCCACCTCAACATGCTAGCTCGTTTGTGCAACTTTTGTATGTAGTTTTTGTGAAATCATCAGACAAACTATTAAATTACTTAATGCAAGCATTAACTGAAGTGAAAATCCAAATGCCGAAAAATCACGATTTTCTTCCTTGGTGAAATTTTGTAACTTTGTCATGGGATCGGCGAGAGGATGCAGGTCACGCCCATGATCTGCATTGACCCACGCAGTGTTTAACATTTTGGATATCCACTATTTTGATCCTTACCAGATCTAACGACTAAAGTCAATTCTTTCGATGATTTTAACAAAAATAGGCATTTTTTATTAAACAGACTGCGCACATTACATAACCTAGTAACAAACTGCACATCTGGACATAAGTGAACTGGATTCGCGATGGGCTGAACCACTTGAGGATGCAGCTTTAAAGAGATATTTATATCAGTTACTGTGTCAAGATATATCCTTTTTATGGAAGGTTTTCCTAGTTTTTGTACTAGACCAATTTATTTAAAATTTAAATAAATAGGTCAACCTGGCACAACCAGGGAAGCCAGTGGTTTCTTCCCAGGCAATAACTAGGATGTCACATCACTGACAATTAGACAACCATGATCCAGATTTAACAGTATTCCTTCAGGCTCCTCGTTTCTGGTAACCCGACGGAAATTGTTGTAGCTACGGGCTACTGGGCTACTGCTATTTCGAACCCTGTAAATGTCTTGAGAAATTGAAATTAAATGTATCAAGAGGTTCCCTCTGGGTAACAACAGACACATTGCACAAGTGAAACCCAGTCACTGTTTTCCTAGTATAGTACTATGGATATTGCCAATATGATTCTGGTGATAATGCAATAGATTTAGTTATACATTGTTCACCATCAATGGGGACTAGCGAGTAGACTTCAGTGCAGTTGACAGTGCTAGAGCGCCAGGTGTTGTGAAACAATAATAGAAATAAGTGAAACAATAATAGAAATAAGTTAAACAATAACATAAATAAGTTAAACAATAGAAATGATTGAGGAAGACTCACAGTGCAGTCGCCATTGTTCTTGCAGGGTCTGTTAGGACCACCAGGGCAGTCAAGACAATCTTTGCCAAATGTTCCGTTTGGACAGCATACTGAAACATGATGACAGATACAAAAGTGCTATTTATTTACGTTTATGCGGTACATTAGCTGTTTGTTATTTGAACTGATTAAGTAAATCAGTTTCAATACACACTGATGCTGAAATTTAACAAGATTGCCACCCAAAGCTAAAACCCCAGATGGCAAGTGGACAAGGAAGCCTTTGGTTTAACAATAGTCCAACAATTCTTCATCTAATTCTATGTGTAACATACCCCTCCGAAATATTTGTCAATTTTGTTTTTAAATATAATCACACTGCTAGCATCTATACAATCAGTAGATAATTGGCTACATTCTTTTATGTGAGAATGAGTACTTTCTGATATTTAGTCTACACTGTACCTTCACCAATGTTACTTCGTGTCTTCTATCTTTCTTAAGTGAGAAACAATACTTCTAGCAATATTTTCATAACCATTCAATATCTTAGGGCATATCTGTCACAAATTAATAACAGCAGTCAGGCAAATGTGTGCTGCTGCGCATTACCTTTTATCTTGTCAATACATAAGTATTGATGGAGATCAGCGTCTTCCTTGACCGCGTATTCCTTGAACCACCAATGTTCTATCAACTCTTCGTGTTCCTCTACCATGTGAGCCACCTGGTGAATCAAACAAACACTATTACAATAATTACCATGTGAGCCACCTGGTGAATCAATCAAATACTAGTAATTACATTACAAGGACAGCATTACACAACAATTACACTGGCAATGACTTAATGTAACATACTAAGGGCTTTCAATGCAAAAATATTCAAAACATAGAAATAAGCAAAACAAAAGGCATATGCATCAAAATCAACAATGTGTATCTTTACTTGACATACTTTAGTTTTACAAAAGGATAACCAAATTTAAAATAATAATTTAGATGTTCAAAAGAAAACAAAGCAGTTTACAGAAAACGAAACGATCAACTTAAAAACAAGCTAAAATTGCACAAATGAATCAAACTTGTTTAGTCTGGGAATGTTTTGCATTGCATTGAACAATTTAAAATTGGATCTGGCGCTAAATAAAATATATTATTATCATTATGTGTTGATTGTAATGCCTACCTCTTTTTCGCCCTCTGAAGAGATCTTGTCTATGATTTCTACGAGTCGTGTTTCACTGAAAAAGTGGGAATATTTATTATATCTACTACAATTAAATATTATTGAAAAAGGAAATTCTCATAAACCAGATTGCTACTACTTCACTAAATGCGAGTTTTTGTTCAAAATAATTAAATTCTCTTTTATTATGAGAATGACTTTTGCGTACTCAAATTATATATATATATATATATATATATATATATATTCTTTAACAATTGTCAACGTTACTTCAAATAATAAATGCATATTCTATGGTATGGCCTAAATACTGATGCTGTACAAGAACTTCCAACAGTGCACCTGTGAAGCTGAGTCTACAACAGGCAATAAATCACCACAAGTAAATTTTTACACAGTTATACATACATACATACATACATGTCATGCGGGTCCAGTTACATAAAAAATCAAGTCATCATAGTAAAGCATTATCTCAGGAAAATGCATTATTAGACATTACTGCATATTCTTGTATAGCTATCCTGTAGAAGATTGTTTTACGGCAGCTGTGTTTTAAATTACCTATTTGCATAATTGCTGAGTTTCCTCTCCTCCCAAGCTGTGTTTCCACCACCAAAGTTTGACTTGGCGGTACTCTGCACACCCTGGAATACAATCAAAGAACAAACATACAACATGGAAGGCAAGGCTAACTAAAACACTATAGTGTAAGGACATATATAAGAAAACAGAGAAAGTCACACATAAATTAGACTAGTGAATTGTAGCTTGTACTATGGTAGAACCTCATAATAGCTTTATATGTAACTCATCAATCTAAAGTTCACTTAATTTCAAGCTTGTTTTCAGACTGCCAGAATCATTAGCCACCACTAACAGTGACACATCATGACTTCATGAAACATTCACATACATATTGTGCTATAATTGTACTTAAACTGACATGTTTGGTCAACAAACATTTGCTGTACATTGAAATCCATGCAAAGGTAGCCTGAATAATGTATTGATCACACACAAGTATGCACTGCGAGATGGGATTGGTGATTTTAGTTTTAACTGTTTGAATCAAAACTTGCAAGAATGTAGTACATTGAAGACATGAGAGGATCAGAGTTACTGAGGTTATTAACTGATAAATTAATGTGTTTGTCCACAAACTCCTCCAATCTCATAATGAGTCTCACACACAGCTAGGTTGTAAACAGTCTAAATGTTTCAACAAAATGTTGCACAAAAAATAAACCTTTCAATACTTACGCTCTTAAAATTATTTACAATTTTTTGGCATGTCTCACATTTGTCTGCCTTTGCCGCCAATACACTGGAGAACAGGGCAGTCAGTACTGGCAATAGACCACACCATGCAGTAGTTGGTAGAATCATCTCTGTCTGCCCTAGAAGACACAACAGTTCAAGTCAGTACAAACATATGATAGACAAACAGCTGTTATATTGTGAACACTGGTTACAGAGAAGCAAAAAAACACACACACAGACACACAGGCTAGTTACTAACTTAACTAAGTTGAAAGAATGTGCCTAAGTCTAAGGCTTAAGCCTTAGCTCAGGCTAATCTAGTGATTTGTGGTGGAATCTAACAAGCAGAAATGCCAGAATTCAGAAAGAACTACATTCTATAACTTTTCATCATATAATTTATAGTGTTTGAACTTGATGAAATTGCCCAACATAGTGAGTTGTGGTGGAATCTAACAAGCAGAAACGCCAGTGGCAGAATTCAGAAAGAACTACATTCAAGAACTTTTCATCATCTGATTTATAGTGTTTTTGAACTTGATGAAATTGCCCAACTTTTGAGAAGAAAGGTTTACAAAATGTCTTACCAAAAACTGTCAATTGTTTTATTTATTGTTCATGTATCCTAGCGTAGGTTATATAGGCTACGCTTACGGGTCTGAGGTCCCATTCAGAATATACTGACAGTGACAAGTGCTGTCAGTGACAGTGTCACATTGGCATTTGAATGCCCGGCTTGCTACCCGCTGGAACGTTGGTTTTGGACTCAAACCTGATGCCTTTTGAATGCAGTTTATTTAGCTAATTGAGTCCAACAACCATAAACAAACACCATACTTACTCTATACTCAATCAAACTGCCATAATCTCGAACGAATCGATATACCTTGCCAGAAGATGCACAGCAGTGCCTTCGAGCAGACAGCTAGTTGTAACGAATATTAGCCAATAAACTCACGCCACGATCGGTGCGCCGTGTGGATTTGGAATCAGGAACTACTTCATGACTATCCGTTAGGTGGCACTACAGTTAAATTAACTTTCCTAATTAACCGTTTGAGGCGCTGTGACTATTTATTTTGCGATGGCGGAGGGTGAGAAAAATGTTGGATTATCGTTTGGGTTCGCAAAGAAAAAGGCTAAGGTCCGATTGGTCAATTCTGTGATCGGAGAAAAGCAAGATGCAGGCAGTGGAGACGAAGTAGATTTTATCAAAGTCATTGATGGGAAACAAGTAAAAAGGTATATATTGAGTCTAAAACTGTGAGCGATATTACGGTATTTACTAACGGGTCCCGGATGTTTCGGCCCATGACGGGTTCGGCCCACGCCGACGGATGGTTCAGCCCACTTCGCTGAAAACCACGTCGCTATTGAATTCGGCTCACGCTAGTAGCGGAATTCTAAACGGCGGAAAAAAAAATTAATTATGATTGCACGCAAAAACATACGCACACACTAATATAGTAATATATAATTACTGTAGAGCATTATCCATAAGATAACGGATATGACATAATAAATTTTAGACCGGGAAAGTCGGGAAATGTTTATAACTGAGGCATCTGACAATTCTAGATTTGAAAATGCTAATAATTTAGCATATCACATCACATTTCCTAGTAACAACACGCAAGTCGAAAATAACGAACACAATAAGGTCCACAGGCCCCACTTTCTAGTTAGAATACGATAGTCGTCTCGGCCCACTGGCACCAGTTGCATACACGGTTGATTCGGCCCATGAGAGCAAAAACACTTCCTGGTTCACCGGTTGCGAAAACGGTTGGTTCGGCCCATGGGCCAAACCGGTTATGGGCCAAAACATCCGACACCCTTATTACTTGCTAGTTACTCTTTCAACTTAGAGCCTTGACAGGCTGTTATAGGACTTCTAGAACCATTTAATCAACTGATTTCAGTGTCAAACAAAAAGAAGAAAAGAAAGAAATTGTAATTCCACTGATCCAAGTGAACAGATGGAGGCATGCAATCAAACCTGAAGACCTGGACAAAAAGACAGAAAGGACTGGGGAAGAGTCTGCAGATCACACCAGAGCTGTTAATACCAAACGTGTTGGCACCGAAGCTGTTGAATCAGCGGACCAGCAGGCCGCCAGTGAGATACTAGCTGGTGGGTAGCACATCTGTCTTTCACTCTTTGCCATTTATCTTTTCTCAAGTTTTGGCTGTGTTTGTAGGACATTTTCACTACATGTTCTTTGAATATCTTTTGCCTATAGATGTCAATAAATACTAGTATTGTTTGCCTACAAAGTATAGAAATGGTTAATATTTTTGCCTGCAAAGCATAGAAATTGCTAATATCGTTTGCCTACAAAGTATAGACATTGCTAATATTGTTAGCCGACATAAATTGCTAATATTGTTTGCCTACAGACGTTACTAATATTGTCTGCCTACAGACATTAGTAATATTGTCTGCCCACAGATGTTGCTAGGACACACGAGGCAGATGAAGCAGGGGAGACAGATTTTGCAATTCCCTTGCTGATGAGGAACAAGGTTCCAGAAGGCTTTGAGACAGACGATCGACTGGATGTCGCTTTGAGACCTAAAGAGGTAATTTTTCAATTGGCTGGGGTTTCTTATACGATCTTGTAGAATATATAAACCGGTATATATAGATATATATATACAGCCAGTGCATGAACTGGCTAGATTGCAAGGAATAATATTTGACTCCTGAGAGATGTACGTCTGTATGTTGTAAAAATCTCATTACCGGTAGCAGCATTGTGCTTTTTGTAAGTATAAACAATATAGTGCCACAAGATGGCATATTATCTAACGCGTTCGCATAACTTGAACAATCAACCAGATCTTCCAAAATCTGTATCAGCATTGAGACATCCGCGTAGACCTCTGTCTTGGCCAAGGTCAACCACGTAAAGGCAGGTATTGTTGTATCCACCTATTCAGGCACATACACAACCAGGAGGGTTTGCACACACACAGTCACACACGTGCACCAGCAGGTCATAAATGGTTTTGTTTCAAAGTACAGCTGTAGTTTGTAAAATTCCCGACAATTATCACAGGGTTACCCAGTAATAAAAAAAATTTGTGAGATATAAACACTTGATAAACAAGAAGATTCCACTCAGTGCGTTTGATGTGTTGTTCAGCCAGAATCCGCCGACTACGACAGAGTTCCCATTGATGACTTTGGCTTTGCGATGTTGAGAGGCATGGGCTGGGAGGCGGGACAGGGACTCGGCAAAAACAAACAGTGAGTAGGTGATGCCCTGCCCAGGACACCTGATTGTTTTCCACCTGGTTCGATTTACTTGCTCCTGTGAAAGAAAACAATCCTGTGGAGTTGTGTCGTATTTGATTTCGCCAGTTCATATATTTCTATGTTTGTTGTTGTCTTTTATTTTAGATGAGGACATTGAATTGTATAATTATCCAAGAAACAACAATCTCTTTTTAATGTATCTAATGCATTGCCAGTGCATGATGGAGTTTAACAGTAACATGCGATGTATGCATGCACCATCCCAGCATTAAATACCATGGGTAGATAGAGAGAGTGCTAAAAATAGACAATGGCACAGGTTGTAAGTTTTTGTCTTCCACACGCAGGGTGATAGCTCCTATACAAGCCGTGGCCCGACCCAAGGGACTTGGCCTTGGTGCTGACAGAAGTACACTATTACAGAAAAATGGAGAAGCAAAAGCTGGAATAACAAATGATGAGGAGAACTTGGTGTTAGAGAAAGGAGCATACTGCTTAATCATGAAAGGCAGACACAAAGATCTCTACGGTGTGGTAAGTCTGGTAAAGTCAGTGTAGATCTTTATTTAAATATCTGTAATAGACAATATTCACACACATTAGCACAAGATTTTGTGACAACCCACAACCATAATTTTATTCATTGCTGATAGGTGTCGTACATGTTGCTGATATAGTCTGTTGTGTGACAGCAGATTATAATTTACCACTGACTATGCATGCTACCTAAGTAAAATGATCCCTTTTGGAAATTATAACTTAAAATGATAGAATATTTGTATGACCCGTTTGAGAATCTACGTTTCAGTGCTGTCACAAACATTGCAATGACATCACAAATGTACACACTATTCACACGTGTGCATGTCAGCACTAGCTTTTGTGATGACCTGCAAACGTAGTTTTATTATTAGCTTGTAGGTGTTGCAAATGTTGTTTATTGTTATTGTAAATGTATATTTTTTTGAATATTTTCATTGTAAATTTACATTAAGACAATCTCTTGTGCTGTTCAGGTTGAAGGGCTGGATGAAGATAATGCCCAGGTGATGGTCAAACTGACCCTCAGTCGCTACATGGCCACAGCCAGCCAGTACGTTGTTAAGCTGGTCAGCAAGAAAGAATACGACAGATACTCTAAATACCTCAGTGAGTGGCTCCTATTTTTTATTGTTCTGTCTCTGGACGGTCAACTTTTGCAATTTTACTTTTACTATAACTGTGTCAAAAATAATTGAACAACAAGCTTCTACAAACAGTGTATGTGTGGGTGCACATGCAGGCATGCATGTGTGCATGCATGTGTTCATAACACATGCACATGCATGAATAAAGCTAAATCATGGGTATAACTGAACTGTTATTACACAGACTTTCTCGACGTTTTCCATGAAACTAGCTTTTATGTAGTTAAACAATCCTGAATGTTTTTATCAATAGTATAAATTATATATAAATTAGCTCTTCTAAATTGACATGTGAGTCATTTATTTCTGTTTATCATATTTTATTGACTTGCCAAGTCACCTGTTTGTAACTTATCAACTGTATGAACGCAGTGGAGTAAGCCTTGATGTTTGTCACTACACAAGTGTTCTTGTCTTTACTGTTTGCTAGTCATGAATCGCGGGGAAGGTGGCACAGAACTGTCACAGCACTAGTTATCAGTAACAAAGTCACACATTCTTAGTATTCTAAGCTCAGCCACATCTAATGTCCATTGTCCTCCTGCATGTGTTGACTGTAGTGCACTGAGACTGATTTGAATTATGTAGTTTCTTTTTCTGAAATCAAACATGTTCAGATATGTAGTTGCTTGTAATTTACCTATTTTAACTCTCTGTTGGTGCATTTAACAGTTTTAGTAGTTTCCTCCCCTCCCCTCTTTCAGCAGGAGACAACCACCAGTCTCCAGTGCTGGAACCATGGCTGACCCACAGCATGAATAAATGGTTGTTGAGAACCATTCAGACCTGTGACAATGGGAGCCATGGATGCCACCGTGTGCCAATCTTCTGGGTTTTTTTTCATTCTGCAGATAAAACACAGGTGGATAGATACAAAGAGGAAGAAAGCAAGAAGCAGGCAGCACAGGAACACCGGTCAATGGAGAGTAAAGATGAACACACGAAAAACAGTTCTCAACATGAACATCACAGAAAGAGGAAGCATGATTATGATCGGTACTGAACTATCAAATTATTGAAAAATTCTCAGGATAGTTCATTTTCATGATCACATCATTCTTGTTCCATTTAACTCATAGTTTTATTTACCTGTATAGACTTTCGCCAATATTGTCAAGGTGGCTTCATCAGTACTATAGAACATGTAGTATAGGATGTACCACTTCATTTTGGTGACAGTCATCATCATTAGTACCGATAAAGCCATCTTGACAAGATTGGCAAAAGCCTGCAGGTAAATAAAACTTTAGGATATGAAACAAGAATTGTATGATACTGAATTGTCTTCTACAAACACTAATTTTATTGTTATGGTGTAAACAATTTAATCACACACCCACATCTTGAATGCTTGAAACTCCCTTCTCAATTTATTTAACCTATCACAAATTAGGTTCGTGGATACTAAAATATGCAGTGCCTGAATAGATTAAATAATATATGAAGGTTTAACAAAATAGTTTGTACTTCTCTTAAAATCATTGAAAGAATTTACTTTGATTGTTAGATCAGGTAACTTGCAAAAGCATGAATAAGCTTAACTAACTGTTACTGATACAGACAATAATTTGTCCGATGATTTCACCAAAACTAAATAAAACATTTTCACAAACAGGCTGTCACCTTTAAGCCAGCTACAATAATTAATTTCTTTTGTTATTTGTGGATGTTTTGTGTTGTTTAGTGACAGTACAGTGTACTGTTTCAGAGCCGCTAAGTCAAGTGAAGAAGACAGCAAGAGATCAGCCAATGGCAGTGGCCGTCGCAAGAAGCGGTGGATGCAGTCAAACCTACGTGTCCGCATTGTTGATACTCACTATAAGAAAGGGAAATACTACAAATCCAAGGTTGTTTATTTTATTATGCATAGACAATAATATGATAATAATATGCACCTTTGTGCATTAAAAGTTTGTGTTAATATGTATGAGATTTAAAATATTTTATTTCATTCATTTTATGTAAAGTACATTGAGCTTTCAAGGAAACAGCACTATTTAAAAATAAATATTGTGAAAAATATAGTATAACTTTCAAAATCAACTGTATGTTCACATCGTACTTTAATTGACAGGTGGTGATAGAAGATGTGATTGACAGAGACACTTGTATATGTAGAACAGAGGACGGTAAAGTTCTTGAGGGTGGGTAGACCTTGATTCATCATTTTGGATTAATATATGCTGAAACGTGAGATGTTGTTGATCTGATATTACGAATGGCAGATTTGGTTCTTCATTGAATTTTGGATGAATGTAACAATTACTGATGATTGTCATTCTCTATAAAAGATAGTTTTGGTTACTTTTATTTTAATAGTATTTTTATTATATTTGTTGAATAATAAGTCATAAACAAGTGTATATTGGAACCAAGATTACTAATAAAATAAAGATAACATGTGTACCTTGGGTAATCTAATATGTTATAATGCCTCTCATCAACATACGGAGTAACTTCATTCACCCATTATTGCATATGTCTTTCCAAAGATACAATAAAAGCTGTTGGTCCCTTCTATTCAGTATCTATGCAAGGAGAAGTAAAAGATCCTACAAATGTGTAACCTGCCGTGGATTCCATCTCTCCACCACATGAGTCGCTGCAGAAGCATCCATGATGCGGCTCAGTAAATTCTGTCAACTACCTCGCATGAAGACGTGATTGAATGAATAAGCCATCTACATAATTTATAATGGAAATGCATGAATACAAGTTATTCCCATGTTTAGTGAACAGAAATATTGAAGTTAATTATTTGTTCGTGTCCAGGTTTATCACAGTCAATGCTTGAGACGGTGATTCCAAAGAACGAACCAGGATATGTTCTGATTGTTGAAGGCAGACAACGAGGCCAGGTACAGTGGATGTTGTTGCTTTCCTCTTTATCTCTGAAGTCTGGGGTGAGGCTGACACTGATACTGGTCTTCAGTATTTGTTTTCTCTCTTCTTCGTCACTTATCCCGTTTCACTGTCGTCTCCGCTCCCCTTATCCCTCACTCTCGTTCTACGTTCCACTCCCCTTATCCCTCCCTCTCGTTCTACACTCCACTAACCTTATCCCTCCCTCTCATTCTACACTCCACTCCCCTTATCCCTCCCTCTCGTTCTACGCTCCACTCCCCTTATCCCTCCCTCTCGTTCTACACTCCACTCCCCTTATCCCTCCCTCTCGTTCTACGCTCCACTCCCCTTATCCCTCCCTCTCGTTTTACACTCCACTCCCCTTATCCCTCCTTCTCGTTCTACACTCCACTCCCCTTATCCCTCCCTCTCGTTCTATGCTCCACTCCCCTTATCCCTCCCTCTCGTTCTACACTCCACTCCCCTTATCCCTCCCTCTCGTTCTACGCTCCACTCCCCTTATCCCTCCCTCTTGTTCTACGCTCCACTCCCCTTATCCCTCCCTCTCGTTCTACACTCCCACCACATCTCTCTCCATGCAGTCCTCCCATCTCAGTTATGCACATGAATATATCATGAATTCTATTATTGTTGTGGTATAAATATTAATGTTTATGAGCAATGTACTAACACAGAAGAATATCTTAATTATCTCTGAGTCTCTGTACGACAATTTCTGCACATCTAATTTGATCTTTCAGTATGAACCAGTTTTGAAGTTTTTTAACTACAATTGACTATAGTTCATGATTACTTCAATTGACTATAGTTCATGATTACTTCAATTGACTATAGTTCATGATTACTTCAATTGATTATAGTTCATGATTACTTCAATTGCAGACTTACTTCAACTTCAATTGCAGACTAATAACATTTTCATTGTGTGAAATTAATGTATGACATTTTAAAAAGCTGAACAAAAATCATTTTAAATTCACTGCTGATGCTTCAGTTATAGTAATATTTAAATGTGTACATTAAACATTCCCAAAGCATGAATATTCAAAAGTCAACAAATAGCTGAAATTGTGTTGTTTCTTATTTCAGCTGGCAGAGATTCTAAGAAAGGACAAGCAAGCCTACGTTGCCACAGTGCAGCTTCTCTCTGACAGAGACAAACTCTTAGATATAGGCTTTGATGACATTTGTGAATACACAGGAAACATTGACTTAGAGATGGACTTCTGATACTGTACAGCATATATCAGAGGCAGAATAATTAACAGTGGAAACTGTCATGTTTCTGGATATTAATATATTTAAAAGTGCAAATCGTGATGGCCGTTATCATAAAATCATGTTAGAAACTATATATATTCTACCATCTTGATCATCCAAATATGTTTTAATGAGCCACACTTTTTTTATGTAATTTTACCGTTAATCGTTATATATTTAATTTTAATGTTTTGACCTGAATATCATATTTATATTGCATGCTGAATGCCAAAGTCAATAGTCCTATAGAGATACCTGGTAACAGTAAAATTATATTTAATATTTGTTGTTCATTGAAACTCATTTGGGTGGTCAGTGTGTTAGAATAGATATAGTTTATACAGATTATACTATATGACATAATGTTATGACAAAAGTGATGAGACTCTTTACCTGTATAACTGTGTGCATTAATCACAGCAGGATGTTTTAGACGTGGCAAACATGAATGCCAATTTTAGTCACGTAAGCAAACAAACGCCTTTCAAAAGATCATGTTAATTTTGTTTCCAGATTCAGTTATTCCTCCATATTATGTCTCTGATTGTGTATACTTCGGGATGAAGTAAGTTAATTGGTAGGTTGCAAACATTGTAATATGTTTAAAATATGTTTATTTTGTACATAATATTTTTTATCTGAGAAGAGCTGTTAGAATTAAGACATGTGTAGGTGAAATATAAATATATGTGTATATTTTGTGGAGATTTTTGTCTTTCTGTGGGATTTGGTGTTTCACTTGTTACAGCACTAATTCATTGTAGGGTGCATCAGTGGCAGAGCATGACATTGTTAATTGAGAGGACGTGTCTAAATATTCCTGCTGCCAGTTAAAACTGAACACTTGTTTACTCCAAATGGACCCAATTCAATCAGCTGCATATATGAGTACCTGGATAAAGACAGTGGAGGCATTTATGTGCACGAATAGTTTTTGTGCAATAATTGCAACATGGCTGAATGATTGTCAGAGACATTCGGTTGGTATTTGGGTGAACAAGTCAGCTGATAATGATATATAAATAATTTGAATATGTTCCTGAGGAAAAGTTTTCACTTCATTCACTGTGAAAAGCTTGAACAAATTCCTTCAACCATAATTGCCCAAGTTCATTGATTTATAAATGTCTACAAGGCTCTTGTTGTTAGGAAATTAAATTGTAATACAATGGCATTGTGTCCATGAGCTAGTACAAATTACTCCAGGTTTAAGTATTTATCATAACTAGAGTTGTTTAATTCTTGAATCACCTAAGCAGCTCTTCTTTGTTTTCTTCCTAACTGATCTATGTCCTTATGGTATGGTCTTTACACCTTTATGCATTATACTAAATGAGGAATAAGTATAGGTTTGTACACAGGTGTAATTAGCTCTTTATATTCATAGTTTTTCCATTTAACCAAATATGCCCTGCAGTTTGATTACCACTTGAAGCCATAATGCCACATTGCTTTGAAAATGTTATAACTAATTATTACTCCTAAGTCCTTTTCTTTTGTATCTAGCTGAGATTTTATATTATTTAATTTCACCCCATTTTATATTATTTCTCTTCGTTTCCATGACCTATATGTCAGCATTTACCTTCCCCAGGAATTTAATAACCGATGTAATTTTTTAGACCATTTACCAATAATCCAGATCATCTTGTTAATATGTTGTTATTTTCACCAGCATTAACCTTTCTAAACCAAATCCTCATATTTCAGTAGTTTTCTAATTTATATATTATATATATATATATGGCATAATCAACTATATAGAAAATATGCTATATATACATTTATTATATTTCTTGTACAGCGCATCGATCCGCCATGCGGGATTAGCGCTATAGAAAAATAGTATTATTATTATATTATATATATATATATATAGCATATTTTCTATATAGTTGATTATGCCATCCCCTATTCAATTACATTTTGGTTTTAGTAATACTGTTGTATGTGACACTTCATCAAAATGCATTTTAAAAATCTAAGTAGACAATATCTGCTTCATTTATTCGCTTAATGATTTCTCCCAAAAAAACATTAAATTGGCTAGACATAGCATAGGAGACTCGCCGGACATAGTACAAATGAAATGAAGGTCTAAACACAAAGAAAACATAGGTGCGTCAAATTTCTAATTGTATTTAAAGAACACGTTCGTTAGTAAAATTAAAACCGCGGAGTGCGGCGTTGTTAAAAAAGCACACGAACGCGGAAAGCAACTGTGTCGTGTAAATGTCGTCTATTGGCATGTGAACATGGAAATAAGAACGTTGTGGTAAACCCAGAAATTGTCTCAAAACATAAAAAAAAACTGTCCAACTGCAGCTAACACTACTGCAGTACTGGCGTTGCCGTTGGTGAGTAGAAAATTGCTCCAAGCTAAATATCAGATAACAAAACGCTTTGAACCTGACGTCGATCAGTCAAAATAAATACAGCTGCATTTTAGCGTCAATTTGCCTAGATTAGCGAACTCAATTTTGCTTGAAAGGGTGTGTGTTTAATCTGTCAAATGCGTCGTCTGTCGAATATAAGCGTTTTTACTGGCGCAAAATCCGCTTTTTGCGAACAAAGGAAAGGACGTTGCGATGACGCAGTATCGTTTGAAACATTCACTATGTTATTAGTGTTTGTAGACAGAAAATAGGCACTAAACGCGATAGTAGTGGTAACATAAAGAGAACAGAATACAAAAAACAACGTTTCTCGATGATTGTTGAGTTGGGAAAAACCGAGACCAGGCGAGTCTAGAACTAATTAAGACAGTCTGATAATAAGTAATAACTTCGACGTAAACATAAGACGCAATTAAATTGGTGTCATTTCTAGTTTGTGTTACTAAGCGTAGGTGAACAACAGCATATCCTATTTTCTAAATTAGCTCGTAGCCCACATACTGAGACATAAGCCTTTGTCTTTGTAAACAAACCAACTGACTTTGTCAACATGCATGTAAGCTAATAAAACTTAGACCTTAGCTTAGGCTTAGCCTAGGGCTAGGGATAGGCTAACCTTAGCCTAGGGCTAGGGATAGGCTTATGCCAAAGACAGTTATGGCTTGCTAACTTTAACATAGAGCTAGGGTTAGGCGTATGCCTGGAAGTTTGCCAGCATTTGTGGCTGAAGCCCATGCCATGCCTAGGGCTAGGGCATGTAAGCTAATAAAACTTAGACCTTAGGCTTAGCCTAGGGATAGGCTAACCTTAGCCTAGGGATAGGCTTATGCCAAAGACAGTTATGGCTTGCTAACTTTAACATAGAGCTAGGGTTAGGCGTATGCCTGGAAGTTTGCCAGTATTTGTGGCTGAAGCCCATGCCTAGGGCTAGGGCTAGGCTATTGTTCTGATCTTCCTGGTTGTTGCACCAACCCTTTAGAATTTGCTCAGGACTGATTAGTGTTAGGACATGCTAAGTTAGGTCAGTAGGAAGCACTTCTACATCATCTGAAGACTTATTTTTTAACCCCATGCGCCCTAGCATATTCATTAATCAGTTAACAACTTTAACATTGTGTACCGATTTTGAGGTTGCCTAACCATTCCATTTTGATGCACCTCTGCCCCAGGCTTGGGTTTCTGAGATGTTTTCGAATTGTATTGCTTGCCATATCTATCAAGCAGTGTCTTTTCAAATAATTTGTTGAAGTGTTGTCATTTTTGTTTAAACACTTCCGTAATAATTATTTCATGTTTATCTGTAAATTCTGATGTGGCCAAATCAGCATTGCAGTCATTAATCCAATGAGTGATGTGAGGGAAGTGTGTTTATACTGGGCAAACTGCCTATTGACTTGACACCAGCAGTCCTGCTCAGCAGAACAAAGGATACAGTTATAAAGTATGTCTGTTTTATTTGTGAAGCTACGCTTTTTCGTAGAACATTTCTTGTTGAGGATATATTTAAATTAAAATGTTATGATTTGGTTTGTAGAAGCTGAGTGCACAAATGTGCATGTGATTAAAATAATAAATCTACAACATTATGCTAATTGGCCTTCATTTACAGAAACACTTCAGTTGTGAACCAAAAAAGAAGCTGACCATTGTCACCACTAGGGCTTTCAAAATGGAGACTGCAGAAGACCATGAAAGCCACACAGAACTCATCAAAGTAAGTTGTAGCAAGCAAATTTATAGATCTTTTTAGTAGCGTTCCACTCAGTATTTAGTTAGCAGTATTACTGTAAATTATAGTTTGCATAACTAATGGATCATTATAAACTGCCAGAGCTAAATTGTTATGCTATTACAACACATGGCCAACAAAAAACATACAGCATGTATTTAGACAGAATTTTATTTATTGTCATAATAAAAGCATTGACAACTGTTAGAAATGTTAGAGAATGATACTTGCTCACTTGAGGATGGAGAAGAAGAGAAAGGGGGGCAGGGAGGGAGGATGGAGAAAGGAGGAAGAGAGAGAGAGTTGAGAGCAGGGCTGGGGTCAATTCATTTCAATCAATTCCAATTCCTTGCAATTCCTTTTCATCCAATTCCTCTTTTTGCAATTCTTTTTAGTAATTCCAATTCCTTTAAAAATCGTTCAATTCCAATTCCCGCTCCCGCTCCAATTCCACATAATGACAAAAATCAACAATGAAAGATTAATGTGCATGTAGCATGTCATTATTTTTTGCATAATCATTATGACTATCACACACTGTTCTGATGATGCATGTTAGGCAACACATATTTATACTGGCAAGTGGGAAACCATTTTCACACATTTGGCTACAGCTAGCTTGCCTATGCTTTGTAGTGTTGGTCAGTGGTCATTGATCTCTGATTAGTAATCAGTGATTACTGATTGATCAACCGCATGGCTGTAGCCTGCCAATAAGTGTCTTTTCATGGGTGTAAAAGGGCTAACTTCCCAGGTCTGTAAACAGTTGAAAATATCTTTGATGTTTCTATTAAAGCCAGTCTGGAACCCCTCATTAACCCGCTGGCAAGTGGCAACATAAAGAAATCATAAGATACTAGCATGAATGACAGGATTTAAATTTTCAGATCCTCAATGCATGAGTTGATAGTATTATTATACACATAGCCGCCTACAACAGGCTAGAAAAATATTGGTTGATGTCACACAAAAAATCAGATGCTCAATTCCTTTCCATTCAATTCTAATTCCTTTTGTTCAAAATTTTTCAATTCCAATTCCTCTCATTCTAAATCTTTCAATTCCGCTCCAATTCCGGATTTGGACTTGGAATTGAAGTGATTAATTCCAATTCCTTTGGAATTGACCCCAGCCCTGGTTGAGAGCAGGGTTCTGATGGTCATGTGTTGATTCGTGTGACAGGTGTCAGAAGAGCGATACAAATACATCAACACAACTTACCAGCGCGTGTCAGCCAAGATGTACGACTACAACTGTGACATCAAACTGAAGGTATCGCCATTTGAAGATATTTATTTAACCAATTGTCTTATAAACAGGTAAAAAGTTCAAGGTATGTAATGTGTGATGCAGTATCTAGTCCTTAGGACTTAAGAAAATGCTTCACCTCTTCATGGAACCATCAACTTCATTTCTTTGGGAAGTATTTGGCCATGGTAAAAATTACTGCACAAAAGCTAGTCACGCATGCACACACATCCATCTGTACATACTTGTTTATAAACATTGAGGGGCAATGGCAGAGGACAGGTTTGTTCAGGTTTCAAATGGCAGTCACAAGATTCAAACCCCAGTCCTCTTAATTGAAAGTACAATGCATCACCTCTGTGCTACCACACAGTACTTGTCACATGTTACATACTTTGAGGTTAAGCATAACTGCACAATTATTAGTAGTGCAGTAGTAGTATTTTTGTGTATAGGAAATTGTCACTAGTGCCATTATTTAAAATATTGCCTGTACTGTATTTGTATCATATAAATATTAACCATGTTTTCCATCCAATGTGACAAAGCATTATTATTCATGTTATTGCAAGGTGGAGCATCAGACATTCCGTGCCCATCGCGATGTCCTCTCAGAAGCCAGCGACTATTTTTCGGCGATGTTTGGCCACAACATGCTGGAGAAAGAACAAGGTGAGGTAGAACTACACGGCATCAGCCCCAAGGGCTTCACAATGATGATGGAGTATCTCTACCACGGCCACATCACGGTCGACTCTGACAACATAGAAGACGTGACCGAAGCAGCCCGATTCTTCCACATAGAATGGCTGCTGTACATTTCTTGTAACTTCCTCATTCAGCACCTCTGCATCATCAACTATGACATGGTACTTCACCTTGCTGACAAGTACTGCCTCGGAGAGCTGCGGGGGGAGATCTTCAAGCTTGTCTGTTGTAACTTCATGACACTGGCGGACAGGTCATCATTCCTCAAGTTGTCCTACGATCTTCTGTATCAGTTGCTGTCTGAGGACCACTACATCGAGGCGTCGGAGGGGTTTATTGTCAAGGTAGTGTTGAAATGGCTGGTCTTCAACCCTGAAGAGAGAGAAGAGTATCGCTCGGTGCTTCTCAATCTCATTCGCTACCCGCTGCTCAGCATGGAGGAGCTCGAAAAGCTGCCCAACTCGTTCCAGGAGGACCCCGAACTGGCCACCCAAGTTGACCGAGCTGTTGCTTACCAGGTGGAACCATGTAAGCAGTGTCTACTGACCTCTGATGATACAGAGGTCAGGGGGTCAAAGACGAGCCTCGTTCTGATCTCAGCACTAGATGATGCCACTCAGATCCAGTATCGCATCCCTGAGCTGCAGACTGTGCTAGCCGAAGAAACCGACACAAGTTTTCTGGATTCTGTGTTTGAGTTTGCATCCGTCGCCGTTCTTGGCAACTTCATGTTCGTTGCCGGTGGTTACTGCCGTCGTTCATGGTGCAGCAGTCCGGCGTTCTATCGCTACGATCCTCGCAACCGGTCATGGGCGCAGTTATCATCCATGAATCGACCCCGAGTCAGCTTCAGTCTCGTTGCGTCGAAGCATGGAGTGTATGCCATCGCGGGAATTGAACACATCGTTGAGAATGGTCTCGACCAGGAGCTCATTCTGAACTCGGTGGAATTCTATAATCCTGATGAGAACATGTGGTGCTACTTGCCTACTCTGCCATTTGGTTGCTTCAGCGTCGCCGCATCTGTACTCGATGATAAGGTATGTACAATGCTGACATCTACTGGCAGCATCAGCAAAATTAAATGAGTTTCTTTCAGACTCGTGATTATTATATAATGCCTCATTATACTACAAAGATAATTGGTAACACACATAGTGTTTTGTAATCTGTTTTTAAAAGCCGACGTTCATCATATTCTTGAGAAAATAGTGTGGTGCTAAATAGTTTCTAAAGAGCTAATGGAAATCGGGCTTGATATAATTTATCTCAAAGGAATATTGATTTGTATCCCTCATCATATGGTCTGGTTTCAGATTTTAATGTTGTCATCTCACTTGAGAGCAAGGAGCATTTTATTATTATTTATTTGAAATTGTATAATAATTTTATTATATCCGTTATCGTAGAACTTTAGTGAAACTGCGACTGTCCTAGAAGTGGTGTGGATTGGTGAGATGAAATGAGGGTCTGTTTGCAGGTGTATGTGACAGGAGGCATCAGTGAGATGAGATGAGGGTCTGTTTGCAGATGTATGTGACAAGAGGCAGCAGTGAGATGAGATGAGGGTCTGTTTGCAGATGTATGTGACAAGAGGCAGCAGTGAGATGAGATGAGGGTCTGTTTGCAGATGTATGTGCCAAGAGGCAGCAGTGAGATTAGATGAGGGTCTGTTTGCAGATGTATGTGACAAGAGGCAGCAGTGAGATGAAATGAGGGTCTGTTTGCAGGTGTATGTGACAGGAGGCATCAGTGAGATGAGATGAGGGTCTGTTTGCAGGTGTATGTGACAGGAGGCATCAGTGAGATGAGATGAGGGTCTGTTTGCAGGTGTATGTGACAGGAGGCATCAGTGAGATGAGATGAGGGTCTGTTTGCAGATGTATGTGACAGGAGGCATCAGTGAGATGAGATGAGGGTCTGTTTGCAGATGTATGTGACAAGAGGCAGCTGTGAGATGAGATGAGGGTCTGTTTGCAGATGTATGTGACAAGAGGCAGCAGTGAGATGAGATGAGGGTCTGTTTGCAGATGTATGTGCCAAGAGGCAGCAGTGAGATGAGATAAGGGTCTGTTTGCAGATGTATGTGACAAGAGGCAGCAGTGAGATGAGATGAGGGTCTGTTTGCAGGTGTATGTGACAGGAGGCATCAGTGAGATGAGATGAGGGTCTGTTTGCAGGTGTATGTGACAGGAGGCATCAGTGAGATGAGATGAGGGTCTGTTTGCAGATGTATGTGACAAGAGGCAGCAGTGAGATGAGATGAGGGTCTGTTTGCAGATGTATGTGACAATAGGCAGCAGTGAGATGAAATGAGGGTCTGTTTGAAGGTGTATGTGACAGGAGGCATCAGTGAGATGAGATGAGGGTCTGTTTGCAGATGTATGTGACAAGAGGCAGCAGTGAGATGAGATGAGGGTCTGTTTGCAGATGTATGTGACAAGAGGCAGCAGTGAGATGAGATGAGGGTCTGTTTGCAGATGTATGTGCCAAGAGGCAGCAGTGAGATGAGATGAGGGTCTGTTTGCAGGTGTATGTGACAGGAGGCAGCAGTGAGATGAAATGAGAGTCTGTTTGCAGGTGTATGTGACAGGAGGCATCAGTGAGATGAGATGAGGGTCTGTTTGCAGATGTATGTGACAAGAGGCAGCAGTGAGATGAGATGAGGGTCTGTTTGCAGACGTATGTGACAGAAGACATCAGTGAGATGAGATGAGGGTCTGTTTGCAGGTGTATGTGACAGGAGGCGTCAGTGAGATGAAATGAGAGTCTGTTTGCAGGTGTATGTGACAGGAGGCAGCAGTGAGATGAGATGAGGGTCTGTTTGCAGGTGTATGTGACAGGAGGCGTCAGTGAGATGAGATGAGGGTCTGTTTGCAGGTGTATGTGACAGGAGGCATCAGTGAGATGAGATGAGGGTCTGTTTGCAGGTGTATGTGACAGGAGGCATCAGTGAGGACCCCGAGGACACAGTGCCTGTCAACTACCTTCACGTGTACCACCCTGATGACAAGTCATGGCAGCCACGGTCAAGAATGGTCACTGACCGACAGGGTCACTCAATGGTCAGTTACAACAGCAAGTTGTATGTGTTTGGTGGCTACACAGCCGCCGGACATGACATGATGTCATTCGCCAACTGCATGCAGAATGAAGTGTATGACATTGAGACTGACCAGTGGACACAACTGCGGGACACTCCGGCCGAGTTTGGCCGATTGTCCCCTTCTTCAGCCCTCATGGATGGGTCAATCTTACTCCTCAGTGGCGCCAATGACCATCGTTTCTTGCACACGTTCGATACGGAGACGGAGGAGATGAGTGACGGGGAAGAGTGTGGTGCCTTCGTGCAGAAGTTGGTCGTACTAAACATTGCCGTGCCCATTCACAGTCTTGTGTAAGGGTGTCTTTCTTATGTTGCTCTGTTGTAATTTAATTTGTTATTTTGGGTATCTATTTTCTGTTTAAAGTTACAGTGATCATCTGAGGTGTGATCTCTGGGTGTGTACAAGTTCTGTGTTGGTAATTTATATGGATAAGCTTGTGGATGTGCATGTTACTGTATGTGTGCGTGCGTGCGTGCGTGCGTGCGTGCGTGCGTGCGTGCGTGCGTGCGTGCGTGCGTGCGTGCGTGCGTGCCTGCGTGTAGTTAATTTTATGTGACTCAAGATTTTAGCTTTGTCTTTGCTGAATGTCAGTATTGTGTTTCCAAAAAGAATTTTTACAACTTTGCATCTCTAAATATCTATTATTTTAATGCCATGTCTACATTATTTGGTGTGTATGCATTTATTTGATGACACTCTTTGTTAAGGTATTTATGAATGGAGGGCATACAATTTATTTATTTAAAAAGATCTACTATATACAAGTCTACAGTGTGCTTCTTTGTAACTCGATAAATGTCTTCTATTGTTTCGGCCTGTGTGAACTATTCTCATTGTACAGTATTTGTAATTCTCATTAACGTAGAAACTTGAATATGAATCGTGGTCTTCCATCAATCTATGATAAACCTGTGTGTGCTGAAGGCATGGGTTAGTGCAATATGGGTGTTGAACTTGAAGTATTATGAGTGGCATTGAATGTTATGTTTATTGATGGCAGTATTGAATCTTGGTGTAAGTTGGATAGTCAGATTTTATCAGGTGTTGTCTGTGAACTAGTGTTTGTATTTTCCTAAATCACCATATATTTATGCACCACAATTTATCAACTGATTTGTCTCAACTTGATCAGCTATGCTTGGTAATTATAGTTAACTTATAGATTATGGTAAACATTTTGGTGAATGGTCGATGTTGTCATTGTTGTTATAACGGTCTGTGTTTTCTACTGCTCCATTACTTGCCATGATGTCTTCTCATGGCTAGTACGTAGTTTGAATTCTACAAACTTACTTAATTTGATAGTCAATGCATTTGAGCAGTGTTATTTGTTATCCTTGGACAAATACAATTTAAAATGTATCACTTTATTACAATTTTAACATTCAGAATACTGTTTGTAATATTATAAGTAATAACTAGTCTTCAAGGAAATTGTCAGTCCATCTATAATCCTTTACTCCCCATACAATGTTTTGCACGTGTATATATGAACTAATGTGCGCGGAATACTAACCTTAATGTTGTGTGACAAATGTGGATGCATTGAAGGCCACTTCCATTTCTAAATCATTCCAGCATGGAGAACACTGCAGACTTTACTGTGCCTAGAGATGTGGGTGTATCACTGCAGACTTTACTGCGTTGATGTACGGTACACTGTGCCTAGAGATGTGGGTGTATCATCGTAACATGTGTAGCAGTCAGTTGCTGTGTGTTTCAGTGAAGAGGCAGGCACTGAGTTGGATTCAGACAGTGATCCTGTCTTGTAAGGTGTGTCTTGGTAAGTCTGTCGCATGTCCCATGGTATGCCAACAGAATGCTTCCGCCTGTCTTGGCTTCAACTTTGCTTTCTCGGGTCCTTGAGGTGTGATTATTGTGCTGGAATAGTTGTAGACTCTCAGTGCTTCAGAAGCATCCCCCTCTGCCTGCCATTGATGCTAATCCGTGCTTCAACAAGGGATGGCTTCAGTCAACACATTATATTGACTCACTCATTTAGTTGTACTTTCATAACTTATTGACATCATTTTAGAATGTCGGCACCGCTATTTAACACAATTGTATGGAACCTGTATTAATTATAATTATGTACTTTTAGTGAGTGATGTTAATAAAATACATTGCAAGGAAACCTTGTTTTAGAGGGTATTGTACTGTACTAGTTTTAATATAATTTATTTCTAACGTGATAATACAATGCAGCATTTGGAGTGGTAACTTTTTGTTTTGTGGATATAGAAATGCCGATCGACAATATATACACAGTATCTATCAAATTATTAAATTTATAAGGTGCCGCCCAACAGTCTTTGCATATGGTGGTATACTAAATGTTCTAAAAAAGATTTGATAGTTCAGATGTGTTTTAAAAACACCATCCGATGTTACTTAATATTAGCTGAAATGGCAGTGAGTGCCAGTGTTGAGGCTGCAATGTTGAACAACAATGTTGAACAACCAGCCATCCCAATTCGCTTAGCTTGTGGGATGCATAGCAGATTGAGTTCACTAGAGCGCACTGATCGAATTGGTGACATCGAGCAGCACAATTTTGAGTGCTCGATGTATGAGGAACAGGATCTTGAACTCCCCTTGTCCTGCCATCAGCAGCCAATGCAGCTTTCTTAGTAGCAGAATCATGTGGCAGAATGTCATGAACCTAACCTCTAGATGGGCCAGGTCTGTCTAGACCTCATCAACTCTATGTAGTTGCTTTAGCTAAAGCATTGTTATGGAGCTCTAGAGCTACATAACAATAGTAGAGAGACTCATTTAGTTAACTGGAGATACATCAGACTCTGTGCAGTTAGTTTATTTACTAATCACACTACGGGCATTTTGTGAGACTGCACAAAACGTTTGTTTAAAGAGAGGAAAAAGAAAATTTTATGGAAGTGTTACCACTTAATATAATAATGCTTGTGGCATGTTGAATAAGTGGTGATGAAATCTAAAAAAATATGTTTTGTGCAGTCTCACAAGGCTTGTATCATAACAGTTTAGATGCATGGGAACGAGGAAGAGAAACCTTGGAAGCATTGATTGGCCAGCCTGCATGCTTCAAGTATCATTGATAATGACACATACACACACGCGAAGTTGCACATACATACATGCACACTGACACACGCATGCATGTGTGCACACCAACACACTGACAACTTGCGCGCACACAAGCACAGAAAACAGACATACGAGAATGGATATGACAAAGTGCAGAAATAAACAAAAGTTCAATCAATTAATACGGAACTAATATACACCAGCAGACAGATAAAAAACATACACATAAAAACAAACTTATATAAAGAAAATGTTGATACTCTGGGCAGTTTATTAGTTCACTGGTTTATTTCTCTGATAATTTTAACATGTGCATGTCGTACAGCAACTTGGCAAAACATTGTTTACTCGACATCTAAAATTCACTTGCACTATTGATGTGAGCTCAGATGGTTCATGATATACAGTAAATACAAACCAGGGTTGATACTAGGATGAATCGAGTACTGCTTCACTAATATAACGGGTTCATCACTAGGTCAAAAATAGGATACATCAGATTAATTTAATCTACCACTGAAATTGGATATATTTAATTCATGCACTATATGACCAGTCTGCATGTGTGGGTTTGTTTATTATAGATGAAGGATGGACATTGGCCAGAGAAAGAGAGAACAGTCAGCTTCAAGTATTACTGACCAGGACAGAGATGTCCATTATGCTAAGGGGGGGGGCCACTCAGTACATTGACAGTGTATCATCTTTTAGACAAATTACATGTTTTATGGGTTTGTTTTGTTTGTCCAAAGCATGTTAACGCACACAACATATTTAGGGTATAAAATTACACTTATTGGGTAATTAAGGGAATATATTTTGACATCTGAAAACAAGTTTTTAAAATAAAGGTACCAAACTGAGAGGTCCCCTTTATCTATGAATAAAACATGTTAGTAAGTTAATCTACATCATGGAACAATGTATATTTTACGTGCAAAAGGTTGTATATTTCAATCCACTCAACTTGAAATGTATTAGTGCCCCCCCGGGCCATTATGTTGTGTCTGCGTGTCACACCCAGTGGTATATACATACAGACAAAGGTGGCACCTTTCTGAATGGTGATTGGAACATTGACGATGTTATTTGTAAAAATACATAGATGCAAAATAAACAACTGCTGACCCCCATGAAACCTATTATGTGAAGTGTTTTGAGATCATCCCCCAGCCCCTTAAGGACCCCCAGGCTGAGCATAGTTTCTGTGGTTGCAAGTGGGACTCTAGCCAGTGTATGTCAATATTGCATGTTGCATTGCATATTTAACAAACAGTCTTACATCTATTTATTGAATGTACAAATTGTAATGCAGACAAACACAGAAAACTGGTTTGTGTAGATTTGCCTTTCTTGCTATTTATTTTGCTGTGGATGAAGTAATCTTTGGTAGTTTTAATCAGTTAAAATATCTTTCTAGGTGTTATCGTACAAATAGCAGACAGAGGAGTTACCGAGTGTTGGCCACTTTGTAGACTAATAAACCGTGTGTGGTATAATAGTAATAGATTTGGACGACTAGAAGCCATTGACACATGCACGGAACTAGAAATTAATTAGTTGGGTTGAATGTAGGCCTACTTGTGTATATTTCCATAAGCCTATGATGCTCCAAAACTGACTTACACCAAATTATATGACATTTGTTCTCACAGGCACAGCCCTGTAAACCAGGCCAAAAAGTCATGCTTATTTTGGTGGCCACTAATACATTTGTATGTGCATATTACAAAAGGCTGACAAAGTGCTAAGTTAAATTTGTTTATTAACTTGCTAAGTTGCTACCAATATTTTATGTACTGTTTTGTGTTGGCCATTTTTTTTGCACCATTTTGCTTTTTTCTTGATTTGATTGGTCCCCCTACACTCAGTAGACAGAATTTAAAACAGTGGTTTTTATTTCTCAGACGGTATATTTTTGGTCTACTATAGTTGGTTTACTCCAGTTTTATCCACAGTTTGAGGAGAAATAAAATTATTCATAGTTTGATACTTGTTAGATAAAGATTTAAGCATATTTGTAACCATAGGAATGCACAACATCATTTAGGAATGAAATTCAACGCATCAATGTGAATTTAATTTGCATCATTTTAAATGTTATGCAGTTATTTGTTAATGTAAGAATATTTTGAAGTCAGTTTTGAAGACATAATGTCACATTTAAGCTATTGAATAAATGTGCCACCAACACATTTTTGAAAATGTCTATCCGTTTGTAATCACCTGATTACCGTCAGAGTTAGGGTCAAGGACACATAAATGTGCTTGAACACAAGTATACAAAAGCTATCAAGTACAATAGATATAAGTTTTAGTAATTGTCAATCACACAGATTATTGATGTAAACAATGTTTTGAAAGTACATAAAATATTGAATGTAGATATAATAAAACTAGGCATATGCTATCTATACCTTGTGTTACATGGACAAAATGGTAGGTTATTTATTTTCCAAATATCCTTATTCCGTACAGTACTTCATTTCCTGGACATGTACTAAAAATATTGTTTAAGTATGTTTGATCAAGGATGAGTACTGGCAGTTTAAAAACTAAATGATTGTACTTAAGAACTGGTTACTACAGTTATTGCTGTATTTGAAAAAATTCAATATAATTGAGCTGTTTATTTTTAATCACCATCCACCCTGTAATGTTCAGAATGCTCCGACTGACTCTGCTTGTTCCCACAGCCCGTCATCTGTCAACCTCTCAGAGTCTGTCACAGTGTTAACTGTATGTTGTCTTTCTTCAGGAACTACCTTTTGAATGTCATTTGTACTTGTTTCTGACACATCTGTGTCTGATGACTTCTGAGAGTCTGTCATCATTTCGATAGTTGGTCGTTTCGTGTGTCGATCTGGCTTCTTGATGTTGATGTTTCCTGGTGTGAGGTGATCAAGGAACAATGGACGATCCTCGTCGCTGTCTTCACAGTCACTGTCTGACACACTGCCCGAGTCACATGAATCACTGTCTTCATTCTCCACAACGGCGAAGTTCTGAGATGCAACACAAACTCATTCTATTAAAATATGCTGTAAGCTCACACATAAATTCATGTCACCAATTTCTGCAAATTAAAATGAGTTGGTCTAATCCTTGTTTATTTTGCATTTATTAATATAATGTTTTTGATACTATAATAAATATTTAATGTATACAGTCCACCAAAACACATGTAATAAGCCCGAAACGTTTGTTGATGTTTGCAATAACAAATGATGCCAACAGTTAGCTTCAAAACCAACTATTACGACAGATAGAAAAACGTTATGGTATTATAGATAAGGCAGTACTAACACATTTTAGTCGTATACACGAAACAGGTCATAGTAAGATGGTTTCAGTAGTCCCTGAAGAACCAGCACGTCGGCTGCATACCGGAAAAATATGGAATTGGTGCTTTGAGATTGGTTGAAAGATGAAATAAAATAATTATGGATTGTACCTAATGTCATTTTAATGTTTATTCAACTTTCGCACAGTGCATATCAACTGATGGCGTATGTTTCGGCTGTTCATCTCCAGGTTATTATTTTCGATTGTCATTAACTGGTGAAATGGTCAGTTACAAATAACTTAAGAATTATTTCTGAAGTATCTTAGCAGAGAACAATCTAAACATCATATTATATAGAGCATCACTGAACGTTATGCTGGCTTGATGAATTGTCCATTGTCACAGAAGTCGTTTATAAGTGGCAAGTTCTGACATTTCAAAGCTCTGCCTCTTCCAGTGAGGTCAAGTTTTGTAAACATCAAAGTGTTGATTTCAAAAGTACTTCTACTTAATTTAGAAGCATTTGGGTGGTTGGTATCATATTAGAATATATAGTTTATATTATATAACATGATTAGTATTATGTTAGAATATACAGTTTACACTATATGACATGATTTTATGATAAAAACAAGCTACAGATAGCAGAAAACAATTAGGTTCGAAGAATATGCAAGTAACCAAAGAAGATAGATGAAAGAATTGAGAAAAGAGATTGGCATAAAAAAGCACCTAAAGATGAAAGTAGCCGGAAGCAGAATGAGATGGGCAGGACATGTGCAAAGAATGGGTGAAGACAGACTGTCAAAAAGAGCATGGAAAGCAGAAGAGGGCGGCAGAAGAAGAAGAGGAAGACCAAAGCTGCGATGGAAAGAATGTGTCAAACGAGATCTTGAAAGGGCAGGTACAAACGGCCAAGAGTGGAAAACTAGAAAGAAACAAAGACAGAGGGAGATGGAGAGAACTAACAACAACAGTGGAAGAAGCTACCAAGTGACTTGAACCCCGCCCCGCAAGGTAGCAAGGGGAAGAAGAAGTTAAGATTACAGCGGTTAGTTTAATCATTCACATTTGTAATTTAGTGTAACCCAGGTTGTGTCAGTTGTTGTGTCAGCAAGGAAATGGTAGCAGGCGCTACCAAAGAGGATCAACAAAACTGGTGCTGCTATATATAGGAGAGCCCTGGGATATTTTGATGACTGCAGTGTTGTTGGTAAGGACTTTTGATGCTGTTTTAATACATATCAACTGACATGGATGGCTGACGCATCACCCAGCTACATGGGACTGGTACATGACCCTTCTGCTACAATTTCAGCTGTCATTGTCTCGAGGGACATGACCATTCAAAATAAGAAATCCATGGAAGTTCCCCATTTTGTGTGATACCCACTAGATGCATGGTTGTCTGGAAAGGGAAACATGGGATCTGGATTTTTGTATTGTAGATTAGTAGATTGTTTAATAGTTGTGTTAAATATATCGTCTAGTATATTTGTTAATTAATTAATACAATTACATCCATCATTATTGTTAATTGAAAATGGACATTATATTAAATGCAAAGATTCTGGTAAAAATTATATAGCGGAAACGTGTTTGCTCCCCTTGGAAAAAATCCTGCTGATGCCCCAACTAGACGGCATACTGTTTGGATTTAGTGAGAATCTTAAATTTTGATGCAGAAACCAAAATATTTTCATGAAATTTCCAACATTCCACTACAGGAAACTAACAATGTAGGGACCAATGCTGCGTGATATACGTGTACAAGTTATTTAATCATAACATGTTGCTTTTTCTCTACTACCTACAGATTCCGTGCACATCCTTAGACATACCATTTCAATGATATCGCCATGACAGTCATCTATATTTTCAATGTCAAGCTGTGCTGCTGGTATAGTCATCAGTTTCTCCTGCAGGGCAGCATTGGCTGATGCCAGCTGGGGCAAGAAGCAGCGAGCTTGCTGCAAAACTGTAACACCACAAAATTACTCCACAACATTTAATGATTTATGCCCAGGGTTCACACAGAAAGCATAAAGTAAAATTCAAGAACATTTGGGTGAAAAATAACAATACTTTTTCAAGAAACATTTCCAAGCATCTAAAAGTTATTTAAGAATAAACCCAATAGACTGTTTGTACCACTCATGTGTATATTACCCCATGCAGTTGCACCCAGAGAAATGCAAACTGACAATGAAATTTTTTTATTAATAGGAGTCACTAACCCCTTGGCTTTTTTCTTCTTGATATAATTAGTTAATTTTAAATATTGTAGAAACTAGAGCATTTCTCATCTGTACTCAAACAGGTGTGTACACAATGCTTGGAGTCCGAGTGGCTGAAGTTACAGCACATTTACGGTTTTGTTAATATTAATAAGAAACTCCTAGCAATAAATTATGATTAGGGAACCTTGATTTAGCTTAAATGCTAAAGCTATGGCAATATCGTTACTTTATCCACTAGCTTTTCGAAACGTAAACATCATAACAATTTTATGCGCAGGAGTTTTTCTGCAAAAAGTGTTTGCGTCTTCTTCTACTTCGTAAATATTTAACTAAAACCAACTTTTCTAACAATTTGTTTGCACTCAATCAATGAAATAACTAGTTAGTTATTTAGAATATCGATCCCTTGTGCAAAAGTTTCTGAAATTACAAAACGCATTAAAGACATCGAACTCTGCGATAGTCAGTACAACCCTTCAGTACCACATAAGAAAGTACTTGTCTCACCAGTAAGAAGGCAGTGAAGACATCTCTCACCAGTAAGAAGGCAGTGAAGACTGCACATAAGAAAGTACTTTCACCCATCATTTACCAGTAAGATGGCAGTGGATACTGCACATAAGAAAGTACTTGCCACCCATCACTCACCTGAACTCGGTGGAACTTGGAACGTCTTTAATGATTCTGGCATTTTCTTCTTTTGCCCAACCACCAGTAACATGTCTTCTGAAATAAAAAATAAACACATGTTATAAGTACATGCACAATTGCATCTCATTTAAAAAACAACTATTAAGGCTACAAATCAGCTTCCACAGAGATCAAATTTAAATGCAGATTATCATCATGGTGCAATTAACTTTGCCCCATCCCACTAATTGGCAGGATTTCTCAACATATTGGAGCTCTTTGATAAACTCAACATCTTGGGAAACATTTGCAAAAATATGTAGAAAAAGATGCCTAAAAGAAATGTACCAACAACCCATCTCAAGAGAGCAACAAACAAAGAAAATACACAGACACAGGACCTAGAAAGAATGGCTAAAGATAGAAATGGATGGTGTTGTTTGCTCTCTGCCTTATGTGCCGGATGGTGCAGGTGAGTAAATATATTTTCTAAAATGGCTAAAGCCTTAGCCCTAAATTACTGTAATGACAGTCACTATGTAGAGTTACTTGACAACTTAACCATGCATAAACATAAAATTACAAAGTTTTGTGATGAAAACTGTAACATCGCGTCATGCATGTACTAATTTTGGACAATGTCGCCCAATATGAGACGATAAACTTACTCATAATCAATTATTTGGACCACATTTAATTACTGCTTCTTGATGGAAATCTATGCAGATACGCATGTCACAGAACCCCACAGAATGCGCATGTATGCAAAGCAGTTCATGTACGTGAATTTTAAATCTTAACGTAAGGGATGTTCGAGTATGCCTAAGGCAAATGGCAGTAATGCCGTGGCAATGCGGTATGCATGCTTGGAATGGAACACACTGCCCGCTAATATGGCTGCATGTTACTAATAGCGGTATGCCTACGGAGTATCAAACACATTTAGGATAATTCCAATGTGACCGTAACTGTGACGTAACAGTATTGTTGGGCGACTTTCGACTGTACTACATTTTGAGAGACCAAATTGTGCAGAAGTTACTCACACCCATGGGGTGCGGTGGTGTTGTGGGGTGCGGTGGTGTTGTGGGGTGCGGTGGTGTTGTGGGGTGTGGTGGTATCATGTGTTAGAGCGTCGGGGTTTCGGTAGAAGTGACCGGCATTCGAAACCACCTGCTGCCATTTCAAAACTTGGGCAATTTCGTTCACCCTTTTTGCCCATGTCTTTCAGAAAACACTAAAAGGCGTTGGTCCTTTCTATGGGTCCCGGATGGTTCGGGCCATAATGGGTTCGACCCACACCAGTGGATGGTATGGCCTAGTTGTTTCGGCATATGAAGATGGATGGTTCGGCCCACTTCACTGAACACTGCATCACTATTGAATTCAGCTACGGTCAATTCAGCCCATGCTAGTAGCAGAATTCTAAGCGGCGGAATTCTAAGAATAGTCATTTCGGCCCACAGTTTGGTTTGTATAAAAAGGAAATTATGATTGTGCACAGAAACATACGCACATGCTAATAAAATAATAATATAGAATTATTATAGAGCAATATCAATAAAATAACGGAAAGCGCTTGACAAAATAAAATAATGACCCAAACTGAAGTAATTCATGTCTAAAGGAAATGTCCATGAATAAAAGTAATAATTTGTTGTGTTGTATTGTAATATATATACATATATAAATATATATATATATAGTATGATATATATTGGCTTACACATATAGTGCAGGTGTATCTTGATTTTATTTGTACTAGTGTTGGTAGTTTTCAATCAATCTGGTGTGTTGTTATACAGTGTGTACTTAGGAATGTCGGTTAACGCGTTTAACAAGATTTGCCATCCAAAAAAAGGCCCAGATGGCAAGTGGACAAGGAAGCCATTGGCTTATCGAGATTCCCAACAATTTTCATCTACGTGTAACCCGCCCTCCTAAGATATGTCAACCTTGTTTTTAAACATATTCACGCTGCTAGCAGTTACACAATCTGTAGACAATTTGTTCCATTCATTTATTGTCCTCTGTGAGAATGAGTACTTCCTGATATCCAATATATACTGATCCTTTACTAATTTTACCTCATGTCCTATAGTTTTACTATCTTTCTTGAGTGAAAAAAAACATATTTCTATCAATATTTTCACACCCACTCAATATCTTAAAAACTTCAATCTGATCTCCTCTTAACTTCCGTGTCTCTAGGGTTGTTAAACCACATTCTTTTAGGCGTTCTTCATAACTAAGGTCCCTCAGTTCTGGAATAATTTTAGTTGCTCCCTCTGTATTCGTTCAAGTGTATATATATCTTTCTATTATGATCTCCACGCTTGTATACAGTATTCTAAATGAGGTCTAACTATTGCTTTATACAGAGGCATAATTAACTTTTTTCCTTGTATGTTATATTTCTCCTAATCAACCCAAGAATTTTATTACCCTTTGAAGCTGCAATACCACAACTTTCATATCAGCAATTATTATTTCCTTTTCTTTTACAGTAGTACCTACAACAGTATATTATAGTTTATATCCAAATTCCTGTGACCTGTATGTAGGCATTTACATTTCCCCAAATTTAATAACATCTGCCATTTTTTCAGACCATTTAACTAATTTGTCTAGATTGTTTTGTAAATGTTGTTTATCAACATCAGTGTTAACCTGTCTAATCACTTTTGTGTCATCCTCAAATTTCAGTATGTTGCTTGTTATATTGTCATCCAAGGCATTGATATATATATATATATATACATATATATACATATATATACATATATATACATATATATACATATATATATATATATATATATATATATATATATATATATATATATATATATATATATATATATATATATACATACATATACATATATATATATATAAAGAATAAAGGTCCTAATACTGATCCTTGTGGTACCTCACTCAAAACTGATTTCCAGTTTGAAACCTCCCCATCTACTAAAACATGCTGTCTTCTGTCAGTCAGTCAGTCATTGTTCTATCCAGTCAATTATGCCATCCCTGATACCATGGGGTTTTAAGTTAAGTAGTAATGTTTGATATGGCACTTTGTCAAAAGCTTTCTGAAAATCTAAGTTGATAATATCTACTGGCGATCCCTCGTCTATCCACTTATTTCTCGAACCCTTTTTAAATAATGGTATGATGTTTGCTTCTTTTCATTCATAAGGAACAACTCTTTTAATGACAAGTTGAACATTCTTACAAGCAATATACTGATTTGTTGTACTGTTTCCATTAGTCTCGTATGTTTTGTTTACTTCTGACATGCATAAAAACTCGTTGTCATTTTTTATGTTACATACTAGTTTTTGCTCATAGCTTCTTTTAGATTGTCTAATTTCATTCGTAGCTGCATTAAGTGCCTCGTTGTAAAGTTCTTGCAATTTTGTATAGTCTTCATCCTTTCTGGTACACAGTTTGCTTGAACACTATTTTTCTAATAGCTTCTTTTGACAAGTGTTTCTTCCTAGACCGTTTTCCTTGTTTTTTCAAGGGAGCAAATTTATCAATGATACAAGAGCAGACCACCCCATCCAATAGGATTTCCCAAGAAATTCCAAGTTAGAATTCGTTAGCCGTTTTGGCTCACGGAGCCCACTGGCACCAGTTGCAAACATGGATGGCTTAGCCCATGCCAGCGAAAACACTTCATGGTTCATCGGTCGCGACGTTAGTTGGTTCGGCCCAGGCCTTGGGTCAAATTCGTTAACAGTTATGGGCCGAAACATCCGACACCCCCTTCTATCTGGTGTCTATGACAGGGGAAGTAAAAGATGGAAAAAAACTTTTGTGGACTCATTGCGCCTCATAGAGCTGGTGATCTCGATTTCTAAACTCACCTCTACCTCCCAGTTTAACAGCCGTAATAAGTTTTGAAGTTTTGGGCGATAGTGTGGTAATTACAAGTTCACGGTCATCTATTTCGTTTATCGTGGAATGAAGCCAGCTACTATTACGACTACATTGAAAGTTGCATACTGTGTCATTACCATTTCCCTTCAGTTGTAAGAGGTCTTTCGATGTAGCCATATTAGTCGAACAAGTAAAAGTTTTTCACGTGTTGTCTCAGTTGAACGCCATTTTTAGATTTACCAACAAATGCTGCTTTACCAGTCAGCATGTGCCATTTGAACGATTGTGCAGTGAGCGGTAGAGGCTGAGGCAATCCTCACAACCCTGCTTCAGTGGTTGTCGAATTCTCGGACAGTATTTGTATTTTAATTTATTTGTCAGCAAAGCTGCTGAAGTAACTGTAGCTGAACCTAGCATTTATACAATTAAAACTTTATCGAAAAAAATATCACATTAATCAAGCAATTTACAAAATGTTATATAGCTAGTTAAAATTTTAGCTGCCTCCCTTTAATTTATCATTATGAAATTATACTTTGATATTGTAGTAAATACCATAGAACAGCATGGTGTTTTGAAACAGATGGTTTACACCAAGGTAAACAATGATGTACCATGCATTAGATATTTACCATATATATATATAGGCCTATACTTAGCAAAGCTAGATTGGAATAACATGCTGATGAATAAGACCGCAATTGAATGTTGGAATATTCTAAAATATGAAATTGAGAGTATCATTGATAAATTTGTTCCCTTGAAAAAACAAGGAAAACGGTCTAGAAAGAAACACTTGTCAAAAGAAGCTATTAGAAAAATAGTGTTTAAGCAAACTATGTGGAGGGTTTATAGGCGTACCAGAAAGGATGAAGACTATGCAAATTACAAATAGCACTTAACCTAGCTACAACTGAAATTAGAAAATCTAAAAGAACCTTTGAAAAAAAATTGGCAGGTAATATAAAAAATGACAGCAAGAGTTTCTATGCTTATGTAAGGAGTAAACAGAACGTTCGAGATAAGGTCGGACCACTGGAAAACAACAGGGGAAACATAATTTCAGAGGGGTTTCAAATGGCAGAGGTCCTGAATGAGTATTTCAGCTCAGTATTTACCACAGAAGATATCAGCTCACTTCCAGTTCCATTTACTAAATTTGAGGGGAAAAAATCAGAACATTTAGGGCAGTTATATGTAACTCCTGTAATGATAGCAAACAAAATTAAGAAGATAAAAGATAATAAATCACCTGGAGTTGATGGGATACCACCAAAACTGCTTAAGGAAATTGTTGAGCAAATTAGTACACCATTTGCAAAATTGTTTAACTTGTCACTAGAAGAAGGAATAGTTCCATCAGAATGGAAAGAAGCAAACATTACGCCACTATTTAAGAAGGGATCGAGGAACAAGCCAGAAAATTACAGACCAGTAAGTTTAACATCAGTTATATGTAAATTACTCGAAACATTAATTAGAGACCACATGGTGGAATTCCTTGTAAAACATAATTTAATAAATACATCTCAACATGGGTTCCTAAAAGCAAGGTCATGTCTAACCAATCTTTTGTGTTTTTTTTAAGAAATTACAAAGTGGGTAGATGACGGGTCACCAGTGGATGTTGTCTACTTAGATTTTCAGAAAGCTTTCGATAAAGTGCCACACCAAAGATTGATACTTAAACTAAAAGCCCATGGTATAGGTAATGATGTAATCAACTGGATAGAAAAGTGGCTTACACACAGAAGACAGAGAGTAATAGTAGATGGTGAGATTTCAAACTGGAAATCGGTTTTGAGTGGGGTACCACAGGGATCAGTATTAGGCCCTATACTGTTTTTAATATATATAAATGATCTAGAAGATGACATATCTAGCAAAGTACTCAAATTTGCAGATGACACAAAAGTATTCAGAAAGGTTACAAATGATACAGATAAGCAAAGTTTACAGGATGATCTAGATAAATTAGTTAAATGGTCAGAAAAATGGCAAATGTTATTCAATTTTGGGAAGTGCAAATGTATACACATAGGGCATGGAAACATGGATGAAGAATATAAAATGTGGGGTGCTGTACTAGGTAGAACCACACAAGAAAAGGACTTAGGAGTAACATTTAGTGCTGACATGAAAGTTTCAGAGCAATGTGGGATTGCTGCTTCAAAAGGAAATCAAATTCTAGGGCTAATTAGGAGAACTATCATGTATAAGGAGAAACAGCTAATTGTACCCCTGTACAAAGCAATAGTTAGACCACATTTGGAATATTGTATTCAAGCATGGAGGCCGTATCGTAAAAAGGACATAGACAAGCTAGAAAGAATACAACGAAGAGCAACCAAAATGATTCCAGAATTGAGAGACCTTAGTTATGAAAGTCACTTATTACAATGTGGTTTGACAACACTAGAGACCAGGAGACTAAGAGGAGACCAAATAGAAGTGTTTAAAATAGTGAACGGTTATGAGGATGTTGATAGGAATATGTTCTTCAAACTTAAAGAAGGCAGTAGAACCAGAGGACACAAAGCAGCATTACCGGTAGTTAAGGAGCAGTGTAGGTTGGACATGAGAAAGTACTCTTTCTCACAAAGGGTGATAAATGAATGGAACAAACTGCCAAATGATTGTGTTAGTAGTGTGAATATGTTTAAAAATAGAATTGACAGATATTTGATAAGGGTGGGCTACACATAGATGAGAAAATTGTTGGACTCTCGATAAGCCAATGGCTTCCTTGTCCACTTTGCCATCTGGAACTTGTTGTTTGGGATGGCAATCTTGTTAAATCTATAATTTTATATATATATATATATATATATATATATATATATATATATATATATATATATATATATATATATATATATATATATATATATATATATATATATATATATATATATATATATATATATATATATATATAAGGTAAATATCTAATATAGGTTCTTACAGGTTCTTACAGGTCTTCTTCTGGCTATTAAGCTGTACTGCCTCTTATGCCAGCTCTCGCGTATGTCTGTCCGTTCAGATTGAGCGCATGGGGGGGGCAGTGTAATCTAGTTTGATTGGATGATTTTGCCACAACTTGTCTATTTTCCTCTCAAAGGATTGTACAGATGGAGCCCCTACCACAGACTGTGGGGGGCTGTTCCATACATCTGTGCATCGGTGTATAAATTAGTTTTTTTTATGTTTAATCGACATCTTTCTTTAAATATTTTTAGGTGGTGCCCTCTCGTATCTGATTCATTGACCCTCAATGTCACAAAATTGGATGAGACAGCTGCATCATATTTCTCTGTTAGGATTTTATATAGTCCAATCATGTCTCCTCTGAGAAGTTGGTAATTTCAGTTTCCGTAAACGTTCTTTATACTCAATGTCTTTGAAACCAGGAATTAATTTGGTTGCTCTACTTTGAATATATCAATATCCTTAATTAGTATTTGTAGATAGATAGATAGATAGATAGATAGATAGATAGATAGATAGATAGATAGATAGATAGATAGATAGATAGATAGATAGATAGATAGATAGATAGATAGATAGATAGATAGATAGATAGATAGATAGATAGATAGATAGACATAAATATATAGTAATAATATTAGTACTATATACCTATGGTCTTTACGTCAAAGACGTCACGTCGCGGATTTTAAGGATGGTCTTTCCACCGTAGAATCGGAGAAGCAAAACGAAAAGACCCTTTCTTTTAAAAAAAAGGTTACAGCATGTTTGTAAGAACGGATGCTGCCGTACCTTCGTTCGGTGGCAATTTCGATGCCTGCGATACAACTTGGCAGCTTTCAGGTAGCGGTGAGTTGTTTTCTGTAAACCCGCAAACGAGTTAACAGGTAATCGGACAAGTAACAATTGTGGCATTATTTTGGTTTGCATATACCTCATTGGTATACCTACCTAATTACACGTAGAACAAACGGTATTTATTTGAATGTCCAATTTGTTCGACGTTGTTTGATGACGCCACATATTACATGACAGGCATGTAGGCCAGATAGTAGATACCGCCTGGAGCTGGGCTGGGGCCTTGGAGAAGTTGGAGTTGGACCTGGTTGCACCCATCTTGACTTAAAATGATACAGAAGTGTCAAGACGATGACATTCCGGAATACCCTCATTTGTGGTGTGGCATTGATTAAGTAAGCAAAACATCTTTGTAGATTTCAGTGCTACGACTCAAGACAAGTTCCATCTGGGAGAATTGGGAGTCTTGAAAGTTGAAGTGTCCTGCAAAATCTAGCTGACAATTACTCAGTGTTGCTCTAATTGTAGGATGGCAGAGACTATTCACAGAGCAGCTCTGCAAATAATGGCCAAAATGTTTCTTATTCAGAGAGCAGCTCTGTGAATTACAGACAATTTTTTTCTTGTTCGCAGAGCAGCTCTGCGAATTACGACAAAAACGTTTCTTATTTGCAGAGCAGCTCTGCAAATTACGACACAAAACTCTCTTATTTGCAGAGCAGCTCTGGGAATTACGGAAATTTTTTTTACATCGTAGTCGAATGTAAGCGTATTTAATAATGTTGTACTGGGTGCTGTTGGATGTCAGCAACTTGTTTGCAGCCACAACAGTGCTTGAATTGACATAGCTAACAGAATTGAATGTGGCGAGCCTTCGAATATTTGTCTAGTGTAGTCTGGAAAGAATTCCAGGTTGCAAAATAAGAGGCTCCATTGTTAAATCATAGCATATATACACATGTTCAAAAAAGCAACAAAACATGTTATGTCTGGAGCCGAGGCAAGTGTCATCTGAAAACCCCAACATGAACAAAAGACCACGATGCTCAAATGGCATTCTGCACATGTGCAAAAAAATGTTGTACAGTGGTTGGTTGATTTCTGCTCTGTAAATAAGAAAAAGTTTGGCCATTATTCGCAGAGCTGCTCTGCGAATAGCCAGTGCGTTACAGAATATAGCGCACTGGATGGGAGTGGCTTCCCAAATTATACCCAGGTTACAACAATTGTAACCCCTTAATTAACGAAGTGACATCAAAGACATCATTGAACATGTGTAGGACTACAACCAAACAGTGTTCTTACAGGTCTGCTATACCGGGCAGTGTAATCATTATAATTATAATATACAAGATTTAACAAGACTGCCATCCCAACAACAAGTTCCAGATATTGCAGTACATGGTTGACAAGGCAGTTTAGTTCTACTACCTTGTTGCAATTAGCTGTAGAGACTTTCAAACCTCAGCGCTTCTCAGGTTGTGTAATGGCAACTTTCTTACAAACCCACTTGTACTAAATATAGTAAGTAGTAAACCACACTGCTTGAAGCTCTGAGGAGAGAATCCCTCTGCTGGCCTAGATGATAAATAAATAATAAAACCTGTTGGCCTAAGTACAACTGTTACACGGTATGGTTTAATGCACCTTATATTTGCAGGATTCACCACTCTAAGCAGCTATGTGAGTTATGTCTGGTGTGAGGCAACGGAGGATGGTTCCCCATGCCCGCGACCCCCACCCCCACGACCCCTTGATGCCTGGCCACGCCCTAGACACCCCTGCTTCCTTTGAGCTGATAGAGGCGGCACCCGTCCAACTTGACGCGCCGGTCGCAAGACAACAGAACAACAGCAGCAGTTACACCAAGAAAGGACATCACAAGATATGTCACACCATCAAGAGTTCAGAGACGAGTATTACTGAGCCATTGCTAGCTGCTGTGTCGTCATCATCGTCATCAGAGGAAGAGATTAACGAGGTGACAGAACCGTGTTCGGACAATGATGATGTGGAGATTTCACTGGTTGAGAAGCTCCCTGAACCCGAGGAAGCATCGTGGCAGATCGCCCTGCAAGTGTTCTTCCCCTACATTGTCGCAGGGCTGGGGATGGTGGCTGCAGGGATGCTGCTGGACGTAGTTCAAGTAAGTCATTCTTGGCTGAGTTCTCATGAAGATGTCTAGTTCCTTGCGTCTCTTCAGTCTACACCTTTGTCATATTACCATGCTATGCTGATCAGCTGGGTTGGATTTGTTCTCAAAAGATCCTGTTTATTCCAGGACAACGATCCAGTGGATATGAGTTGAAGAAACCTAGTTTCATCCAGTTTTTCTGGGTTTTTTTGGAAGAAACTAAACAAATCCCTATTTTATTTGGGACAGTTGAAGAACCTGACCAACACTGAAATAATCTGGTTCTGTATAAATGTTGATATTAATTATAATGAACTTTGTTTAACCAACAGTTCTAAGTGCCTTTACTGTTCAGTGCTATTCCCCGTGGGTAAGAAAATTTAGTGGAAGAAACCCGTTTTAAATTCGGTCCATTGGTGGGTTAGACATAGAGAGTATTTATTAGAGACAGTTTACATATTTATCCCATGTGGAATCATTTACTTCTCATAGTCACCAGTTAGAAGGTACCTTCAGCTAAGTGTCTCATTGTCTATTCCCCTCCCATATGCCAGGTGCTAGGCAAGATGTACCAAATGGTTACGAAATGGCTGGTTTGGCTGCCACAATGCGAGAGGGATTGGAATTTGGAACCCAGCACCAGTCTAAATACAAGCATGACCCAGGTCACACAACAGGGCTTTTTATTTGTGTCTGTGGAGAGACACAGGTGGAGAGTTATAAATAGAACGGAGATGTAATATATCCACCTGTTATTATTACACGGGTCAATTTTGGTCATACAAAGAACATACAAAATATGATCTACACATTGCAGAGAACAATTCCACCAAATTTTATTGATATATGTTGATTAATTTATGAGATATTATTAACCTGTGAAATATGAGTAAGTTAATAACATTTTTAAATGTCGTCATAAAAGTCCTTAATTTCAAACTGCCATTGCTCGAAAACTACTGGAGCTAGGAAACTAATTTTTTTTACATGCTTATATTACCAAGAGCTTTCACCAAACTTATTCATTAAAAAAGATCAGTACAACACCCACTGGTTGAATTCACATGGAATGACCCTATTATGTATTTATAGGTTTATTTCATTTTGTGTGTAGAGATTTTGGTGGTGACTTGAAATACAAATAGATTAATATTAATTAATTAATATTTTGCAGCATCAGCTAGCTTCAACAGTAAACATGTTTTTGACAGGATTACATTTTTTACAACTAGGTGACTTTGGTTCAGCATGTTAACAACATGATGAATGCGGATGGTGTCCAATGGACGTCATGATGTTTTCTAGCTATCTGGTAGTTACAGATTCTTTGTTCATCTCAGCTAACCTCGTGTGGCTGAACAACTATTCTCTTCATACAAAATACTGTGTGACACCTGCTTATTTGTTTATGCACAGGAAACCATTTTAGTGCCTGTATAAATGAATATTAAATGCTATTGTGCAAACAAGTATCACCCATTAATATTCACCATATTGAAGATTATTGTGCATAGTGCAGCATAGTAAATAACATATATATATGACCTTTGCTTGTAAATATCAACACCTAAAGACAATACAAATGGATCATCACACTTCAGAAACCAGTGATGGAGTCTAGTGTAGATGGATTAATGGAATGATCATTATGTAATTTGAAATATTTCATTACCTTTTTAATAATTTCTCACACATTTTGTCAACTTTACTATCATTGTGGTATTATTATTATTCTGGCTCTTCTAGCGTCCGGAAGTAATGTACGACACAGCATTCTCTTTAAGAGGCTGTCTGAGGACCAGTGGGATAGCTACTAAGATTATTGAGCTAATAATAATTAAGTCCCATATTCTCGCCATAAAATTTGCTATAATAAAATATTAAGAAGTACTGTTGAAAGTCATTTAATCAAACAACGGTGATTGCAATAGAGTGATAATACTGCTATGGCATTCAATTATATTATGTTGTGACAAAATAAGTTGGTGTCTGGATGAACACATTTTTTTCAGGAGTGTGTGGAAAAGAAATCTTATGGACTGGATGCAGACCTGTCCCAGAGCGGTCAGTTTCAGTGATATGTCTGTTTGCAGCACTGGAAGGTCTATGTCGAAATGAAGGAAGTCTTCATTCTTGTCCCAGCGTTGCTCGGTCTCAAGGGAAACCTCGAGATGACACTCGCCTCACGACTTTCAACCCAGGTTAGACTGCACTTGTCTAATATGTATTTTATTTCAGGGTCTGCATCAGTTATATATCTTGACTGCTGCTACATTTACATTTTCATAATGGTGACTTTGTGGTTCTGTATTGACTTGTTCTAGATCTGTATTAGTTCAGTTGCATTTACAGTTGTAAAGTCTGAAAAAAATAATTTTATAAAGTTTTTCAGCTTCATGATATTCTACTTGGCATATGTCCAACTGAACATGTGAAACCAAGTATTTATTATTTTGCTGATGTTATATTTTATGATACAAATTAGGTAAAATAATTTCAAGATTATTGGTACAATCAGTAAACATGAATTATGTAAATGTTGAAAGGTGTGGTCAAACTCAGGCCCACTTTAAAGTTTCTACTGATTATGTTTGCATAACGCTTATCATAGGTTTGTACATTTGTATGTGGGGTTGTATTTTTTACTACTGTAGTGGTTAGAACATCTATTGAGAGAATCCAGGTTCAGCTGCTGTTTCGAAGCTTGGGCAATTTTGTTCGCTCCACTTTGTCTCAGTTAACTCAGCTAGATAAATGAGTACCTGACTCTATACAGTGGTGGATACATGTGAATGAATAGTCATTGTGCAGTAATTGTGGCATGGCTTCCCAGAGAAGTTGAGTTGGTGTTGGAATGAATAGGTCTGCCAGGGGGTGAAGTGTAAAGGCCTTTGAATGGTCCCAAGGACTGGATACAGCGCTGTATGTGAACAAACAGGTCTTTGCTTTTTTACTTTTACCACCTACTGTTACTACTGTAGACTAATAAGGGCATGTAATGTAAATTATTTGTAAAGGGTTGTGTGCTTTGCTAAAAGGGAACATCCACAAATTGGATACTGGCAGTTTATGCAGGCTAACTTAAATATTTACTTATAAACCATGTGTACGGTCTAGTTTTCAATGTTGGTTAACACACAGACATACATGTACTCAGTTACTAGTAGACAAGACAAGACAAGGTGTTAAAGAAATATATGTGTACATTGTATTGTATTTATTTCAGGCAAATCTGGGAAACCTGGATTCGAGATCTGAGCAATGGAAGATGTTGTTTGGCAACCTGGCGCTTATTCAGGTAAATGTGGACAATTTACAGACTTACAAGTGATTGTCTGGTTTGGTTTTGGTTGACTTACAGCATTACACACAAACCTTCCAACATGTTCAGTGTTCGAAATTAAGGCCTTTTTATCAGCGGCCGCCGATTCAAAATGCTTCCCGCAATAAGTGCAAGTTATTGGCCCCACCCCGCTGATTGATCCCAATGGCCACGGCTAGGTCGGACTGTATTAGTGATGCACATTACAGTACTTTACAGTACTAATCTATGCTAATTCAATATAAAATACAATTGTGACAAACTACTTCTTTGCCAGCAACAGATCGCTGCCAAGGCAAATGCCAAATCTACACATGCAAAGGAAACCCATGGCATTTGTAACGTGGATGCCTACTGGATGATTCACATTTAATAGGGAAACACCAAAGCAAAGATGGTAGATGAAATTGCGAGAATCGTAGAGTTCAACAGTTCTTGAAAGATATTACGCCAATTTACTTCATACTGGTGATACTAAGGAAGCAGACAATCCGATTGACAATATAATGTGCCAAGATATTCTGATTAATGTGATATTTGGCTGTGAAAGTGAACTTTGGATGCTTCGATTTGGAGAACGGCATATATGTTTGTCCATGCCAGGCCCACGGCTGTGCGTGCAAAACACCGGCATCAAATATAATGTTAGTTTCAATAATTGTAGCTGTTTCGCATATAAAGTTCACATTGAAATGTTTGTTAAATTCATTACTTTATTCTATTGGTCTGTTAGTTGTAAGAAATGAATGACAATATTTGGTATGGTTTATATTTAGTAAATTATTATTTATTCTGATTTAAGGCAGTGTCTGTTTTTAGTGGGTCTAGTTCAAACTCACTTGGGCTGGTCAAAATAGAACACTGATGTTAACGAACAAAGGGTCAAAGGCATTTATTTAACAAGATTTGCCATCCAAGCCAAAGGCCCAGATGGCAAGTGGACAAGGAAGCCATTGGCTTATCGAGAGTCCAACAATGTTCACCTACTTATAACCCGCCCTCCTGATATATGTGTCAACCTTGTTTTTAAACATATTCACGCTGCTAGCAGTTACACAATCTGTAGACAATTTGTTCCATTCATTTATTGTCCTCTGTGAGAACGAGTGCTTCCTGATGTCCAATCTACATTGATCCTTTACTAATTTTACCTCATGTCCTCTAGTTCTGCTATCCTTCTTGAGTGAGAAAAACATATTTCTATCAATAATTTCATACCCATTCAATATCTTAAAAACTTCAATCTGATCTCCTCTTAACCTCCTTGTCTCTAGAGTTGTTAAACCACATTCTTTCAGGCGTTCTTCATAACTAAGGTCTCTAAGTTCTGGAATCATTTTAGTTGCTCTCCTTTGTATGCGTTCAAGCGTATCTATATCCTTCTTACGATATGGTCTCCATGCTTGTATACAGTATTCTAAATGAGGTCTAACTATTGCTTTATAAAGAGGTATAATTAACTTTTTTCCCTTGTATGTTATGTTTCTTCTAATCAATCCAAGAATTTGATTACCCTTTGAAGCTGCAATACCACACTGCTCTGAAACTTTCATATCAGCGCTTATTGTAACTCCTAAGTCCTTTTCTTTTACAGTAGTACCCAGAACAGTATCTCCCATTTTATAGTTTACATTCAAGTTCCCATGTCCTGTATGTAGGCATTTACATTTCCCAAAATTGAACAGCATCTGCCATTTCTCAGACCATTTCACTAATCTGTCTAGATCGTTTTGTAAATGTTGTTTATCACCATCAGTATTAACCTTTCTAAACAGTTTTGTGTCATCCGCAAATTTCAGTACGTTACTTGTTATACTGTCGTCCAAGTCATTGATATAAATTAAGAATAATATAGGTCCTAGTACTGACCCTTGAGGTACCCCACTCAAAACCGATTTCCAATTTGAAACTTCTCCATCTACTACAACTCGTTGTCTTCTGTCAGTCAGCCATTGTTCTATCCAGTCAGTTATGCTATCCCCGATACCATGGGCTTTTAATTTAAGTAGCAATCTTTGATGTGGCACTTTGTCAAAAGCTTTCTGAAAATCTAAGTAGATAATATCTACTGGCGATCCCACGTCTATCCACTTAGTGATTTCTTCCAAAAAACATAACATATTTGTTAAGCATGACCTTGCTTTAAGGAATCCATGTTGAGATGAATTTAATAATTTATGCTTAACGAGGAAGTCCACCATATGGTCTTTAATTAACCTTTCTAATAATTTACAAATCACTGACGTTAAACTCACTGGTCTGTAATTCTCTGACTTATTTCTCGAACCCTTTTTAAATAATGGTATGATGTTTGCTTCTTTCCATTCAAACGGAACAACTCCCTCTTTTAATGACAAGTTGAATACTCTTGCAAGTGGTATACTGTTTTGATCTACTGTTTCCATTAGTAATTTTGGAGGAATCCCATCCACTCCCGGTGATTTGTTATCCTTCATTGCCCTTATTTTCTTAGCTACCAATTCTGGAGTTACAACTAACGGTCCTAAATATTCAGATTTAGCCCCCTGAAATTTAGCATCAGCAACTGGTAATGAACTAATAGAAGGTTATTGCTTAAAAAATCTAGTCATAGTGGGATTTTCATCACAGCAGTTCATTCAGGTTGGATGGGATGGTTATTCTCGGCTTGTCTTTAGTTGAGTAGATTGAACAGTATTGACACACTCTTGACCACACTGACTCTAGCTCGTTCCTGTTGTGCCATGTTGCAGGTTCAGGCCATAGTCGTTGGCTTCCTCGCTTCTGTCGCAGCCATGATCTTTGGCTGGATACCAAAGGGCACCTTCAACATCCATCATGGTTTTATACTTTGTGCCAGTAGTGTAGTCACAGCGTCACTGGCTAGTCTCATTTTAGGTGAGTATTTCAAGGTCTCGCACTTTGTGCCAGTAGTGTAGTCACAGCGTCACTGACTAGTCTCATTCTACGTGAGTACTACAAGGTCTTGGTACTTTGTGCCAGTAGTGAAGTCACAGCGTCACTGACTAGTCTCATTCTACGTGAGTACTACAAGGTCTTGGTACTTTGTGCCAGTAGTGAAGTCACAGCGTCACTGACTAGTCTCATTCTACATGAGTACTACAAGGTCTTGGTACTTTGTGCCAGTAGTGAAGTCACAGCGTCACTGACTAGTCTCATTCTACGTGAGTGCTACAAGGTCTTGGTACTTTGTGCCAGTAGTGAAGTCACAGCGTCACTGACTAGTCTCATTCTACGTGAGTACTACAAGGTCTTGGTACTTTGTGCCAGTAGTGAAGTCACAGCGTCACTGACTAGTCTCATTCTACGTGAGTACTACAAGGTCTTGGTACTTTGTGCCAGTAGTGAAGTCACAGCGTCACTGACTAGTCTCATTCTACGTGAGTACTACAAGGTCTTGGTACTTTGTGCCAGTAGTGTAGTCACAGCCTCACTAACTAGTCTCATTCTACGTGAGTACTACAAGGTCTTGGTACTTTGTGCCAGTAGTGAAGTCACAGCGTCACTGACTAGTCTCATTCTACGTGAGTACTACAAGGTCTTGGTACTTTGTGCCAGTAGTGTAGTCACAGCGTCACTGACTAGTCTCATTCTACGTGAGTACTACAAGGTCTTGGTACTTTGTGCCAGTAGTGTAGTCACAGCCTCACTGACTAGTCTCATTCTATGTGAGTACTACAAGGTCTTGGTACTTTGTGCCAGTAGTGTAGTCACAGCATCACTGACTAGTCTCATTCTACGTGAGTACTACAAGGTCTTGGTACTTTGTGCCAGTAGTGTAGTCACAGCCTCACTGACTAGTCTCATTCTACGTGAGTACTACAAGGTGTTGGTACTTTGTGCCAGTAGTGTAGTCACAGCGTCACTGACTAGTCTCATTCTTCGTGAGTACTACAAGGTCTTGGTACTTTGTGCCAGTAGTGTAGTCACAGCGTCACTGACTAGTCTCATTCTACGTGAGTACTACAAGGTCTTGGTACTTTGTGCCAGTAGTGTAGTCACAGCGTCACTGACTAGTCTCATTCTACGTGAGTACTACAAGGTGTTGGTACTTTGTGCCAGTAGTGTAGTCACAGCGTCACTGACTAGTCTCATTCTACGTGAGTACTACAAGGTCTTGGTACTTTGTGCCAGTAGTGTAGTCACAGCCTCACTGACTAGTCTCATTCTTCGTGAGTACTACAAGGTATTGGTACTTTGTGCCAGTAGTGTAGTCACAGCGTCACTGACTAGTCTCATTCTACGTGAGTACTACAAGGTCTTGGTACTTTGTGCCAGTAGTGTAGTCACAGCGTCACTGACTAGTCTCATTCTACGTGAGTACTACAAGGTCTTGGTACTTTGTGCCAGTAGTGTAGTCACAGCGTCACTGACTAGTCTCATTCTACGTGAGTACTACAAGGTCTTGGTACTTTGTGCCAGTAGTGTAGTCACAGCGTCACTGACTAGTCTCATTCTACGTGAGTACTACAAGGTCTTGGTACTTTGTGCCAGTAGTGAAGTCACAGCGTCACTGACTAGTCTCATTCTACGTGAGTACTACAAGGTCTTGGTACTTTGTGCCAGTAGTGAAGTCACAGCGTCACTGACTAGTCTCATTCTACGTGAGTACTACAAGGTCTTCGTACTTTGTTTCAGTAGTGAAGTCACAGCGTCACTGACTAGTCTCATTCTACGTGAGTACTACAAGGTCTTCGTACTTTGTGCCAGTAGTGTAGTCACATCGTCACTGGCAAGTCTCATTCTAGGTGAGTATTTCAAGGTCTGGCACTTTGTGCCAGTAGTGTAGTCACAGCGTCACTGACTAGTCTCATTCTACGTGAGTACTACAAGGTCTTCGTACTTTGTGCCAGTAGTGTAGTCACATCGTCACTGGCAAGTCTCATTCTAGGTGAGTATTTCAAGGTCTGGCACTTTGTGCCAGTAGTGTAGTCACAGCATCACTGGCAAGTCTCATTCTAGGTGAGTATTTCAAGGTCTGGCACTTTGTGCCAGTAGTGTAGTCACAGCGTCACTGGCTTGTCTCATTCTAGGTGAGTACATCAAGGTCTCGTACTTTGTACCAATAGTGTGATGAAATGACAGCCTCACTTGCCAGTCTCATGCTAGGTGGATACGTCAGTCTCATTTGTAGACTTGGTGTAAATTACCCATACCAAAAATTCCAATTACAAAATACCAATTTCAGTTATCAATTCCATATCAAAATAACAGTATGTATGTGAGCAGAGCAACCGTAGACTTACTCGACAACACAAATAACATATATTTTAGAACACCTTTTTTCTGTGTATAATGGCAAACAATAGTTTGAGTTAAAACATTACATGTTGTAAATTTGTAATTAAAAAAGTAAATAAAAAGTCATTGAAAGTAATTACTTACATTTCCTCCAATTCCAATTACTTTAAAAAACAATTCAAATTGCAATGTTATTCTGCTCACGTGTGACACTATGCAAACAGTTATTAATAAGGGTGTAATTTAAACCTATGAATGCACTAGATACAAGGACATTTCTCTAAACATACATTTTTGAACTGTTGTTAATAATATAACATATGAAATACTTCTATTGCGCTAAAATCCTTGGGAGACCCACGCTCGGCAGCGCACCAAAACAAAAATGGTTGAGCCGTTAATAATCGATAATCCAATTGTTCCATGGATGATAAGCAAGTTTAAACAGGTGGGTTTTTAGTTTACAGCGAAATGTTGTTATATTTCCTACAGACTTAACACTAACAAGGAGTGAGTTCCACGGTGTTGGTGCAGCAACTGAAAAAGCTTGTTCCGACCATGAGCGTCCACAGGGCGGGCAAGGGAGGGCTGGATTTTTTTCGGGCATATTCATGAGCTCAAAGTATATGTTAACTTTACATCTTATATATATATTTATAGTCAAAAACTAGAGTGAGCAGTGAATGTAAATATGCTGGATGCTTGGATGAAAGTGTTTGATAGGTAATTGTACAGATCTTAAAAATAATGCGATATCGGACAGGGAGCCTATGCAATGATTTAAGAAGTGATGCTGAGTGAGAGAAAGGAGGAGACCAGGTAGCTACCCTTGCCAAACAATTTTGCACATGATGAAGTTTCAAGATGTTCTTGAGAGGAATATTATGATAATGGGAATTGCAATAGTCAAGTCTACTGTTGCAGGTTTAATAATGGCGGCCGTTGTCCTGTTTTCACATCGATGCCATATCAACCCTGACAACGTGGCCACCCCAATCGCTGCAAGTCTGGGGGACATTACGACCCTGGCATTACTGTCGACTATTGCCTCCGTTTTGTATATGGCAATTGGTGAGTATCTCGGTTTATTTGAAGACTGCAGTTATACGTGGTATATCTGGACACATAATAGTTTAGCCTTGGTGTTAACAATGAATTCCACCAAAATTAGTTTCTCAAGACAATAAGGTAACTGTTTAATACTAGTGTCATTTGTTGACTAGTGTAGAACAATTAAAAAGTGATTCCAACTGTTTAATGCCAGATGGCGACACTTCAGTTGTCCACACTAGTCAAATTACAATAATTATGGATACTGTTGATTAAAAAAGGGGGAATATGTTAATTAGGGATGTAAGCTTAATGGTAGACTACAGTACTTTTGATTGAATTAGGGCACACAGTGTTGTGTATATGATGATACAGTGGTCTTGTAGAAATAACATTTATTGAATTGTTGCCAGACGGTCATAGATGGCTGGCTCCCACCCTCATAATACTCTTCTTGAGTCTCACGCCTCTCTGGTGCTTCATCTCCCATCACAACCACTACACACACGAGGTCCTCTACACGGGCTGGATGCCGGTCATTGGGGCCATGGTCATCAGCAGGTTGGTACTAACTCTAATCTATTCATACACAGAGGATCCCAATCTCACAACAAAAGTATTATGTACTTAGGTTACAACCTAGCATATGCCTTTCATCAATATTATCGTTTTGCATTAAATACATTTTTTTTCAATGCAGAATTAGCGTCAGTTACCATTTGTGGCATAAGTTAGTGTGATTTTATGTGAATTTGTTAAGCATTTAGATAATTAAAATAATCTAAGACCGTGTCTAGTTCAATGTCTCTGGCTGAAATACAGAAAGTGGCAATTAACAAGGAAAACACAAAGATTACATGTAGGCTACTAATAGAGTCAACTGAAGAGTCTTGCTGATGTGTCTGTCATCTTATGTCACTGTCACATTGCAGTGTCGGTGGTCTGATTCTGGACTTCACAGTCGTCAACTACCATGGCATTGCTGTCTTTCAGCCTGTCATTAATGGTGAGTCAGTGTCCTATGCAGTCCATTTAAATAGCATCACCAACAGTCTTATTGTCTCAGCACTCAACACTATTGAATAACATCCTTCATTCTAACTCCAAATGTTTGAATGTTTACCCCCCCCCCTCACTGAGACATTTGTGAACTTCTGGTGTAGAGAAATACATCTACAACTGATCAATAACCAGTAACTTAGCAAGGATGTCCAGTATACTTTAACTAAATATTACTTATTGTTGTACAACAAACCTATTTTTTTTGAAATTATGTATTATTATATGTAGAATTTAACAACCAACATAACAACTATTTTTAGTCAATATGTGTAAAAAAAGGCCTCATTACAGTGCACTGAATTTAAATTTGACTTGAAAAACCTAGCTGTGCGTGTGATCATCGAAATTTCACAAAACAACTTTTTCAGACCTGACATTTTCCAAGAGTCTGCTAAATAGAAATGTGGTTGGCTATTTTCTGGTTTGTTAAGGATAACATTTTCAGACTTAACAAATAAGATTCATCCTCTTTCCCTGTTTTTTTTAAACTATTGCCAATTGATATATATATATATATATATATATATATATATATATATATATATATATACATTTACAGTTTCTATGTTTTATTGTATACAAAAAAATATGTCATCAAATTGGTTCAGAAAATTTCCAGTCGTCATTCTTGTGATTTTAGAATCAAAACAATTACCTGGCAGGTATGACAGCTATACCTCTTTGTTTGTGTCAGGTGTGGGCGGGAACCTAGTCGCCATCCAGGCTAGTCGGCTGTCTACATCTCTACACCGACTTGCCAAGCCTGGCCATCTGCCAGAATCTGCTCTCCATGGCTGTCCGAACGTCTTCACAACCTACTGTGGCAAAGGTCTGTCAACTTTCTGTCTATAGTAGCAATTAACGTGACTCAAAATTATTGTAAAGATTTCTTCCAAAGGTGAAACAGTGTGTCATGTGATACACTGTAGTACAGTACGAGGTGTATCACATGATACACTGTAGTACAGTACAAGGTGTATCACATGATACACTGTAGTACAGTACGAGGTGTATCACATGATATACTGTAGTACCGTACAAGGTGTATCACATGACACTGTAGTACAGCACGAGGTATATCACATGATACACTGTAGTACCGTACAAGGTGTATCACATGATACACTGTAGTACCGTACAAGGTGTATCACATGATACACTATAGTACAGTATGAGGTGTATCACATGATACACTGTAGTACTGTATGAGGTGTATCACATGATACACTGTAGTACCATACAAGGTGTATCACATTATACACTGTAGTACAGCACGAGGTGTATCACTTATCACTAGATGGGGTCATTTTTTAAATATACACAGATCAAACTTTATGCAAGGCACACTGAAATTTTAATATACAGCAGTTACTGTGCATTTGGTGTGGTATATTTTACTGTTTGTTGATGTCACGAGAGTATTGCCAGCATCACGAGTGCGACAGGCACGAGTGATGTTATATGACTGGTAACATTTGGTGTGGTATATTTTACTGTTTGTTGATGTCACGAGAGTGTTGCCAGCATCACGAGTGCGACAGGCACTAGTGATGTTATATGACTGGTAACATTTGGTGTGGTATATTTTACTGTTTGTTGATGTCACGAGAGTGTTGCCAACATCACGAGTGCGACAGGCACGAGTGATGTTATATGACTGGTAACATTTGGTGTGGTATATTTTACTGTTTGTTGATGTCACGAGAGTGTTGCCAGCATCACGAGTGCGACAGGCACGAGTGATGTTATATGACTGGTAACATTCTCATGACGTCAACAAACTGCATTATTCCATAAATGTACCACAGTAAAATGCTCTGGACCAATCAGGTAGTATTATTACTGTGATATATCCATCTAGATAATGCGTGGCAGAAGCATTTTGAAAATCCTATGTTAAACATACGTCTGTGAACGTCGAGTGGATATCAGCACAGCTAGCCGTTGTATAAATTTAATGATACCATATATTTAATGTTTTCTATAGTCATGTCTTTACTATTTACTTTAAGAAAAAAGCTGTTGCAGTATGTATAATATGGTGTATATATAATATTATGATGTCAGACTTACAATACAATAATGCATGTGCCCCCTGCTGTGCTGATTGACGAAATGCCACATTTGACCATTTTGTATTTATCAGATGCTGCTTTAAAAAAGCTTCAAAATGACATAACTTAATCATTGTTATGTTACTAACAGTCCTGATTTGATAAAATGTTTACCAAGATAATCGTGTTTCAAACGATACTGCGATTGGAATGCACTCAAAGCTACAGATGTTCGAAGTAAAGGTGTATTCTCAAAGGCTGGTGTATTCTCAAAGGCTGGTGTATTCTCAAAGGCTGGTGTATTCTCGAGCACTGGCTCATAATTTTTTTGAGTAGAGACGCACCCTTTTTGTTACTAGTTTCACTACTGGTATCATCGTCACTTTAATCTCTACCACATCAATAAAAATAATCTCTAAAGACGCTTGCCAACCAAAAAGGAAAATGTTTAGCCAATCGATAAATCATTACTTCGAATGTCAGTAGCCCAAATTTTGAAATGCAACATTTGATCAATTAGGACAGCAAGTGCCACATTGTATTTGTAAAACACCACTGTCTTAGTAAAACCTCACCTCACCTATGCTCTTCGGGGCCAGTGGCCCATAAGGTTGAAGTGCATTTCTTCCAACTCGCTCGATCAGCTGCTACACGTCTGGCCTCGTTCCAGAGTTCCACCCCAGTACGCGTCTTTCATTGTCAACAGTTGATCGCCACGTTGTCTTTGGTCGACCAACCTTTCTTCTGCCTTTGGGTGTCAATGCCGTCTCACATTTGCTGTTCTTATCCAACTGTAGGATGTGCCCTACCCTTTTCCATGTTTCACTTCCATACAGCAACACTGGTGTAACATTACAGGTGTTTTCTGCGACTGGTCAAACGTGTTCCTGTCTGGTGATTCATCGCATTAGTAACGAGTTGATCTTTAGCTGATGTCTTTTTTCGGTCTAGGAATGGGTTCTCGGACAAACCGAGTACTGCTGTTATTGGTCATCCCCGGCCACCTGATCTTCATGTACATCATCCACTACCAGCAGGTCGGCCACACGTCCATCACACTCACCTTTGTGGTTGTCTACCTTGCTGCAGCACTCATACAGGTAGGCAGTTGTAATCACAAGATGTCACAGTTGTAATCACAAGATGTCACAGTTGTAATCACAAGATGTCACAGTATTCTGTATTCGACCTATTAAGCGTACACACCCTAATTAGCGTACACCCCCTGTTTTAATCAGCAGGATCCATAATTATTATAATTTGCCTGGGGTGGAACATCTGAAAAAGTCGCCATCTGGTGTTAAACAGTTGGCACCACTTCCGTTGTTCTACACTGGTCACCAAATGACACTACTAGTTTTAAACAGTTACCTTATTGTCATATCGTTCTTATAAGCATATCACTTATAAGAACAGATTCCTTGACATTTTTTCAAACGTACAGTACGCTTATTAGGTTGAGTATGGTAATTCAAGTTTTCAAGTGTACTTGGCAAATCATTAACTTAAAGATACAGAGTCTGATAGTTTTTATTGTAGAATCATTATATGTGGAAAGGAACATAAATTTACAGGTATTAATGATATACCCATCCTGTGAACGTTGTACCATAATAAACTTCGCAGGTATTGGAAATTGTCAACTAACAACTACACATATACAAATAATTGTATAATAATATAATATAATTGTATATATATATATAAATATATATATATATATTAAACTACAGTGCAACACGCTTACAACGAACACGGATACAACAAATTAACGAATATAACTAAACAATTTCTTCGTACAGATTTTTTCCCTATCTTTTCCATTATAAGCGTTCACGCATATTACGAACACGGGTTTAACGAATTCACGGTTATTACGAACACCTTTTCCCAAACAAATTTCGCCGTATAACAAATTTCTGTCCAACTGAAAATCGCCTGATTGTTCGCAAATACTTCCCGCCTGACCTGGTAGTCTTGCCGTTGCTGCGCAGAGCGCCAGTGACACAGTAATTAGGTCAATGAGGGAAATCATCAAAGGTGATTGTTAGCTGCCCACTAAGCTATGTTTAAATAAACAATGGTGCATGTAGAAGTATGAACTACATCGCCCAGTGTTTCGACCGGCTGTGCGATATATGGCAGTTCATCCGTAACAGGGCTATGCAGTCAGATGACGCTGCAGCGCACTGCGACTGGCTTGAGGATTTCCTTTTGTCTGGTGTCCCAGCCAACAGCAAACAAATGTCAGATTAACTGGTGTCATTCTGTGTGTGTTGTACAAGAAGAAGTACTGTAGTTACCGTGGCTCCATCCAGCCACAATTTGTGTTTTAGTGTGCTTGGTGCGGCGTGCTCGCCATGTGTTTACATCATATTTCGTTACTTTTTCACAGACGGTGGACTGCGATGTTATATTATAACTACACTTAATAGTAACATTTGTAACTGTTTTATGTGTCATCTAAATAAATGTTACACAACATAATATCTGCGTTTGATAGACATCTAGCGAATAGTTTAAAAACTGTCACACACAACACTGCCACCTAGTGGGTAAACGCGTATATGCATATAACGAACTCGTTAGTTACCCACAAAGTAGTTCGTTATAAGCGTATTGCACTGTATATATATATATATATATATATATATATATTATAATTATTCTTGTGTTTTAAGCAGATAAGCATTCTACGTGCATCAAACAACAATAAAAATTTGTTGGTGTAAATTGTTGTCTGCCTGTTAACCACCAGGTGACGCTGCTACTGTTCGTGGGTGACTGGATGGTTCACTGGATGTGGAAGCAGGGTAACGACCCTGACAATTTCACCATCCCTTACCTCACTGCTCTCGGTGACCTCCTCGGCACGGCCCTCCTCGCCTGTGCCTTCCATACACTCTTTGTCATCGGTGACAGAGACGCTGACGTTGGTGACTGAATTACATCCATCACCAGGTGGCAGCACTGGTGTACCTACATATCTGTGGCATTTCGTGACATTTAAAATGAAATTGGTGTTTTTATTACTTGCGCTGCTATGTGAACGCACTTGCAGATTTGAAATGATGTTGCTATTTATCACGGGATGTTTTGTTCACTATATGATGTTTTTAAGGTCACTTAAATACTGCCTTCTATGTTGATTGCTCGGGTTATGGGTGAATTGGGTAAAAGGGTAAACCAAGTCCTGCAGAGATACCAAGTCTACTCCTTTCGTGGTAGAACTACCACTTTTTCTTCATTTTCTACCGCTTTTGAACCAAGATCTACTGCCAAACTGCAATTTTTAAAGTTTACTTTAAATTTACCATCCACATCCACGTATGCCACCAAACCACCGTTATGATCCATGCAGCCTTCATAAAACAAATTAACATTACAATGTCTACTTAATTATAAGTGAAACATCACAGTTAAAAGTGTTTTTTTGGGGGGCTCAAAATAAACCGAAACTTGTTTGCACAAATATTACATGTTTTTTGTGTGCTATGCATCTTTTTCATTTGTTGATCCTAATGTGTTATAAGTTGGGAGGAAATTAAAGTTTTTATTCAATTGTCTGAGGATAGACGAATGTTTCCATGTTGTAGTTTAGGGTAATGGGATTATGTTATGCTGAGGTTGTTACATTACTTATGACATGTTACTTCAGAATCGTGCCTTTAATGCTTCGCTCTCCTATAATCTACGGATTTATTGCTGATGTGTATTATTAGTTTCAAAATACAATAACATTGAAATTAATGTTTTGAAATGCATGTTGATTTTACTGCTGTGTTGCAGGTTATTGTTTGGCGTGGTGCATTATGGTTAGAACACAGGACTCGTTATCGAGAGAACGAATAGTCTTCTCGCAGTGATTACTAACCCTTAGAACCCAAGAGAAGTTGAGTTTGGTGTTGGAATGAACTGGTCTGCCAGGAGGTGAAGTGTAAAGCACTCTGAACAGTCCTACAGACTGAATGCTGTGCTATATAAGAATATAACTTTTATTGCCTTTTTAAAGTTATGTAAGTTAAACAAGCTGTCTTTCAAATTATTTAGGTTGGATAGTTGCTGACTTACTGAATAAAGTTGTTTGATTTCTTGTGTCGGGTTTTAGCAGGTCGGCTGTAGTAATCTGTTTCTCACTGATTAGCAAAATACATTGTGGATATATATCATACATACATTGTTTGCTTTACATATCAACCTGAAAATTGGAAAGGTGCAGGAAATCTTCTGAAGAAACTATGTGGTATAACTGCTATTGTATATAATGTAATTAGATTTTATATGGGGGTGGGTATCATTTGGTTTCATTGGTGATTAATTGTATGATTTACTGTTCAGCAGTTGTGCTCTCAGAGAAAGGTTTATTTTTCAATCTATGCACCCTGTGATTTCTGTATATAAATATGTCAATAAATGGATATGGAGTTGTTGATGTGTATTAATAATGAGCAATATGAGTATTAGTGTCAGACTTGTTGACTCAAGTCACAGAGGCTGACTCAGGTTGCCCATTTTGACTTGGCATTCATATAGATGACTCAAGACTTGACTTGGCATTCATATAGATGACTCAAGACTTGACTTGGCATTCATATAGATGACTCAAGACTTGACTTGGCATTCATATAGATGACTCAAGACTTGACTTGGACTTGTAGGTCATTGACTTGTGACTTAACAGTCGTAATATGATCATTAGAACTTTGTTTTAATTTAAGCAACTAACACCATTTCATCACCATAATAATGACTGTAACGTGGATTGTTGATATTACATGTATGTATGCACTTAATGTGCATCATATTAATTATATTCATAATAAATAATACCGTTAATAAATTGACCAGGTATTCTTTGATATTTCACTAGATATGAAGTGCAATAGTCGTGTTTGAATGCGACTTGACTTGTGACTCGAACAGTGGACGCTAGTGACTTGACTTTTTTGGAATTCTGAGAGATGACTTGAGACTTGGCTTGGATTTGGAGGTCATTGACTTGAGACTTGACTTGACTTGCAAGTCAGTGACTTGACTTGACTTGCCAGGTTGTTACTTACCAACAAGTCTGATTAGTGTCTAGTAATTCATACTAGAATCATAGCCATAGGTAGCGTAACAGTGGTGAGAATGTTTAACTCAACATCTTGTTTAACAGATAATCCAGGTGAATGATTAATGTAAAATTTATGGTGTAGCTGCTTACAAAGGAAATACAGATTATGAGTTACTGTATGTTACAAGGCAGCCAAACGAATACATTTTAGTTATGCGTTTTCCAACAGGTGGCGACACTACATATGTCTATTGCTATGTTAGATATTATATTTTTTAATGTGCGTGTTTGCCTGCGTGAATACGACACTGCTGAGTAAAATGCCACTCATATGACACAAAAATAAAATGTTCAATAACCAAAAATATATTAGATTTCAAAATTAACATCAATGTGCTACAAATGAAAATAGTTTTCCATGATCTGGCTGAGTAAAACACGAAAGTGGCTTTACACGTTGCACTAAGGTAATTATCTACGCTGAACAGGCCTGTGAGCGGAAACTTTTTATTTTACGGGCAGTCTTCAAAAAGAGTTCGTGCATAAGCAAAACATTCACTTCAAATTTTTTTTACATTTGTGTTAAATTATATTAGTGTTCACAAAAACCATGTAATGTGTCAACAGCGCTTTTATTTCCTTTGTAAGCAGATTCACCCGAAATAAATTTACATTAATCATTCCTTCTTTTAATTATGTTCAGGGTTGGTTTTGGGGTCCCGCCATGTCGTTGGTGGTTTGCACTACAAATTCGTTGGTCTTGTGCTTTTGTAGGATATTTTTAAGATCCTTCGAAGACGCTTCATCTGAAAGGGTCAGAGTTCAAAGTCCAGCTTTCACATGTATTAGTCAGTATGGTCAATACTAGGCTCTAAAGCTTGATCTTGGTTGCTGTAATGTTTTTTTTAAGTCTTGCCATATCTGATGTTACAATTAGGCTAATGCTTGCTTTTATTTCTTCTTTGCCTTCGGATGAGATAATAGCTCCAATGTATTTGAAGGGTTTACTTCGTCAATGTGTTCTACGTTCATCTCTCGCATTGCCACTGTTCATCACTCGCATTGCCACTGTTCATCACTCGCATTGCCACTGTTCGTCATTATTTTGCTGTTCGATCTCTACTCTCGAGTGCCAAATAAACGTATAGGCCAAATAAACGTATAGGGTGGCAAATCGGTCAAATTTAATAATAGTATAGTGCCGAATAACACTATAGGGGGGCAAACTGTTCAAAACAAATAATAGTACAGTGCGAAAAAGGCACTAGTATATGTTTTTTTTAGCGCCGGTGCAATTTTTTTTACTTGACGAGAAGCCAAAGCTTCGCTAGAAAACAACGCGGATATAGCCGTGTATTTTTGGTTTTTCTGCCGAATATACATGCAACTTTGTGCGTATTCGCGTCACCGCAGATATAGTAACCGCGTTTTATATCTACGAAAAACCGGGACATTTTCCGTTTTTAAATGGACATTAAAGTTTTATTGAATTGAATACGGAAGCCCGTTTCAGGGGAAACCGCCGGCAGTCGGTTATAATTTACGCGGTGACAATGGCGTTTTAACTAATAATATACCATGTGGAGCTCCCGAGAACTAAATATTCTGACCGATTCATATAATCATGGAAATCTAACGGTCTAACGACTCGGGATCAAAAACTGGGATCCTCAGAAGCACGGGATCCCGCTAAAGTATAAAAAGCCGTCAGAGGGAGCCACATGCAGCTCCAGTTGGGCGCAAGTGATTGATTAACGCTAGCAATGCATGTTTTCCAGGAACATATTGGACAGTATTGGTGATAATATGCATCCATGGCGTACCCAAACAGTTGCTGTAATAACACAACAGAGTCTCAATATTTTGTAATTATTTTGACGTAAAATCTACCCCATAGTAGCCTGAATTTTCGACTAACGAATATAACAATGCATTGTCGTTCTTGTGAATGGAAACAGTAGTGGTAAAATGTAAAACTGAGCAAATAGGTGCTTACTGTGAATAAATACCAGACAGTGTTGCTTCGGCTTTACGGCGGTGACATATTGATGACGCGTTTCCGGCGATTAGTTGATCTGCTCATCACCATTATCGGATATCTCTAGATATGTGCGCAGAATCTACGCCAATGCACGTCGTGAATAGTCAGTTTAATTAAGAGCAAATTACTTGTGTAAACTACTGGTGGTTGAGACGGCAGTGAAGCGGTACCAGTGCCGGAAGAGGACCAGTATCGATGCCAGCCTCATCCCTGACTTCACGGGGAAAGAAGAGAACAAACAACTTGTGTAAACCGACAACTGTATAAAAAGTGTTAGGAATGACCCAGTTTTACCTGATAAACATGTAGGTTATGTTAGGAGCCTAGAACATACAAATGAATGACAACATCAACAGAACAAAGTGACGTCACGCATGCCGTAAGGAACCCGAAGAACAACAAGGCAGAGGGAGACGACAGAATCACTACTGAAATGTTAAAAGAAAGTGGAGAAGAAAGCATTAATATCCTAGTAAAACTATTCAAATAGGGAAGGATGACCGTACCCATGGAAACTGGCAAAATTAATTTGATAATAAAATTACCTAAGAAATTGTAATATTTATATTTTGCAGAACATGTTACATAATTTATAGCATTGAAACTATATATGTATTTATTTATTAGTCTTTGAGGCTGTAATATACTGTAACATACTGTAATATACTGTAATATACTGTAATATACTGTGGACTCTAACAATTGTGGTCTTCATCTGTAATTATAACCCACCAGATTCAGTCACAGCAGAAACTTCGTAATTCATTGTAATACAAATGACAAATGTTTCAGTATAAATTTTAATATTATTGTAAATAATGACACAGTAAAATACTTAAAGTTTCTACATCATAAGAACATATAAATAGAGAATACTTATTCTAATCACAATGTTTGTTGATCAGAAGGAACAACTGTGTCAGACAACCTTGAATAGTCCGAAAAGTAATTTCCCAATTAATTGTCCCTGAAATAATTATTTAGATATCGGATCTCGCTTCAGATATTAAAAACATACTACAGCTTATCGCTAAAACTGCTCATTTAGACGTGTGGTGTCAGTCGAAAATAACTTTAAATAGTTATGCCTAAACAGTGTTTAAATGCACATAAGCCCACAAAGCTCATGTCCCTAAACGGACTACTTAAAGAAGGCAGTAGGACACAAAGCAGCATTAGTTAAGGAGCAGTGTAGGTTGGACATGAGAACGTACTCTTTCTTATAGAGGGTGATGAATGAATGGAACAAACTGCCAATTGTGTTAATGCTAGTAGTGTGAATGTGTTTTAAAATAGAATTGACATATATCTGATAAGGGCGTGCTATACATAGATGATAAAATCGATGGACTTTCTCGGACTTCCTTGTGCACTTGCCGTCTGGAACTTGTTGTTTGGGATGGCAATCTTGTTAAATCTTGTTAAAATCAAAACAGCCGAGGTCGCCAGTGGACTTACGTTCCCTGTGGTCTTCGTTCCTCATGAATAAACATTGATAAATATTATTATATAAATATTTTTTATCTTACATGTAGTTGTGATAAGGTTATAGTTGGGATAGCATTTCGGAAATGAATACTCTTCCTAAAGAAAGTTCCATATGGTTGTCACTGCACACCCGGTAGTCCGCGCAACCTCTGTAATTGGAGCCAGTCATTGCGGAGGAAAGTCGTTAGACCAACAAGGAAGGAATTGTCGTGACCGTGGTTAAAGGTTTATCCGGGAGAAGACAACGGAAGGACGGTGAAGAACTTTCATCAAATCATTCATAATTACTTTGACGTAAAATCTACCCCATACTAGCCGGTGTTTTCGACTAACGAATATAACAATGCATTGTCTTTCTTGTGAATAAAAACAGTAGTGATAAAATGTAAAACTGAGCAAATAGGTGCTTACTGTGAATAAATACCAGACAGTGTTGCTTCGGCTTTACGGCGGTGACATATTGATGACGCGTTTCTGGCGATCAGTGGCTTGAACTGCTCACTGCCATTATCGGATATCTCTAGACATGTGCGCAGAATCTACGCCAATGCACGTTGTGAATAGTCAGTGTAATTAAGAGCAAATTACTTGTGTAAACTACTGGTGGTGGAGACGGCAGTGAATCGGTACCGGTGCCGGAAGAGGCCCAGTATCGATGCCAGCCTCATCCCTGACTTCACGGGGAAAGAAGAGAACAAACAACTTGTGTAAACTACTGGTGGTTGGAGACGGCAGTGAATCGGTACCGGTGCCGGAAGAGGCCCAGTATCGATGCCAGCCTCATCCCTGACTTCACGGGGAAAGAAGAGAACAAACAACTTGTGTAAACTACTGGTGGTTGGAGACGGCAGTGAAGCGGTACCAGTGCCGGAAGAGGACCAGTATCGATGCCAGCCTCATCCCTGACTTCACGGGGAAAGAAGAGAACAAACAACTTGTGTAAACTACTGGTGGTGGAGACGGCAGTGAAGCGGTACCAGTGCCGGAAGAGGACCAGTATCGATGCCAGCCTCATCCCTGACTTCACGGGGAAAGAAGAGAACAAACAACTTGTGTAAACTACTGGTGGTTGGAGACGGCAGTGAAGCGGTACCAGTGCCGGAAGAGGACCAGTATCGATGCCAGCCTCATCCCTGACTTCACGGGGAAAGAAGAGAACAAACAACTTGTGTAAACCGACAACTGTATAAAAAGTGTTAGGAATGACCCAGTTTTACCTGATAAACATGTAGGTTATGTTAGGAGCCTAGAACATACAAATGAATGACAACATCAACAGAACAAAGTGACGTCACGCATGCCGTAAGGAACCCGAAGAACAACAAGGCAGAGGGAGACGACAGAATCACTACTGAAATGTTAAAAGAAAGTGGAGAAGAAAGCATTAATATCCTAGTAAAACTATTCAAATAGGGAAGGATGACCGTACCCATGGAAACTGGAAAAATCATTTGATAATAAAATTACCTAAGAAATTGTAATATTTACATTTTGCAGAACATGTTACATAATTTATAGCATTGAAACTATATATGTATTTATTTATTAGTCTTTGAGGCTGTAATATACTGTAATATACTGTAATATACTGTAATATACTGTAATATACTGTAATATACTGTAATATACTGTAATATACTGTAATATACTGTAATATACTGTAATATACTGTAATATACTGTAATATACTGTAATATACTGTAATATACTGTGGACTCTAACAATTGTTGTCTTCATCTGTAATTATAACCCACCAGATTCAGTCACAGCAGAAACTTCGTAATTCGTGTAATACAAATGACAAATGTTTCAGTATAAATTTTAATATTATTGTAAATAATGACACAGTAAAATACTTAAAGTTTCTACAATCATAAGAACATATCAATAGAGAATACTTATTCTAATCACAATGTTTGTTGATCAGAAGGAACAACTGTGTCAGACAACCTTGAATAGTCCGAAAAGTAATTCCCCAATTAATTGTCCCTGAAATAATTATTTAGATATCGGATCTCGCGTCAGATATTAAAAACATACTACGGCTTATCGCTAAAACTGCTCATTTAGACGTGTGGTGTCAGTCGAAAATAACTTTAAATAGTTATGCCTAAACAATGTTTAAATGCACATAAGCCCACAAAGCTCATGTCCCTAAACGGACTGTTTTGAGTAAAATAAACAGATTTGCTATGCGTGTAAATGTTGCTATACCAGCAGTGCACGAGCGACACTACATGGTATCCAGTTGTAAATAACTCTCAAGCGATTACCGCGAACATTCTTATATACAAAGCTTCTCACACACTTTTAATATATTTTCATCGGTCTGAAACCAGAATAATTTACACCGTTTTGTGTCAGTTCTGTGAGTACACCAAAACACAAAACTTAATCCTATTCTTTATACAGGCATCAAGGACATAGACAAGCTAGAAAGAATACAACGAAGAGCAACTAAAATGATTCCAGAATTGAGAGACCTTAGTTATGAAAGCCGCTTATTGTAATGTGGTTTGACAACACTAGAGACCAGGAGACTAAGAGGAGACCAACTAGAAGTGTTTAATATAGTGAACGGTTATGAGGATGTTGATAGGAATATGTTCTTCAAACTTAAAGAAGGCAGTAGGACACAAAGCAGCATTAGTTAAGGAGCAGTGTAGGTTGGACATGAGAACGTACTCTTTCTTATAGAGGGTGATGAATGAATGGAACAAACTGCCAATTGTGTTAATGCTAGTAGTGTGAATGTGTTTTAAAATAGAATTGACATATATCTGATAAGGGCGTGCTATACATAGATGATAAAATCGATGGACTTTCTCGGACTTCCTTGTGCACTTGCCGTCTGGAACTTGTTGTTTGGGATGGCAATCTTGTTAAATCTTGTTAAAATCAAAACAGCCGAGGTCGCCAGTGGACTTACGTTCCCTGTGGTCTTCGTTCCTCATGAATAAACATTGATAAATATTATTATATAAATATTTTTTATCTTACATGTAGTTGTGATAAGGTTATAGTTGGGATAGCATTTCGGAAATGAATACTCTTCCTAAAGAAAGTTCCATATGGTTGTCACTGCACACCCGGTAGTCCGCGCAACCTCTGTAATTGGAGCCAGTCATTGCGGAGGAAAGTCGTTAGACCAACAAGGAAGGAATTGTCGTGACCGTGGTTAAAGGTTTATCCGGGAGAAGACAACGGAAGGACGGTGAAGAACTTTCATCAAATCATTCATAATTACTTTGACGTAAAATCTACCCCATACTAGCCGGTGTTTTCGACTAACGAATATAACAATGCATTGTCTTTCTTGTGAATAAAAACAGTAGTGATAAAATGTAAAACTGAGCAAATAGGTGCTTACTGTGAATAAATACCAGACAGTGTTGCTTCGGCTTTACGGCGGTGACATATTGATGACGCGTTTCTGGCGATCAGTGGCTTGAACTGCTCACTGCCATTATCGGATATCTCTAGACATGTGCGCAGAATCTACGCTAATGCACGTTGTGAATAGTCAGTGTAATTAAGAGCAAATTACTTGTGTAAACTACTGGTGGTGGAGACGGCAGTGAATCGGTACCGGTGCCGGAAGAGGCCCAGTATCGATGCCAGCCTCATCCCTGACTTCACGGGGAAAGAAGAGAACAAACAACTTGTGTAAACTACTGGTGGTTGGAGACGGCAGTGAATCGGTACCGGTGCCGGAAGAGGCCCAGTATCGATGCCAGCCTCATCCCTGACTTCACGGGGAAAGAAGAGAACAAACAACTTGTGTAAACTACTGGTGGTTGGAGACGGCAGTGAAGCGGTACCAGTGCCGGAAGAGGACCAGTATCGATGCCAGCCTCATCCCTGACTTCACGGGGAAAGAAGAGAACAAACAACTTGTGTAAACTACTGGTGGTGGAGACGGCAGTGAAGCGGTACCAGTGCCGGAAGAGGACCAGTATCGATGCCAGCCTCATCCCTGACTTCACGGGGAAAGAAGAGAACAAACAACTTGTGTAAACTACTGGTGGTTGGAGACGGCAGTGAAGCGGTACCAGTGCCGGAAGAGGACCAGTATCGATGCCAGCCTCATCCCTGACTTCACGGGGAAAGAAGAGAACAAACAACTTGTGTAAACCGACAACTGTATAAAAAGTGTTAGGAATGACCCAGTTTTACCTGATAAACATGTAGGTTATGTTAGGAGCCTAGAACATACAAATGAATGACAACATCAACAGAACAAAGTGACGTCACGCATGCCGTAAGGAACCCGAAGAACAACAAGGCAGAGGGAGACGACAGAATCACTACTGAAATGTTAAAAGAAAGTGGAGAAGAAAGCATTAATATCCTAGTAAAACTATTCAAATAGGGAAGGATGACCGTACCCATGGAAACTGGAAAAATCATTTGATAATAAAATTACCTAAGAAATTGTAATATTTACATTTTGCAGAACATGTTACATAATTTATAGCATTGAAACTATATATGTATTTATTTATTAGTCTTTGAGGCTGTAATATACTGTAATATACTGTAATATACTGTAATATACTGTAATATACTGTAATATACTGTAATATACTGTAATATACTGTAATATACTGTAATATACTGTAATATACTGTAATATACTGTAATATACTGTGGACTCTAACAATTGTTGTCTTCATCTGTAATTATAACCCACCAGATTCAGTCACAGCAGAAACTTCGTAATTCGTGTAATACAAATGACAAATGTTTCAGTATAAATTTTAATATTATTGTAAATAATGACACAGTAAAATACTTAAAGTTTCTACAATCATAAGAACATATCAATAGAGAATACTTATTCTAATCACAATGTTTGTTAATCAGAAGGAACAACTGTGTCAGACAACCTTGAATAGTCCGAAAAGTAATTCCCCAATTAATTGTCCCTGAAATAATTATTTAGATATCGGATCTCGCGTCAGATATTAAAAACATACTACGGCTTATCGCTAAAACTGCTCATTTAGACGTGTGGTGTCAGTCGAAAATAACTTTAAATAGTTATGCCTAAACAATGTTTAAATGCACATAAGCCCACAAAGCTCATGTCCCTAAACGGACTGTTTTGAGTAAAATAAACAGATTTGCTATGCGTGTAAATGTTGCTATACCAGCTGTGCACGAGCGACACTACATGGTATCCAGTTGTAAATAACTCTCAAGCGATTACCGCGAACATTCTTATATATAAAGCTTCTCACACACTTTTAATATATTTTCATCGGTCTGAAACCAGAATAATTTACACCGTTTTGTGTCAGTTCTGTGAGTACACCAAAACACAAAACTTAATCCTATTCTTTATACAGGCATCAAGGACATAGACAAGCTAGAAAGAATACAACGAAGAGCAACTAAAATGATTCCAGAATTGAGAGACCTTAGTTATGAAAGCCGCTTATTGTAATGTGGTTTGACAACACTAGAGACCAGGAGACTAAGAGGAGACCAACTAGAAGTGTTTAATATAGTGAACGGTTATGAGGATGTTGATAGGAATATGTTCTTCAAACTTAAAGAAGGCAGTAGGACACAAAGCAGCATTAGTTAAGGAGCAGTGTAGGTTGGACATGAGAACGTACTCTTTCTTATAGAGGGTGATGAATGAATGGAACAAACTGCCAATTGTGTTAATGCTAGTAGTGTGAATGTGTTTTAAAATAGAATTGACATATATCTGATAAGGGCGTGCTATACATAGATGATAAAATCGATGGACTTTCTCGGACTTCCTTGTGCACTTGCCGTCTGGAACTTGTTGTTTGGGATGGCAATCTTGTTAAATCTTGTTAAAATCAAAACAGCCGAGGTCGCCAGTGGACTTACGTTCCCTGTGGTCTTCTTTCCTCATGAATAAACATTGATAAATATTATTATATAAATATTTGTTATCTTACATGTAGTTGTGATAAGGTTATAGTTGGGATAGCATTTCGGAAATGAATACTCTTCCTAAAGAAAGTTCCATATGGTTGTCACTGCACACCCGGTAGTCCGCGCTGTAATTGGAGCCAGTCATTGCGGAGGAAAGTCGTTAGACCAACAAGGAAGGAATTGTCGTGACCGTGGTTAAAGGTTTATCCGGGAGAAGACAACGGAAGGACGGTGAAGAACTTTCATCAAATCATTCATAATTACTTTGACGTAAAATCTACCCCATACTAGCCGGTGTTTTCGACTAACGAATATAACAATGCATTGTCTTTCTTGTGAATAAAAACAGTAGTGATAAAATGTAAAACTGAGCAAATAGGTGCTTACTGTGAATAAATACCAGACAGTGTTGCTTCGGCTTTACGGCGGTGACATATTGATGACGCGTTTCTGGCGATCAGTGGCTTGAACTGCTCACTGCCATTATCGGATATCTCTAGACATGTGCGCAGAATCTACGCCAATGCACGTTGTGAATAGTCAGTGTAATTAAGAGCAAATTACTTGTGTAAACTACTGGTGGTGGAGACGGCAGTGAATCGGTACCGGTGCCGGAAGAGGCCCAGTATCGATGCCAGCCTCATCCCTGACTTCACGGGGAAAGAAGAGAACAAACAACTTGTGTAAACTACTGGTGGTTGGAGACGGCAGTGAATCGGTACCGGTGCCGGAAGAGGCCCAGTATCGATGCCAGCCTCATCCCTGACTTCACGGGGAAAGAAGAGAACAAACAACTTGTGTAAACTACTATTGGTTGGAGACGGCAGTGAAGCGGTACCAGTGCCGGAAGAGGACCAGTATCGATGCCAGCCTCATCCCTGACTTCACGGGGAAAGAAGAGAACAAACAACTTGTGTAAACTACTGGTGGTGGAGACGGCAGTGAAGCGGTACCAGTGCCGGAAGAGGACCAGTATCGATGCCAGCCTCATCCCTGACTTCACGGGGAAAGAAGAGAACAAACAACTTGTGTAAACTACTGGTGGTTGGAGACGGCAGTGAAGCGGTACCAGTGCCGGAAGAGGACCAGTATCGATGCCAGCCTCATCCCTGACTTCACGGGGAAAGAAGAGAACAAACAACTTGTGTAAACCGACAACTGTATAAAAAGTGTTAGGAATGACCCAGTTTTACCTGATAAACATGTAGGTTATGTTAGGAGCCTAGAACATACAAATGAATGACAACATCAACAGAACAAAGTGACGTCACGCATGCCGTAAGGAACCCGAAGAACAACAAGGCAGAGGGAGACGACAGAATCACTACTGAAATGTTAAAAGAAAGTGGAGAAGAAAGCATTAATATCCTAGTAAAACTATTCAAATAGGGAAGGATGACCGTACCCATGGAAACTGGAAAAATCATTTGATAATAAAATTACCTAAGAAATTGTAATATTTACATTTTGCAGAACATGTTACATAATTTATAGCATTGAAACTATATATGTATTTATTTATTAGTCTTTGAGGCTGTAATATACTGTAATATACTGTAATATACTGTAATATACTGTAATATACTGTAATATACTGTAATATACTGTAATATACTGTAATATACTGTAATATACTGTAATATACTGTAATATACTGTAATATACTGTAATATACTGTAATATACTGTAATATACTGTAATATACTGTAATATACTGTGGACTCTAACAATTGTTGTCTTCATCTGTAATTATAACCCACCAGATTCAGTCACAGCAGAAACTTCGTAATTCGTGTAATACAAATGACAAATGTTTCAGTATAAATTTTAATATTATTGTAAATAATGACACAGTAAAATACTTAAAGTTTCTACAATCATAAGAACATATCAATAGAGAATACTTATTCTAATCACAATGTTTGTTGATCAGAAGGAACAACTGTGTCAGACAACCTTGAATAGTCCGAAAAGTAATTCCCCAATTAATTGTCCCTGAAATAATTATTTAGATATCGGATCTCGCGTCAGATATTAAAAACATACTACGGCTTATCGCTAAAACTGCTCATTTAGACGTGTGGTGTCAGTCGAAAATAACTTTAAATAGTTATGCCTAAACAATGTTTAAATGCACATAAGCCCACAAAGCTCATGTCCCTAAACGGACTGTTTTGAGTAAAATAAACAGATTTGCTATGCGTGTAAATGTTGCTATACCAGCAGTGCACGAGCGACACTACATGGTATCCAGTTGTAAATAACTCTCAAGCGATTACCGCGAACATTCTTATATACAAAGCTTCTCACACACTTTTAATATATTTTCATCGGTCTGAAACCAGAATAATTTACACCGTTTTGTGTCAGTTCTGTGAGTACACCAAAACACAAAACTTAATCCTATTCTTTATACAGGCATCAAGGACATAGACAAGCTAGAAAGAATACAACGAAGAGCAACTAAAATGATTCCAGAATTGAGAGACCTTAGTTATGAAAGCCGCTTATTGTAATGTGGTTTGACAACACTAGAGACCAGGAGACTAAGAGGAGACCAACTAGAAGTGTTTAATATAGTGAACGGTTATGAGGATGTTGATAGGAATATGTTCTTCAAACTTAAAGAAGGCAGTAGGACACAAAGCAGCATTAGTTAAGGAGCAGTGTAGGTTGGACATGAGAACGTACTCTTTCTTATAGAGGGTGATGAATGAATGGAACAAACTGCCAATTGTGTTAATGCTAGTAGTGTGAATGTGTTTTAAAATAGAATTGACATATATCTGATAAGGGCGTGCTATACATAGATGATAAAATCGATGGACTTTCTCGGACTTCCTTGTGCACTTGCCGTCTGGAACTTGTTGTTTGGGATGGCAATCTTGTTAAATCTTGTTAAAATCAAAACAGCCGAGGTCGCCAGTGGACTTACGTTCCCTGTGGTCTTCTTTCCTCATGAATAAACATTGATAAATATTATTATATAAATATTTGTTATCTTACATGTAGTTGTGATAAGGTTATAGTTGGGATAGCATTTCGGAAATGAATACTCTTCCTAAAGAAAGTTCCATATGGTTGTCACTGCACACCCGGTAGTCCGCGCTGTAATTGGAGCCAGTCATTGCGGAGGAAAGTCGTTAGACCAACAAGGAAGGAATTGTCGTGACCGTGGTTAAAGGTTTATCCGGGAGAAGACAACGGAAGGACGGTGAAGAACTTTCATCAAATCATTCATAATTACTTTGACGTAAAATCTACCCCATACTAGCCGGTGTTTTCGACTAACGAATATAACAATGCATTGTCTTTCTTGTGAATAAAAACAGTAGTGATAAAATGTAAAACTGAGCAAATAGGTGCTTACTGTGAATAAATACCAGACAGTGTTGCTTCGGCTTTACGGCGGTGACATATTGATGACGCGTTTCTGGCGATCAGTGGCTTGAACTGCTCACTGCCATTATCGGATATCTCTAGACATGTGCGCAGAATCTACGCCAATGCACGTTGTGAATAGTCAGTGTAATTAAGAGCAAATTACTTGTGTAAACTACTGGTGGTGGAGACGGCAGTGAATCGGTACCGGTGCCGGAAGAGGCCCAGTATCGATGCCAGCCTCATCCCTGACTTCACGGGGAAAGAAGAGAACAAACAACTTGTGTAAACTACTGGTGGTTGGAGACGGCAGTGAATCGGTACCGGTGCCGGAAGAGGCCCAGTATCGATGCCAGCCTCATCCCTGACTTCACGGGGAAAGAAGAGAACAAACAACTTGTGTAAACTACTATTGGTTGGAGACGGCAGTGAAGCGGTACCAGTGCCGGAAGAGGACCAGTATCGATGCCAGCCTCATCCCTGACTTCACGGGGAAAGAAGAGAACAAACAACTTGTGTAAACTACTGGTGGTGGAGACGGCAGTGAAGCGGTACCAGTGCCGGAAGAGGACCAGTATCGATGCCAGCCTCATCCCTGACTTCACGGGGAAAGAAGAGAACAAACAACTTGTGTAAACTACTGGTGGTTGGAGACGGCAGTGAAGCGGTACCAGTGCCGGAAGAGGACCAGTATCGATGCCAGCCTCATCCCTGACTTCACGGGGAAAGAAGAGAACAAACAACTTGTGTAAACCGACAACTGTATAAAAAGTGTTAGGAATGACCCAGTTTTACCTGATAAACATGTAGGTTATGTTAGGAGCCTAGAACATACAAATGAATGACAACATCAACAGAACAAAGTGACGTCACGCATGCCGTAAGGAACCCGAAGAACAACAAGGCAGAGGGAGACGACAGAATCACTACTGAAATGTTAAAAGAAAGTGGAGAAGAAAGCATTAATATCCTAGTAAAACTATTCAAATAGGGAAGGATGACCGTACCCATGGAAACTGGAAAAATCATTTGATAATAAAATTACCTAAGAAATTGTAATATTTACATTTTGCAGAACAATACCAAGAACTTATAAATAGACAATACTGATTCTAATCACAATGTTTATTGAACAGAAGGAACAACTGTGTCAGACAACCTCGTATAGTCAGAAATGTAATTTCCCAATTAATTGTCCCTGAAATAATTATTTAAACATCGGATCTCGCTTCAGATATTAAAAACATACAACGGATTATAGCTAAAATTGCTCATTTAAACGTGTGGAATCAGTCGAGAAAACTTAAGGAATATTTATGCTTTAAAAGGTGTCTAAATGCACATAAGCCCACGAAGCTCGTGCCCCCAAACGGACTGTTTTGAGTAAAATAAACAGATGTTCTATGCATATAGATTTTGCTATGCCGGCAGTGCGCGAGCGATAATACATGGTATCCATTTGTAAATAACTCTCAAACAATTACCGTGAACATTCTGTTAGAGTTGAGATAGCATTTTGGAAATTAATAATATTCTTAAAGAAAGTTCCATATGGTTGTCATTGCACACCCGGTAGTCCGTGCAACCTCTGTCACTGGAGCCAGTCATTGTGAAGGAAAGTCGTTAGACCAACAAGGAAGGAATTCTCGTGACCGTGATTACGGGATGTATCCGGGAGAAGACATCGGAAGGACGGTGAAGATCGACCACAAGTCGACCGCAGATCGACCGCTGTTATGCAGTGTCATTATTGTCTCCAACGAACTGTTACTTCCTGGTCTGTCGCTTGTGTGGCTGTCGCAAACAACGCGGCTCCGGGCGACTGACCCGGTAGAGGGTCTACCACACGCCACGCACATACCAACTTTAAACAGTTTGTCTGCCGATAAATAGTTGGCAACTACCCATCGGCCGACCGGCGGCCGACCGAAAATGTGATCGACTGTTGAACAGACATATACAGACTGAATTGCGAGTTGGCGACTGCAATGAACTATGCGGCCCAATCGTGCAAACACCGACAGTACGCAACTCGTATGTTTTTCTTTCGTTTTATGATATGTTACTGTCGTACTGTAACATAATATCGTAGAAAATGTACGTGCCTGTAACAGTCGGCTAGTGTGCGGACGAAAGCTTGGTTCCACTACTACACATAGACAACCTTCATGCAGAACATTTAATATATAACAAGGTGTGTGTGTGTGTGTATGTGTATGTGTGTGTGTGTGTGCGTGCGTGCGTGCGTGCGTGCGTGCGTGCGTGCGTGCGTGCGTGGTGCGCGTGTGCGCGTGTGCGCGCGTGTGTAGTAAATCCCCAACTTTCATGAGACCTTGCCTAGTGTCACAGGCACAAAAGTGAACTAAATAGCATGTTCATTCAGGCTCGTATACAGAGTCTTTACAGACGCCTGATTGTGTGATTAAGTTCGTGGTTAAGTGTAACAATGCGGTCTGTCTAACCGACAACGTCACACAAAAAGGTGACATTGTCGAAAATATTTGCACACACTTATGTGCGCACTATTTTTACTCGTTTATTTAACTCATTACCCCAAAACTTCCCACGGATAATGTACGGAATGTTCCCATATGAGGAAGACAACATAATTATATATATATATATATATATATATATATATATATATATATATATATATATATATATATATATATATATATATATACATATACATATACATACACATACACATACACATACACATACACATACACATACACATACACATACACATACACATACACATACACATACACATACACATACACATACACATACACATACACACACATACGCATACACATACGCATACACATGCACACACACATATATATATATGTATATATATATATATATATATATATATATATATATATATATATATATATATATATATATATATATATATATATATATATATATATATATATATATATATATATATATATATATATATATATATATATACATTCATTACCTCAATTCAATCATTCTATTACTGTAATTCATGTGGCTGTTCCTAGTGAATATTGATCAATGCTTCGATTGTCTTAACAATAATCACGACCATCGTTTATTGATTACGGACATGGCAGTTGACAAGATATACAAGATTCAAATATCACAATGAATTCATCACAGTAAAATAGCGATAATTCGAAATACATTCATTGACTAGAGTTTATACTTTTGTTTACCAGCTTATCCAACGGTATTTCCGAGCAAGTTGCCACGCATGCACAAATTCTCCACATCCACGTTACTACAATTGACGAGCGACGTCTTCCAAATTAGTTAGCATTTCATATGAATTATTTTTCATGACACGTTTGGTAAATAGCATCGACACAGAATATACTAACATTTAAAAGAACTGTTGTAATATGAAGCAAGGAAATCTCATTTTAACTCATAGTTATTTTGTTCAAGTTATCTGACATGAACAACACAAGTGGACGTGTTGACTGATCTATTTGACCGTCAAAAGTGAAACAATACTTTCAGTAGCCTTTTAATCCGCCTTATCTATAAGTCTAGAAGGCAAAACGCCAGACATTGATAAGTTGATATAAGTGACTTACTGGGGCAGGCATGTCTCAAGTCTAAAGTAATTATACTCCAAACAACCCAATGTTGGGCTAACGCAGGCGTTTGGACCAACGGCTTTTAGTGTCTCCCCCGAAAGACACAAGCAAAATGAGATTAACGAAATTTGACCAAGTTTCGAATGGGCGGAGACGGGATCGAACCACCGTCCTCTCGATCGACATGCGGATTTTCTAACCATTAGACCACCGCTCCCGGTGAGCACATCATGGCATAGCAATTGGCAGAAACATAGAGCACGTAGAAATTCAAATATCACTGTCACACGACATAGTCGAAAAGAAGAAAACCTCCGTGATAATTCAGGACTTCGTGAAGTTACTAGATATTGTTTTATGTTCATCCGTCTACGTAACACAGCATTTCAGTTGTCCTATTGTAGTAAATTGTGTCACTTAATCAAGACACTAGTCCAAGTATTAGCTACATGCCAACCATCACTTCCTCTATCTTTCGGTGTCGCAGTGCAATAAATAGAAACACACGTAGCACGTTTACACCGTCTCATTGTCCAGTTGTCATCAGATGGTCCAACTTCCCGGTACGGGGGTTGACGAGACGCTCCAGCACGGTACTCCAAATACACCATTAAGAACGATTGTTGATATTAGATCTAGAAACAGTTTTGGTGAGTCTGTGTATTCAGCTGAGATTTTCCAGACGGGTGACTCACGTATAACACTTGATGCGCTGTGACACTGCCTTGCAACTGGTCGGCGATAAACCTGCAATATATAAAACAATGTTTTTAAAGTCTCATTAATTTATAATGAAAACCAAAGACGCCTTATTATACAGAACGTCCGTTGTCGGGTATAACGAATCAATAATTGTTTTATGGCTCAAATATATTTTCAAGTATAATGTAGTCGATAACTGAAATGATTTAATGTAATCACTTGTTTGGTTTCATATTAAGCCGGTGGCGTTTTTAGTAATTTAGTGGAGGGGTCCCCCTTTTTAATTTTTTTTTATTCTTTCGTATGTAACCTGATGCGCCCCTACACGGTAGCATGGTAAACTAATGGGTGACTAAGCTTGCCCCACCCCCCGCCCCCTTTGCGAGATTCTAGATAGGTCACTATAATTATTAAACAACAGCAAGACTAGTCATGAAACTAGTTTTACCCTGTCCTATTCAATAGGCCGGTGTAGATCCAACGTGTACTCAGACCCGCATAATATTATATGTTTGCCTGTGTAAGTGTACTCAAAATAACCGCGTGTATGCGTTCGTGACTAATGTCTGACACGCCACGACCATAACATGCTGTTTATAACAGACTATGGCATGAGCGGTCGGGTGGGCGATATCTTCAGTGCACATTATCAGTACTTTCAGGTCAAGGAACATTGTACTGAGTAGAATTGTCAACAACAGCCTACGCGTGATTGCGCAATCCAGTTTCGCCCCAGTCAGTTCGGTGATGATAGACGAGATATTGGTCTTTACATCGCACGACTCATTTCTATGCACCATTCATGTACATTGAAGTTGGTCATGACTCGTCGTCAGATAGCAGGGTTAGGTGACTTGCCGCGTACGATGTTGATGTTAGTCACTCGCCCGTCACGCTTCACTGCATCGCGTACGACGTGACCTCGTTGTGTTCAACTAAGTTAGTTATGTTCTTTCTGTCACTGCGCCGCTGGCTGACTGGTTTGTGGTTGCCGTTTGTCAAATGACTTGTGGTTAAATCGCCCGCTACCACAGTCAGGCTACCTCAATTGGCCGGGTAATTTACTGCCACCCGGGCTCGGCAGTCCAGCAGGAGAGGCTCGTTCATTCGTGTCCCATGGATCATATAACCGTATATAGTATTCAGTGTGAATCAGCTAGATCAGATAAGTGAATTTCCAATAACATAGACCACGTACCGTCTTACGAACAGCTGTACCGCCGTCTGCTTGTTGACTTCGGCTTCCTCAATGACGTTGAGACAACGACAGTTCTTGAGCCACGGGTTCGCTCCGCCATTCAGCAGCTCGCCGACTAGCTCTGTGTATCCCCGATATGCCGCTAGGTGGCACGGTGTGTCTTTCGACTGAGTCTGCGCGTTCACGTCCGCTCCCCAGTGCAAGAGTTTCCTATGACGTAGACAAACGAGGATTCGTTTTAACGAGGACGATCCAACAGACTTTAAGTAACATATTAGTTGTGTTTGTATATACATGACAAGTGCCATGGGAGAAACGCTTTGATAAACTAAATTATTGTCACAGTGTCTTGCGTGCGTGCGGTCCGTGCGTGCGTGTTGTGCATGCCTCTGCCTGCCTGCCCTGCTGGGATTATGGTCAAATGGAACAAATCGTCAGCCATCCAGCCCGACCATATCATAATGAGTGCCGTTGCGGGATCAATACTACACCGACACACAACGTCACATATTGTAAAACCATCCCCATTATATATTGAATCAGTTCGATGCGATACCGGACTACAAAAACATTATTGTTTTCCCAATTGAAACCAAAGGTAAAGCCAAAAATTACGATTCGGTTTTAATAACAACAACAGTGATTATGTCTTGTCACCGAGCTGCGGTAGCGTTTTCGTCAAATTCGACAATTTTGTTTTCGAAAAAATCTACATGGAATATGCTTCCCGCCATTTGTTGATTAAACCATCCGGATTCTGCCTTCGTATACCAGGGATCCGTCCGTGATTGACACGTGCATATGTTGCCAACCAACCACTAGAAACTAAAGCCTGTGCGCATCAGAAGTGTCACAAAAGTCGGCAATAGGGGTAGGTACCGTCTCAAAATCGCTGGCACTTTATTCGTGTGTTATGAACTCGGAGGTAAAATAATGATCTGTCACCATCGTCCTGACAGTCAACATCGCTGCTCACCTCACGACGATCACGTGACCGTTGTCGGAAGCGCCGTGCAGCGGCGTGGCTCCCCATCTCGTTGTCGTGGTGACGCGTACGCCGAGCGCCAGCAGCAGCTCCACCAGTTCGCTGTAGCCGCGGACAGACGCCCAGAACAAGGCCGGGCCATCGCCGTCCTCCTGGGCGTTCAGCGTGTCTGGAGTCCGCGTGCCGTCAAGTAGCAGCCTCGTAGCCAGTTGGACGTCTCCCGCCTTGATGGCCCGCACGACTTCGTACGTCGACGAGTTCGAAACCTGTAGCGAGACGCACTATTAAATCTCCTCCTCAATTAATCTACCCCATCGCCAATCAAGTTCGTGGATGATCAAATCTGTAGGGTGTCAAGAGTCTAAGTAACTGGTGCAGTCGGTTTAATAAAAAGACTACGTATTTAATTTGTTAAAATAAAAAAAAATTGGCTTTGTTCGTCAGAAGGGGGTAACACGCGACAGTGTGAATATATTTATGTCATAGTAAACTGAACCAGACCACTTTGACATTTTCGCCGATTTTTTACCGTATCCGGTCAGAAGTAATTTAATAACTTATCCGACGAGTTCACCAACACTGCATAGCAAATGTGTACAAGCGATAAAAAAAATCGTAGTGGACGCTAGACTGGTTAAAGTTTTCGTGAAATAAATCTGAAACTAGACGAGCGAAACACTCGAATAGAGGATGAACCTTTAACTTCACAGTGTTTGCATGTCACTGCGCTTGTTGAATATCGTAAATACAATTGTAAACATAATTTATAGTTACGTACAGCTCTCATCTCTACACTGGTATCAAAGTTCAACAACCATCCAACACTATTTACTCATACGGAGCTGGTTGGGGTTTCGTATGATTAAAATGCAGAAATTCTTTGAATTTTCAGATTCCGAAGTTCATCTAAATTAACAATGTTATATTTCATCAAGTTTTAACATTTATTTACCGTCAGAAATAGCATAAAAAAGAATTTGTCAGAGCAACAAATCAGCCAATGAAAAACGTTATAGCGATTTCTGTATATATGTGCCGTATGGATGTATGTACGTATGTCGTATGGTTGTACGTATACATGTCGTATGGATATATGGATGCTATTTTGGAATCCTATTATTTTTAACCAATCGAAATGTCGTAAATACTAATAAATTCAGTATCGCAATATCCCATAAATTAGGCGTTCAGTGAACCAATGAAAATCGTCTTACACTCCTTTAAAACATGTCTAGAGTGCCTCCGTAATTATTTTGAAACACTAACAAGTCAATAATGAACAAGTAAAAATATTTAATTTGTCCTATATGATTTGTTTACATATATGAAATATGACGGTGTCAATATTCCCTCATTTCATTCATTTAATAAAGCGTTAAGTTGGAGAATAGCATGTAATAGTAATAGCATGTAAAAGCTGTAGCTAATATTGACCCCCTCCCCCTACGCATAGATTTAAGACTATATTCATTAAATATTTCCGTGGAAATGTTTGATCTGATTGTATATTCGGCGAAAATATTTTAGTTGGTATAATTTTGTGTACAAAAATGTGTTACTCATGTTTGACCATGTAGGCCTACCCGAAGTATAGTGCTGAACTTACTGGATGCATGGCTGTCGGCAGAATGTTACTCAACTTGTCGTAGATTCGCGTATTGTCCTTGCGTCTATGTGTGTGCGCGCGTTGCGTCGGCAGAGAATGAACCAAGGCGGCCCCGCGGGTCGACTTATACTGGCCGACGACAACAGCGAGCGGTTGGCGGGCTGAATCATTTCAACCCGGAAGTAGCATCGAGGGACGTCCCCTTGCTTAGGTCAAGGGGCGGGTCTTCCTTGTTCTAAGAATAATAGTACAGGGTGTATTACTGAAAAATGTCCGTTTGTATAGATGTTCCATGCAAGAACTGTTTCGTAAATCGCGGTTTCATAGTAACTGCCAATGTCGCTTCTGTTGGACTAGATAAGAAAACATACATACAGCTCGTGTCCTAGGGTCAAACGACAGTTTACATACCTTCCAATGGCAGAGCAGATACGAATCAAAGGACACTGCGGTGTTGTTGAATAATGCATTATAGTATATTCCAGATATATTGACGTACACAGATTATCTGTGTACGTCAATAGATCTGGAGGATACTATAATCTGTGACATCTATGACAGGTGTAATGATATGCTACCTAAGAATAGTCGTTGTTGTTATGACAAAGCATTTACTACTAAACGGGTGCGCGCACACAGACAAAAAAAGAACAGGCATGCGTGCGTAAAGACACGCGTGCCAGTTCGCGGAGTGAGTAACTCAAAGGCTTGACTAAAGATCGACATTTAGTCACCTCCGGAAGTAAGAACGGTTTAACAGACGATCAGTCATTATTGGAACGAGTTAAGTCATGTTTATTAGTCACGAGTATGTTTATTGGTTCTACAGAATGCTTATGCCACGGAATCAAATGATCGTCGTTGTCGGGTTTACTATATTCAAGATAATGATTTAGCTCCGGCTTCCCCCAGCACACCACGTTGTCATTGATACCTTTAGCAATGAGATAAGTAAGGAATGTCCACGGTTTGTACCAAGCCTATTGACGGCTACGGAACATACATGGGGAGATACGACTGGTTATATTATGCCTGTAATTTGCTATACCTTAAGGGGAATTTGTTTACAGAAACAGTAATTAAGATGTCGATATCTTAGGTCATATGTCATGCGTGTGCAGTGTCTAGAGGTCAAACACAAAAAGTTAGCGATTTTCCCACGGTTAGAGTAAATATTTGTGTGTCGTTATCTGGATGACACCAAAATGACCTGCGGTTTATCAGTTACGCATGACTGCCCCGCTAACCGAATGTATTCTCGAATAAACGAATAAAACGTCGTACGTACATATATTGCCTTCTCCACTAGCTCTCCCTCTACCACCCCACCCCACCCCACCCCGTGTATATTCCCCGTTTGACGCATACGGTGCAACAGTCACGAAGTGATTGATGTGCATTCATTGAAAGACACTAGCGACGAGTCAACTATTTGAAGTGACAACTTATTGCTGGCCTACGAGCACCAACTAGTTTTTGTCATCATACCATCTATTGTCTCATGACTGAAGTCTTTCAAACATTGCGGCATTACGTCTCTGGGAATTTGTTTTCTTTGTTGTTGAAAGAGCGTCAAATACCCGTGACTGTGAACGTAGGTATCAACATTACAGCTTTCGGACGCGAAATACCCCCCCCTCCGTCCTGCTTTCCCGCTTTTTGGACGATTTTCAAAAACGAAAAAATTCACAGTAAAATCGATCTATAAATTTGGTGCACACGAGGCCATTCCAGACACATTTTATTTCTTTGATCTCGAGTGGTTTTATATTTTCTCGCGCGAACGCTCACCGCGAACGAGAACGGCACAGCAAGATGGCAACTCGTAAAACAACACGACAAAAACGCTATAAACGACCAAAGTTGAGTAGAGGAGGGTGTTTGCCACTTTTCCACGAGAAGACGTTGACACGTGTGAACGTGTACCCACGCACACAAGCACACATTCGTATTGGTGTGTACGTGTGTGCTTTTGAAGCATGGTTGGGCTTTCACTCACACTAAACAACACATCTTAAAGACCAAACATCGCAGTGAACTACACACTAAAGAAAACGACTATGCCATAAACACAACTTTTATCGCAAGCAATCCACGTGTATTCAACAATACACCTGAAATTCGCGATAAAGCAAGTAAAAAGCCACACCTATATATAGTCAAACCAAGCAAGTTGTGCTTTTGTCGACTGATCGACCTACACATACAAGTATAAAAATAGTATTTAGGGTGATATTAATATCTATGTGCCCTACAGGTAATGACCTATCCTTTTGAAATATCAAGGTGCACTTCCTGCTAGACTCGGCTTGAACCAGACTACGCACTGGATGTCCAGGTGTTTATTAATAAATCACATTTGTTGAGAGGATGACTTCAATCTTTGTTTCAATCAAGGAAGATGATGTTTATTCGGCAATCATGGAATGACCATCCCTTCTAGTGGCCCACCTTTCAAGTCGATTGCGATAAATAAACTTAAGTGGTAGCTGGAAAGGCCGAAGAAGTTCCAAAATGGCAACAGCTTCAAAATAACAACTTCCTTGTTGGTTGTGTCTACGCCCAGAATGAAACCATTATTTATGATCGGTAGTAAATTACAATTAACTCAGAAATTCTCACAAATTCTTCGATTAAATTAAATTAACAATAATTTTGTATTCGAATAACAGCAGTAAGAGCATGTGTTGATAGAAATGTCTAGACATTTAAAACAGTTCTAAAAACACAAGACTTGTAACATATATGTATTTTGTAACTTTATTGGAAAGAAATTTGCTCATACAATATCTACATGCCAAGACATTTCTTGATGGGGCATTTTAAAAGTAGTAGATAAAATTAATATTTTTTTCTGAAAGGGTTAAAAACTTGTGGCTGAAGATTGGCAGGTGTGGAGTTTCCTCCTATATTCAACCACCAAATTAATAAAACCGGGCAACTACATGCATCATTTCTATGCATCTAATTATTATTTATACAGTGTTTTATACTAAATCAAAGATTTCACCTTTACACACTAGCATTTAAATATGTATAAACAGTTTGTTATGCATCACAAGAACTTATTTAAGTTGGCATTGTAAAAAAGATCCCAATCTGAAGCTACATTGCCTTTTTTCTACATGTACCATTAATGGTTATACATACACATGAAAAAATTATAGATGCATACCCGGGGTAGGTCTAATCACCCCACAGGTCCACCTGACTGCAAGTTGCCAGCCCCAAATGTTTACTTTAAACAAAGATTTGCTGAAGCCACATTTAGCCATCAACTTATCACCAAACCAGAGGACATTCTTTTGTCTAGGCCTTCCCTCCATTTCACAGGCGCTTGAATGACCAGCCCACCACAGTACAGTGTATATGCCTGAACCTAATCTGTCTCAGACTATTTAATTTAATTGAAATAAGTTAGCCTTTCTGGGAAAGTTAATTAATGAAATTAAATTAATTGAATTACTTTAAACATTATATGATATATATATATATATATATATATATATATATATATATATATATATATATATATATATATATATATATATGATATTTAAGTGATAATATATATATATATATATATATATATATATATATATATATATATATATATATATATATATATATATATTTAAGTGATATATATATATATAAAATTATTATATATATATATATATATATATATATATATATATATATATATATATATATAATTTACCTGAGAAATGTGTGAGGTTAATTTAATTTAATTTGAGAATTACTGAGTTAATAGTAATTTAATTAATACGCTATTTATATAATATAACTTAATGATTCCTTATTCTTGTGTTAACAATAACAGTGATTATTCCACAACGAGAGACCCGCAAAACAGGCAAATAAGCGATGCAATTAACTTTTGTTTTCATAAGAATGTTACGGTCGTCTTTAAAAAATATAATTATTACCACCATGAAATTAATATAATCATTGATAATGATAATGGTGATGATATTAATAATTATGATAATTATTATTATAATCATCATAATCATGAAGACTTATCACCTTCTACTGCCAAATGGCAGCCACCGAGTTAATAGCGAATTCGGAGTCAATCTTCGGAGTCAATCGACGTTGACAGCAGATTCACGCCGTCACGGTCCAGTGCGCTGAAGCAACGACGTCGCCCTGCGCGACGTCAGCGGACCAGAACAACTCAACCTGTACAGGAAACCTGGGGCGAGCACCTCACCCTGCCGTGTCCCCGGCGTGGGTATAAGACTCCCCTGAAGCCATGGCGTCCTCAACAGTCGTTGATTCAACAATTAGCAGAAGCTCGCGTACACTCCGTGCTTTTGTAGGAGACTCGCTGTGTTCGAGCCTCAGGGAATTGCAATACTTCCATCAGGAACGTCGGGTGAGCTATCGTTGCGACCAGTCGTGTGATCAGAACCATCGGACGACAGTCATCTCATAACATCGCCATGGACGTTAGCCAAAGCGGTTCGAGACAGAAGCGAAGTCGCGTCAACTTCACAATGAAACAGGTGTGTGTTTGCCATTGCCGAAACAGTGGATAATGTTTGTATTTTATAGGCATAGCATCACTTGATTGTAGCAACAATAACATGCATGCACATTTCCGGTTTATATGCTTAACGATCTCTTAATGTATATATCCTATATTTTATTGATATCTGCAGTATAGATTTATATGCAATGAACATATTATGCAATACCTGTAAAGTGATACAAGTAAATGTAGCATTGCCTTATTTATGATAATAATGACATCAATTAAATAGTTTAATTATGATAAAGGTACAAGCAGCAACACCTAACGACAGCTGATTATTTCAGTCGCGTGCTCATGCCGAATATAAACATCTACGACAGGTCGGTCGCTATGACCTTTCAGCTACGGCCAAGCCAACGTAACCGCAACGTCAAAGGCCAGCGTCACCACGACGTCCTGTATGAAAGCATATATATTAAATCGTCATGTGTCAGCAAATAGTTAGATAAAAGTACGCACTAATGAAACCAAAACTACAGTCGTGAGCTGCCCTGTAGTTCTGGATATTTGTGTTTGTCTGTGGTAGGAAGGAAATTCAACGATTAATTACTAATTTAATTTTCGTTAGAAATATTATAACCACACGAGGAAGACATCATTGTTGTCAGTATATAATGATTAATAATTTCTCACACGTTCATTATTACATGAACTGTCCCTCCAACAAGCTGCAATGCAAACGTTTATGCACAGTGTCAAAATTATTTCTTTAAATTCGTATTATTGTGGGGTTTGGTAAATCATCAATATTGCATTTTTTTTAAAGAAAACCCCAGTTTCAATAAACTATTGGAAAAGCAGAATTTCCGTTCATTAAAATTATCTTTCTATAACATAATTCCTTATCCGGACCAAGAGAACTGTTAGAAACCATGATACATTGGTTGGATGTGTTAACATTCCTAAACCCGGTAGTAAACTAAGTAACCCATCACGCAAGCTTTGAGTTGGGGGGAAGTTAGCAGACCGAGCGTTCTTACCGGGAAACCACTCGGTGAGGTCAATCCGCAGTAAACCATTGTTATGTGCATACATGACCCTTGCGACTTGAGTTATTGGGACGCCCCTTTGAAGGTGTGGCTGACCAAATCATTTAATTACAGTTAACCGCTGCGGTCAGAAATTTACGTGACCCTTGCGTAGACGTAAACACGTACAGAAACCAAACCGATATTTACGTAAACATCCAATGCATCCGTGCATATACACACGTACGAACGCACGGAAATACTCACGCACAATAGGCCTTCGATGAAGCGTGACATATGTTGTTCATGGCCAAGGGCGTCCGCAGGCTTTTTTTCAGAGGGGGGCAAAAAATTCTGCTGTTTGATTTCGACCAGAAATCTTTACACTTACCAAAATGTCTACTTTCAATGAACAATAATGATATAATTGTATATAATTTATGAACAAATATACTAGATGATCTACTTAACACAAATAGTAAACAATCTACTCGCCATAAAATACCTAAATTTTACAAACATCCAAATCCAGGGGCATGTGCCACCCTTGCCCCACCTCCGGACGCCCGTGTTCATGACAACAGTTAGGTCTACATGTTACTGTATAACTCAACAGATCTACGTGGACGTTGCTGGTAACCTGAATATACACGTATTGCCTGAGCACGTCAACTCGCCCGCGAGACGGAAGAAACCTAAACAGCCGCCATGTCGTGTGGGCTTTGTGTGCGTGTGCGTGCGTGTGTACCTGCGTGCGAGACAGTCACCATTAGCTGGCTAGATCTAACTGACCTATCCCCGCCAACTCAAATATCACCAAAGCCACTTACGACTAAGAGATGTGGTCCGGTCGCTGTCACACAGCAGGGTGGTGACGTGAATCATTCCCCGCGTCCGCGTTGGCGGTGACGAGAGCTCGCTGCTGAAGCCTACAACAACGGCGTCGCGAACGGCCGTTAGTCGTTGGCCGACCTCACAGCTCCGGCTGGGTGGGGCAGCTTAACCCACAAACCGGGGTAACTGCCATCATAGTCCTTTTTTATTTGCCAGCCCCATATGGTATATTCCACTTACTGCCTACGCTTTCTATTACTACATGACATATGCTTTGTGAGGCGCTAAAGCTCGGCGGTAAAACGCCGGACTATTAATCAAGACCACCAACTGTTGTTTTGAAAGTTGGGAAATTTTTTTTATCCCACGTTGCCTATGTCTTTCCGAAGAGGAACTAAAACTGTTGATCCCGTCTACACGGTGTCTATGCCAGTGGAAGTAAGCGATCCCACACAGGGGGTAAATGTGTAATCTCCAACGCTAGATATTAAAAACTCTAATAACCCATGCTGTACGAGTAGCGACCACAGTAATATTATAGCAACAGAAAAATCACGATGACAAAAACGGAAATCCACTCTACATATCATCATATCCTCATATTAAAGTCACGACCTTCCAAGTACCAGGCTACGTATTACTGGTGATATTCACGAAGTGGTTTGATAAACTGGGATTGTTCAGACCAACAACACGCTCAGGCCCACGCTCACGCCCACGCTCACGTCCACGCTCACGCTCACGCTAATGCCCACGATCACGCTCACGCCCACGCCCACGCTCACGATCACGTTGTTGGGCTTCCATCTATTCGAGCGAATCTACGACGAAGTATCAAATCCAAGGACTCGTCTTCGTTAACAGATATTGTATATTGTATGAATGTGTCATTGTCACTGTGACAGGTTAATGTCCTATGTATTACGTTGATATCAATGTAGCCATGACAACATAAAAATGGATGCAACATGCGTTCTGGGTCGTTTAGTCCCTGTTCGCATTACAGGGCGTTACAGACATAATTTACATGCAAATCTTTGGGTTTTTTTTGCAGAAGTGCTCAGGTATACATACTTATTCATTGGTTAAAATTTAAGCAAATTCTGAGACATTTTGACCAATGGTTTATTTGACATGGAATGACTCATATAACAAAACTGAACTAGTTAGAAATCATACTAAATTGGTTGGATGTATTAACATTCATGAACCCGGTAGTGAATGAGTAACCCATTTACGCAACACTTGAGCTAGGGGGGAGGTAGCGACTGGGGTCAGATATTAACGCGACACTTGAGTATTTACGAATACGTGAATGCATCAAGAAACATAATCAATATTTTACGTAAAATCCCATTACCAAGTCTACACGGTGTACATTTGGACATTGTTATTTGAATGTAATGTCATTCTAAAGTGCCATGCAGGCTAATATTACTGGTGAGATTCGCGTTGGCGTTGGCGAAACTGGATTTGTTCAGATCATATATTACATGATGTTGAGAGCGCTGTAGTCGTAAACCTGTACGTGGTAACAACAACGACAACGTATACACAGTTTCTATGCTTTATGATCTCTCAATGCATTGGTATATTCTATTTGTATTGATACGGTTTCTTTATACGCACATACCCATTTTCGGATATACAATGAACATGTTTTACAATACCTGATAAAATAAAATAAAAATATACGTAACATTGCCTTAATAATGATGATAAAATACATTAACTACAAAATTAAAGTAGTAACAGTAATCAGTCAATGCATCACCAAGAGGTAGCACTAACTCTTGCGAATAGCATAGGACACGTACCACACGGGACTCCACTGCACGGAGACGATATTTCATAACTGTACAAACGGTTCTTTCCTCGCAGTTGGAGGCCATGGAGACTGTGTTTATGCAGTCGCAGTACCCGGATGTGACGGTTATGGAGACGCTGGCGGCCAAGATGGAGCTACCAGTCGAGAAAATATGCGTATGTACATTACTAATTACTATGCTTGTGTCTTCTCAATGGAGGGGTGTGTGGCAGGGATTTCAACCACACATCTCCTACCAATTTTTAGGACCAACCTCCTGCCTTCCACTTCCTTTCCGACAACCCAAAATGTCACTGACGTGAACGCTGGCAGGTTCCTTCAATTTCAAACCTAAATTAAAAGTTCGAGCTGAGCCCAAGCCTGTGTAAAACAAACTGTACCTAAGTTGTCGAAATGTCACCGCCGGAAGAATTTATTTAACGCAGTCGCGTGGTTTCTAAGTTTACAACAAAACCAGCCGAACAAACAAAGCTGCAACATTTAGCAAGCTACAACATTTAACAAGCTACAACATTTAACAAGCTACAACATTTAACAAACTTTGTGTTTGTAGGCTCCTAATGTTTACATGGCGAATTTCCCGTTTAAAAAATAGTAGACTATTGGTGAGAACGGCCTGGCGCATTTATAGCAGTTTAAATGTGTCCCTTTGGGACAGTTCAGTCACCCCAGAAACAGTTTGTTATTGTGTGTTTATGTAAACAAACGCGACATTGCCATGATTTGCCTATTTAGTTGTAGTCCCGGGGGGGGTACTCCCTATACTGTGGTATACGTGTATGTGCCGGGGGGGGGTACTCCCTATACTGTAGTATACGTGTATGTGCCGGGGGGGGGTACTCCCTATACTGTGGTATACGTGTATGTGCCGGGGGGGTACTCCCTATACTGTGGTATACGTGTATGTGCCGGGGGGGGGTACTCCCTATACTGTGGTATACGTGTATGTGCCGGGGGGGGGTACTCCCTATACTGTGGTATACGTGTATGTGCCGCACAAATGCTCCTGTTTTTGGCCATTTTTTTCTCTCTGTCCATAGAAAAATTGTAAATGTTCTCTCTTTGTGCCCCAATTAAACCTGACAATTCTCTTTTTCATCGAAGAGGAAATTTCCCAATGAAAACGTTCCGCCCGGGCTTACCTTACGCTTATAGATATTAGATAAATTGTTCAATAATTCTCTCTTGGTGACCATAAATGTCTTGATTTCTCTTTCTCCATGTGCTCCATGGGGCTCTGGCGGCACACCCCCACCGCTTTGGTATGGCAGTACCCCCCCCCCCGGGTTGTAGTTTATATATTTTGTTTGGCAAACTTTGCATAGTGTCGACATAACATGTAATTAACAAATTATCTTTTCCAGACATGGTTCCAGAACCGTCGGTCCAGATTCCGGAAAGAGTCCAAGAGAGGACACATCCACTGGATGCGCCAGCAGCTGTACACGGCGCCGACCAGACAAGCGGGCATGCGCACTCTGCCTTCCGCTAAAACTTCCTGTCACGTGTTATCAACGCCGCCATCGTCTGACTCGCAGAAGACGCCGACCACGAGGTATGCCAATGTTGGTGTTAACCAAGCTTTTAAATTATATCTATTATAATGCTGCATGGTTTTCTACTACTGCTATCTGGGCCAGAACATCACCACTACGGGACAAACAGATGATTGAAGCCATGGTTATTGCCATGTCCTGAAAACAGCACGTCTTATGAAATCCTTAGTAATCCTAACATAATGTTGATGACATAACGGGATGGTCTTGTCTACTGGCACCCACACACTGTTTCTTCTTTAAAGATTCTTGTGTTTGATCGTTGTGACGTATCTTCGTGATATGTTTAATGCCTGTGTGACCGGCATATGCGATTAATTTGCCTATCACCGGAAAAGTTTATTATTTATCTAAGAACTATCAAATCACGAGATATCCCACCACATGTTAAACAAGTTGACATATTGCGCCTGTTGACATTCAATTTGTCAATGCTCCGGCAACCTTCACAGTGTCTATTTCGATAGCGGAGTTTCGAAAACACATCCACATTTTATGGTCTCCAGCATAAAATAACTTGTGTTTGCGAATTTTTTTATCGTAACGTGTCGTTTCCTTGTAGTCTGCACTACTTGCCGCCACATTCCATGCATCAGCAGAACCAGACGACATGTTCCAGTCGACCCGCCCCAAGTTTCGGGCCTCCAGGGCCTTCACCGATGTACCAGCATCTACCATCAACGCTGCAGCCGCAGCACCACGATGTCAACTACTCCCAAGCCGGACAAAATTTCATGACGTCACCACATGGACTGATTACGCAGCCACTTTCTGTGCACCACACACATGCGACGTCATCGGTCTCGCCGTACACATACGGAGAGATGAACCACGCACCTGCGCCTCTAGGGGGCGTCTATAATTATAACAATAACATTGCGTACAATTCGTATTCGCAGCAGTTCCACACGTTTGATATGTGATATCGCAACGAACACAATGCAATTGATACTGCGGCCCTATCCTATGGATATTTATTTTGAAAGAAATGTAAATATAATATTGTATATTTCAGATGTTGATTGATCAAAGTTTGTCAATTGATAGGACACAGATTAAATATCGAATGTTGCAGAAATTGCCTTCATATTATAAAGGCTCGCAATAACACGGTTGGAGAACGGTAGAAAATAATCACCATTGGATAATCATGAAGAAGTGCGTTGCCATTTTTATTGTATTGTAATATTTGTATATCAAAACGAATCGTAATGTATAATGTTAAGAAAACCCATCGGTGAATAAAGTTATCATTCACGGCAATCTGACTTCTTGAGTCATTATCGCGTTGTTCTTGAATTCCAGTTACTATGAAAACTTTTGACAACTGACTTTTGTGGGAATTTGCCCAACGTTGAAACTTGGTCATTGTTGATGCTTAGCCATAGGTGACAACTGGTCTTCGTTGACACTTGGCCATATGTGACATTTGGCCATATGTGACGCTTGGCCATAGTTTATGTTTGGCCATATGTGACACCGGATGTAGTATGTACCAAACTGCATAGGATACGTAGCTGCCATATCGGCCTCCTTGTCCCGTCACTGTGTACGTGTAACGTCCACAGCCGTCCGTCAATCTCCATAATGTATAAACCACTTCCTTGCATACTGCCCCTAGTTACCTAGTTGCTTCCAGCACGCGACATCGTTCTACAGGGAACGTAAGTTTCGCGACCTAGTTTTATTTCTGGAGTCCACTGGCGACGTCGGCTATTTTGATGCCTGTGTAAAGAATTGGATTATAGTTTGTGTTTGGGTGTACTCACAGACCTGCCTGCAAACGGTGTATTTTTGTTTTGTTTCAGACCAATGAAAAGATGTTATAGATGTGTGAGACGTTTTATATATAAGAATGTTCGCGGTAATCGTTTGAGATTTATTAACAACTGGATACCATGTATTATCGCTCGCGCACGGACGGCATAGGAAATCTATATGCATAGCACATACGTTTACTTTTATTCAAAACAGTTTGTTTGGTACATGAGCTTTATAGGCTTATGTACATTTAGACACATTGTTAAACATGAATATTTACTAAATAGTTTAGACTGATTCCACACATTTAAATGAACAGTTTTCAAGACTAGCAATCTAGTGATAATCCGTAGTGTGTTTTTAATATCTGAAGCCAAATCCGATATTTAAATAATTATTTCAGGGACAATTAATTGGGAAATTACATTTCTGCCCTTCAAGGTTCCTTCTGATCAACAAATATTGTGATTATAATAAGTATTGTATATTTATAAGTTCCTATGATTATAGAAACTTCAAGTATTTTACTATGTCATTATTTACAATAATATTAAAATTGATACTGAAACATTTGTATTACATGAATTACGAAGCTGCTGTGACTGAATCTGGTGGCAGTAGTTAAAGATGGAGACTACCATTATTAGAGTCCACTGTATATTACAGCATAGAAGACAGTGAATAGAAAATAATTAAATATATAGTTTCAATGCGGTTTACTGTAAATTATGTAACATGTTTTGCAAAAGGTAATAATGCCATTCCCATTGATTGGTACACAATAAATTGTAATGTCACATTTAAACTAAAAGTAAATGTTCTAGTTATCTCTTTCTCTTTGTTTATAGACAATGTAAACGACGTGACGTAAACAGATGAGGCCGCTAAGTGATGTTTAGAGATGTCGCCTTTAATATTTATATAGTGTTATCTGGCGCATTTTGGGGAAAATTCTGAAAGTGTTTACGTTGAATTTAATATACTCTATTGAGGTGAGAAAGGAAACGCTGAAAACTCATGAATTTCGCCCTTGGCGAAATTTCATAACTTTGTCATGTGATCGACGAGAGGATGGAAGTTACGCCCACGACCTGCCTTGTCCCCATTCGGTGTCTACCGTTTTGGATATCCACTATTTTAAGCCTTACCAGATCTAACGACTAAAGCCAATTTTTTCGATGATTTGAATTAAAATGCACACTTTATTAAACCGACTGTGGATATTATTTAAGATATTCACACACTACAAATTAGGACATCAACGAACCGGCTTTGCGATAGGCTAAATTAGTTGAGGAGGGAGTTTTAGCCACGGCTTAGCTAGTTTTGAACTCCTTAAAATGTACCTAATTGTCAGTACCATGTCTAGTCTTGACAAGATGGCTGCCCAAAGCAATAAGCGCCAAATAGCACGTGGACAAGAAAGCCAACATTAAATTTTATGTTTGTGCTGTTCGCCCTTATAAGATATTTGTCTGCCATTAACGGAGTCAGCAGATAATTTGTTCCATTGGTTTATCGTCCCCTGGGAGAATAAGTACTTCCTCACATCCAATCTACACTGTTTATCGTCCCCCTGGGAGAATATGTACTTCCTCACATCCAATCTACAATGTTTATCGTCCCCTGGGAGAATAAGTACTTCCTCACATCCAATCTACACTGTTTATCGTCCCCCTGGGAGAATAAGTACTTCCTCACATCCAATCTACACTGTTTATCGTCCTCCTGGGAGAATAAGTACTTCCTCACATCCAATCTACACTGTTTATCGTCCTCCTGGGAGAATAAGTACTTCCTCACATCCAATCTACACTGTTTATCGTCCTCCTGGGAGAATAAGTACTTCCTCACATCCAATCTACACTGTTTATCGTCCTCCTGGGAGAATAAGTACTTCCTCACATCCAATCTACACTGTTTATCGTCCCCCTGGGAGAATATGTACTTCCTCACATCCAATCTACAATGTTTATCGTCCCCTGGGAGAATAAGTACTTCCTCACATCCAATCTACACTGTTTATCGTCCCCCTGGGAGAATAAGTACTTCCTCACATCCAATCTACACTGTTTATCGTCCCCCTGGGAGAATAAGTACTTCCTCACATCCAATCTACACTGTTTATCGTCCTCCTGGGAGAATAAGTACTTCCTCACATCCAATCTACACTGTTTATCGTCCTCCTGGGAGAATAAGTACTTCCTCACATCCAATCTACACTGTTTATCGTCCTCCTGGGAGAATAAGTACTTCCTCACATCCAATCTACACTGTTTATCGTCCCCCTGGGAGAATAAGTACTTCCTCACATCCAATCTACAATGTTTATCGTCCCCCTGGGAGAATAAGTACTTCCTCACATCCAATATACACTGTTTATCGTCCCCTGGGAGAATAAGTACTTCCTCACATCCAATCTACACTGTTTATCGTCCTCCTGGGAGAATAAGTACTTCCTCACATCCAATCTACACTGTTTATCGTCCTCCTGGGAGAATAAGTACTTCCTCACATCCAATCTACACTGTTTATCGTCCCCCTGGGAGAATAAGTACTTCCTCACATCCAATCTACAATGTTTATCGTCCTCCTGGGAGAATAAGTACTTCCTCACATCCAATCTACACTGTTTATCGTCCTCCTGGGAGAATAAGTACTTCCTCACATCCAATCTACACTGTTTATCGTCCTCCTGGGAGAATAAGTACTTCCTCACATCCAATCTACAATGTTTATCGTCCTCCTGGGAGAATAAGTACTTCCTCACATCCAATCTACACTGTTTATCGTCCTCCTGGGAGAATAAGTACTTCCTCACATCCAATCTACAATGTTTATCGTCCTCCTGGGAGAATAAGTACTTCCTCACATCCAATCTACACTGTTTATCGTCCTCCTGGGAGAATAAGTACTTCCTCACATCCAATCTACACTGTTTATCGTCCCCCTGGGAGAATAAGTACTTCCTCACATCCAATCTACAATGTTTATCGTCCCCCTGGGAGAATAAGTACTTCCTCACATCCAATCTACACTGTTTATCGTCCCCCTGGGAGAATAAGTACTTCCTCACATCCAATCTACACTGTTTATCGTCCTCCTGGGAGAATAAGTACTTCCTCACATCCAATCTACATTGTTTATCGTCCTCCTGGGAGAATAAGTACTTCCTCACATCCAATCTACACTGCTCTTTTACTAATGCTACTTTGTGTTCTCTAGATACGTTAAATATGAAGAAAATAGTTCTATCAATGTCGTCATAACTATTCAATATTAAAAAGCGTATGACGGTTCTTATTGGCAATGATGGCATTACTTTGTCAATGAGTGTCCCATTCGAGCCCCTTCACGGAATCATAACGTGGTGGAAATGTGCCAAATAAGTTGATTAGTTGTGAAAGATCTGTGGGGTTGAACGTGACCCTGTCACAAGGATATGTGGGGTTGAACGTGACCCTGTCACAAGGATTGTATAATAATATAATAATACAACATTTTTAAAAGCGCTAATTCCCACTATATGGATCAATGCGCTGTACATGGTATAAAACACTATTCACATGGTATAAAATACTATTTAAATATAAACGCACATGTGTAAACACCGAATAAATAAATAAAATTACTTTAGAAATAAATAAATAAAATAATTTAGAAAACCTTAAAATCTGGTGAGAATCCTAATGCAAAATTAATGTATATCACAAATAGTCCATCCATAATGTCCATCACATAATATTCTCTTCATTTACATATATTTGAAGTGACTAATAAAAAGGTGAGTCTTTAAAGACTTCCTAAACATTTTTATCTTGGAATTACGAATGTCTGCGGGCAATGAATTCCAAAGTCGAGGCGCTGTTGTTCCAAAAGCAGATTCACCAATGCTCTTCTAAGTGATACATTGGTGCAGTGTTATTCATATTATATTTCTGCCGCGCGTTTATTTTACAAATACGTAAGGTAGGCCAGTGGTTGAATGACATGAACTTAGTATGTACAATTAATAACGAAACCGCAAAGTCAAAAACTAGCGTCACCACAACTTCCTATATAGATAAACACATAATTATATCGACATGTGTCAGCAAGCAGTTAAACCAAAGTGCGTACTAATGTAACCAAAACCACAGTCGCGAGCTGCCTTATAGTTCCTGATAACGCCTCTATAAGTTTAACTTGTGTATGCCCAAGGAAGGAAGTTCAACGATTAATTAATTATTATTACTGTTTCGTTAGAAATATTAATTATACTTACACGAGGAAGATATAATTATTTTCAGTATTTAATGATTAATAATTTCTCATATATTCACTATTACACAAAGTTTCCCGTCTGCGCCCGAGGCTTCCTTCTTACTAAGGTTCTTCTTAATAATTATAATGTCATCTTCCTTTTTTATTCATGGTGTCTTCCAGACGTTGGGAATTATATAGCGGCTACAGCATATATATATATATATATATATATATATATATATATATATATATATATATATATATATATATATATATATATATATATATATATATATATTATATATGCTTTAAAACACTAACCACATGTGTGTGATTGTTTATTTAAATTCCACAATTTTATATATATATATATATATTATATATATATATATATATATATATATATATATATATATATATATATATATATATATATAGTTGGTCAAGTTGGTGTGGGGCATAGCGGTCAAGTTGGTGTGGGGCGCGGCGGTCAAGTTAGTGTGGGGCGCGGCGGTCAAGTTGGTGTGGGGCGTGGCGGTCAAGTTGGTGCGGGGCGCGGCGGTCAAGTTGGTGTGGGGCGCGGCGGTCAAGTTGGTGTGGGGCGCGGCGGTCAAGTTGGTGTGGGGCATGGCGGTCAAGTTGGTGTGGGGCGCGGCGGTCAAGTTGGTGTGGGGCGTTGCGGTCAAGTTGGTGTGGGGCGCGGCGGTCAAGTTGGTTTGGGGCGTGGCGGTCAAGTTGGTGTGGGGCGCGGCGGTCAAGTTGGTGTGCGGCGTGGCGGTCAAGTTGGTGTGGGGCGCGGCGGTCAAGTTGGTAGGGCGTCGGACTTTCGGTCGAGGGAACCGGAAGAGACAGTAAAAGCCGTTGGTCCCTTCTACCTGGTGTCTATGCCAGGGGGAGTAAAATATCCCACCGAGGGGGTAAATGTGTAAACTGCTGGGGACGCCATCTCTCACAGCGGCTCAATCAATTGACTGAATTAATTAGGTTTCCGATGTTTATTTAATAATTATTATTATACATGATTGAATTATGATATTGTATTGACTAACTCGTTGGCACTCACAAAACAATGCAATTTACTTTCTTTTTGGAATTGACTTGGAGACCCGTTATGACAAAATCCCCCCGTGCCAATATCCCTCGTACCAAACAATAAAAACGTACTAAACAATGGCAAATCCAACGGCTATTATATTTCTGCCGCGCGTTTATTTTACAAATACGTAAGGTATGCTAGTGGTTGAATGATATGAACTTAGTATGTACAACTAATAACGAAACCGCAAAGTCAAAAACCAGCGTCACCACAACTTCCTATATAGATAAACACATAATTATATCGACATGTGTCAGCAAGCAGTTAAACCAAAGTGCGTACTAATGTAACCAAAACCACAGTCGCGAGCTGCCTTATAGTTCCTGATAACGCCTCTATAAGTTTAACTTGTGTATGCCCAAGGAAGGAAGTTCAACGATTAATTAATTATTATTACTGTTTCGTTAGAAATATTAATTATACTTACACGAGGAAGATATAATTATTTTCAGTATTTAATGATTAATAATTTCTCATATATTCACTATTACACAAAGTTTCCCGTCTGCGCCCGAGGCTTCCTTCTTACTAAGGTTCTTCTTAATAATTATAATGTCATCTTCCTTTTTTATTCATGGTGTCTTCCAGACGTTGGGAATTATATAGCGGCTACAGCATATATATATATATATATATATATATATATATATATATATATATATATATATATATATATATATATATATATATATATATATATATATATATATATATATATATATATATATATATATATATATATATATATATATATATATATATATATATATATATATATATATATATATATGTATATATATATATATATATATATATATATATAATATATATGCTTTAAAACACTAACCACATATGTGTGATTGTTTATTTAAATTCCACAATTATATATATATATATATATATATATATATATATATATATATATATATATATATATATATATATATATATATATATATATATATATATATATATATATATATATATAAATATATATATATAGTTGGTCAAGTTGGTGTGAGGCATGGCGGTCAAGTTGGTGTGGGGCGCGGCGGTCAAGTTAGTGTGGGGCGCGGCGGTCAAGTTGGTGTGGGGCGTGGCGGTCAAGTTGGTGCGGGGCGCGGCGGTCAAGTTGGTGTGGGGCGCGGCGGTCAAGTTGGTGTGGGGCGCGGCGGTCAAGTTGGTGTGGGGCGTGGCGGTCAAGTTGGTGCGGGGCGCGGCGGTCAAGTTGGTGTGGGGCGCGGCGGTCAAGTTGGTGTGGGGCGCGGCGGTCAAGTTGGTGTGGGGCGTGGCGGTCAAGTTGGTGTGGGGCGCGGCGGTCAAGTTGGTGTGGGGCGCGGCGGTCAAGTTGGTGTGGGGCGCGGCGGTCAAGTTGGTGTGGGGCGTGGCGGTCAAGTTGGTGCGGGGGCGCGGCGGTCAAGTTGGTGTGGGGCGCGGCGGTCAAGTTGGTGTGGGGCGCGGCGGTCAAGTTGGTGTGGGGCGTGGCGGTCAAGTTGGTGTGGGGCGCGGCGGTCAAGTTGGTGTGGGGCGCGGCGGTCAAGTTGGTGTGGGGCGCGGCGGTCAAGTTGGTGTGGGGCGCGGCGGTCAAGTTGGTAGGGCGTCGGACTTTCGGTCGAGGGAACCGGAAGAGACAGTAAAAGCCGTTGGTCCCTTCTACCTGGTGTCTATGCCAGGGGGAGTAAAATATCCCACCCAGGGGGTAAATGTGTAAACTGCTGGGGACGCCATCTCTCACAGCGGCTCAGTCAATTGACTGAATTAATTAGGTTTTCGATGTTTATTTAATAATTATTATTATACATGATTGAATTATGATATTGTATTGACTAACTCGTTGGCACTCACAAAACAATGCAATTTAATTTCTTAAAGTTCTTATTGTGGTATTGTCACCAATATTGTTTAAAAGAAAATAATGTCAATAAATTATTTCGAAAGCGCATATTTCCCTATAATAAAATCACCTGTATATAAAAAAAATTAACTGTTGGAAATTATACTAAATTGGTTGGATGTATTAGCATTCCTGAACACGGTAGTGAACGAGTGACCCATCTACGCAACCTTGGAGCTAGGGGAAGCCAGCAGGCAGCGCTCTTACCGGGAAACCCCTCGGTGAAACCATTGTTGTGTACGTGCGAACATGACCTTTATGAGTTACTTTGGTGTAGCTACTAAGGGACCGTTCACAATCGCCGACATTAGCTATTCGCACAAAGCGTATTAAATTTCATACCTCCCCTGATCGACTTAGTACTTTAAAATGTTGATAATTTTCCACATTGAAAAATGTATCGATGTAACAATGTGATGACTCAATGCATGTATACAGGTCAAACAATGCTAACCACCAGACTCCATGGTGTCGTACTGAGAAGTGTTTACCACGATGTCAGATTGTATCACAACAGCGCCGCGCAGTGATCGGTTACACAATTAAAAAAAACAGTAGTTCCTTTACAATTTACTGCGCGGAGCTGCATGGCGCAACAGAGGTCATATTTCGCATGTTCCTTGCCCCCCCCCCCCTCCCCCTCCCCCCGTACGCTTTGTGAGAAGAAGTAAATGTCGATAATCGTGAACGGACCTTAACAAAATAACTAAAGTGGAGTTAGGGACTGGGGTCAGAAATTAACGCGACCCTGGGGTATATACTTAATATTACTTATACACGAATACGTCAAGAAACATAATCAATATTTTACGTAGAATCCCATTACCAAGTCTATATATTATGTGCATTTTGTCATTGTCATTTTAATGTAATGTCCTTCTAAAGTACCACGCAGGCTAATATCACTTGTGATATTCACGAAGTCGTTAGCTAAACTAGACTTGTTCAGATTATAATTACATTACGTGATGTTCAGAGCAATATACCCATAAGCATATAAGTTGTAATAACATTAACAATGTATACACACTTATGGTTCCTATGCTTCGTGATCTCTCAATATATTGGCATATATTGTATTGGTATTGATACGGCGGTTTCGTTTTGTATCCGCGTATACGACCATACCCGTTTTCGGATATGCAATGAACATGTTTTACAATACCAGAAAAAATACAATTAATATTGCATTAATAATGATAATAATTACACCAATAAAATATATTATTATTATTACATTTTGTAATATATTTCCATCTCCACAACACGAAAAATTTATTAAAATTCAATTAATTAATAATTTCAAATAATACCCTGTTCCAATGGCCTGTCTCGATTATGCATTTTTTCCGTGCTTATAAACAAGACGTGACGTCACTTATGACGAGGAAATGCTACGAGACTGCGACGTTTCATTCATTCGTCGTACTGTTGACGGCGATAGCGGTTGTTTAGAAGCAAAACTTAGAATGGTTTATTGTGCGGCATTCGATTGTAATACAAAAAGTAGTAAGAATATCGTAACGCGTGGTTGGCCTAAGTTCTGTACGGAACTAAGTTTGTTTAAAAAAGCAAACTTCGAGCCGCTCTCTTCGAGAAAACATGTTTCGACTGCGATACGGAGAATGTGGCAGCCCTAGGTTATCCTGGTGCTAATTAGTGTCATGGTGTTAATAATGTCATTTGAATGTAATGCAATTCTGAAGTACCACGCAGGCTAATATTACTGGTGAGATTCACGAGGTCATTGGCGAAAGTGGACTTATTCAGATCATATATTACATGCTGTTGAGAGCGATATACTCATAACTCTATTAGTTGTAACAACAACGACAATGTTTGCACAATTACGGTTTCTATGCTGTGTGATCTCTCAACGCATTTGTATATATATTCTATTTGTATTGGTACGGTTTCTTTGCGCATTCCGTTTATGCACATACCCATTTTCAGATATGCAATGAACATGTTTTACAATACCTGATAAAATACAACAAATATATGTATAATAATGATAATAATTACACCAGTAAAATACATTAACTACAAAATGAAAGTTCTAACAGTAATACAATGACGTGCTAAACATTGACCTGCTAAACATTGACGTGCTAAACAATGACCTATACAAGGACAACTGATTATTTCAGCCGCATGTTGACGTCACGCCGCTATAAACGCCTACGGCAGGTCGGTACACGTTCACGCCGACTATAAACGCCTACGGCAGGCCGGTTCACGTTCACGTCGACGTAGCCGCAACGTCAAAAGCCAGCGTCAAAAAAACGTCAAACAAAATGCCAAATCAAAGGACATACATACAATGGCCCTTCTTGTTAACATATGTTGTGCGAATGTCATGTCAGGACGATTTACACAGTAAACTAAAATGTATCTCAATCAAGTATTGGTTTTGTTAATGATTACTATCGCTGTCTGCGCCGAAATATAAAGAACAAAACCGTTCTGGGACAAACAGATGGTTAAAGCTATGATGGGGAGGTTTCAAACTGGAAATCAGTTTTGAGTGGGGTACCACAAGGATCAGTATTAGGACCTTTATTATTCTTAATATATATATATATATCAATGACTTAGACGATAATATAACATGCAACGTACTGTATTTGGTCATCATTGACGCTTGGCCATAGTTTATGTTTGGCCATATGTGACACCGGATGTAGTATGCACCAGAGTGCATAGGATACGTAGCTGCCATATCGGCCTCCTTGTCCCGTCACTGTGTACGTGTAACGTCCACAACCATCCGTCAATCTCAATAATGAATAAACCACTTCCTTGTACACTGCTTAATTGTTTCAAGCACGCGACATCGTTCTATACACTTACTAGTCTGTTAATATGTTATAGTTACTGAAATGCGTACCCGAGTTCCAAGCTAATCGTCATCATGAGGTGCTGTAGGCGATCATGCATGACCGTCCATTTCCCACGATCACAGGTTATTGTAACAGTTCTGTTGTGCTCTTTCCTAGCCAGGCTGTTAAACCATTTAAAATCCTTGCCGAACTCTGATTCTGCCCCCCCAATCTTCCCCGTTGTCACATTTAAACTAAAAGTAAATGTTCTAGTTATCTCTTTCTCTTTGTTTATAGACAATGTAAACGACGTGACGTAAACAGATGCCGCCGCTAAGTGATGTTTAGAGGTGTCGCCTTTAATATTTATATAGTGTTATCTGGCGCTTGGACTAGGACCAAGTTCAGAAAGTGTTCATGTACATTTTTCATATGCTCTTTTGTTATGTATTCTCGGTTGCATTCTGATTGAAGTTGTCTAAAATGCTCAGTGCACAAGGTGTCTTTTGGTGTGTATTCTCGGTTGCATTCTGATTGAAGTTGTCTAAAATGCTCAGTGCACAGGGTGTCTTTTGGTGTGTATTCTCGGTTGCATTCTGATTGAAGTTGTCTAAAATGCTCAGTGCACAGGGTGTCTTTTGGTGTGTATTCTCGGTTGCATTCTGATTGAAGTTGTCTAAAATGCTCAGTGCACAGGGTGTCTTTTGTTGTGTATTCTCGGTTGCTTTCTGATTGAAGTTGTCTAAAATGCTCAGTGCACAGGGTGTCTTTTGGTGTGTATTCTCGGTTGCATTCTGATTGAAGTTGTCTAAAATGCTCAGTGCACAGGGTGTCTTTTGGTGTGTATTCTCGGTTGCATTCTGATTGAAGTTGTCTAAAATGCTCAGTGCACAGGGTGTCTTTTGGTGTGTATTCTCGGTTGCATTCTGATTGAAGTTGTCTAAAATGCTCAGTGCACAGGGTGTCTTTTGGTGTGTATTCTCGGTTGCATTCTGATTGAAGTTGTCTAAAATGCTCAGTGCACAGGGTGTCTTTTGGTGTGTATTCTCGGTTACATTCTGACTGAAGTTGTTTAGAATGTTCAGTGCACAAGGTGTTTTTCGTCTACTCGCAAAACAATCCGCTCTGTTAACATCGCGCCTATCTGACATATGGCGGCTAATACGATTTGACAATAAAAAAAAAACCTGCTCACATATATAGGCGTTGCATTGTACGTATAATTGTTTGATAAAAAACTATTTTACACATTACTAAGCTGTTAGTGCATCACTAACGCAATTCCAGGCAACTTCTGTAAGCTGCCATTACTCATTTCGCCATCCTGTGTGAACCGGAGTGACGAGGCAGAATTTAAAATACTGTGGTGGAAATAGGTGATTTTGAGGGGGTTCCCCTTTTTCTTTTTGCGAAAACTAAAAACTACCTAGTAACCACTATAACATGCCAGTTCGTTTGTGCAATGTTTGTTTCAGACAAACTTTTACATTATTTAATGCTTCATCCAGTATTTATTGAAGTGAAAATGGAAACTCTGAAAACTCACGAATTTCGTCCTTGGTGAAATTGTATAACTTTATCATGGGATCGGCGAGAGGATGGAAGTCACGCCAGTGATCGGCGAAAGGATGGAAGTCACGCCAGTGATCGGCGACAGGATGGAAGTCACGCCAGTGATCGGCGAGAGGATGGAAGTCACGCCAGTGATCGGCGACAGGATGGAAGTCACGCCAGTGATCGGCGAGAGGATGGAAGTCACGCCAGTGATCGGCGAGGGGGTGGAAGTCACGCCAGTGAACGGCGAGAGGATGGAAGTCGCGCCAGTGATCGGCGAGAGGATGGAAGTCACGCCAGTGAACGGCGAGAGGAAGGAAGTCACGCCAGTGATCGGCGAGGGGGTGGAAGTCACGCCAGTGATCGGCGAGAGGATGGAAGTCGCGCCAGTGATCGGCGAGAGGATGGAAGTCGCGCCAGTGATCGGCGAGAGGAAGGAAGTCACGCCAGTGATCGGCGAGGGGGTGGAAGTCACGCCAGTGATCGGCGAGAGGATGGAAGTCGCGCCAGTGATCGGCGAGAGGATGGAAGTCACGCCAGTGATCGGCGAGAGGATGGAAGTCACGCCAGTGATCGGCGAGGGGGTGGAAGTCACGCCAGTGATCGGCGAGAGGATGGAAGTCGCGCCAGTGATCGGCGAGAGGATCGAAGTCGCGCCAGTGATCGGCGAGAGGATGGAAGTCACGCCAGTGATCGGCGAGAGGATGGAAGTCACGCCAGTGATCGGCGAGAGGATGGAAGTCGCGCCAGTGATCGGCGAGAGGATGGAAGTCCCGCCAGTGATCGGCGAGAGGATGGAAGTCACGCCAGTGATCGGCGAGAGGATGGAAGTCACGCCAGTGATCGGCGAGGGGGTGGAAGTCACGCCAGTGATCGGCGAGAGGATGGAAGTCGCGCCAGTGACCGGCGAGAGGATGGAAGTCACGCCAGTGATCGGCGACAGGATGGAAGTCACGCCAGTGATCGGCGACAGGATGGAAGTCACGCCAGTGATCGGCGAGAGGATGGAAGTCACGCCAGTGATCGGCGAGAGGATGGAAGTCACGCCAGTGATCGGCGAGGGAGTGGACGTCACGCCAGTGATCGGCGAGAGGATGGAAGTCGCGCCAGTGATCGGCGAGAGGATGGAAGTCACGCCAGTGATCGGCGACAGGATGGAAGTCACGCCAGTGATAGGCGAGGGGGTGGAAGTCACGCCAGTGATCGGCGAGAGGATGGAAGTCGCGCCAGTGATCGGCGAGATGATCGAAGTCGCGCCAGTGATCGGCGAGAGGATGGAAATCACGCCAGTGATCGGCGAGAGGATGGAAGTCACGCCAGTGATCGGCGAGAGGATGGAAGTCGCGCCAGTGATCGGCGAGAGGATGGAAGTCGCGCCAGTGATCGGCGAGAGGATGGAAGTCACGCCAGTGATCGGCGAGAGGATGGAAGTCACGCCAGTGATCGGCGAGGGAGTGGACGTCACGCCAGTGATCGGCGAGAGGATGGAAGTCGCGCCAGTGATCGGCGAGAGGATGGAAGTCACGCCAGTGATCGGCGACAGGATGGAAGTCACGCCAGTGATAGGCGAGGGGGTGGAAGTCACGCCAGTGATCGGCGAGAGGATGGAAGTCGCGCCAGTGATCGGCGAGATGATCGAAGTCGCGCCAGTGATCGGCGAGAGGATGGAAGTCACGCCAGTGATCGGCGAGGGAGTGGACGTCACGCCAGTGATCGGCGAGAGGATGGAAGTCGCGCCAGTGATCGGCGAGAGGATGGAAGTCACGCCAGTGATCGGCGAGAGGATGGAAGTCACGCCAGTGATCGGCGAGAGGATGGGGGTCACTCCAGTGATCGGCGAGAGGATGGAAGTCGCGCCAGTGATCGGCGAGAGGATGGAAGTCACGCCAGTGATCGGCGAGGGAGTGGACGTCACGCCAGTGATCGGCGAGAGGATGGAAGTCGCGCCAGTGATCGGCGAGAGGATGGAAGTCACGCCAGTGATCGGCGAGAGGATGGAAGCCACGCCAGTGATCGGCGAGGGGGTGGAAGTCACGCCAGTGATCGGCGAGAGGATGGAAGTCGCGCCAGTGATCGGCGAGGGGGTGGAAGTCACGCCAGTGATCGGCGAGAGGATGGAAGTCACGCCAGTGATCGGCGAGAGGATGGAAGTCGCGCCAGTGATCGGCGAGAGGATGGAAGTCACGCCAGTGATCGGCGAGAGGATGGAAGTCACGCCAGTGATCGGCGACAGGATAGAAGTCACGCCAGTGATCGGCGAGAGGATGGAAGTCACGCCAGTGATCGGCGAGAGGATGGAAGTCACGCCAGTGATCGGCGACAGGATGGAAGTCACGCCAGTGATCGGCATTGACTAGCACAGTGTTTAACATTTTGGATATCTATTAATTTGATTCTTATCAGATCTAACGACTAAAGTCAATTCTTCGACGATTAGAACAAAAATAGGCATTTAAAAAATTAAATCGACTCCGAATGTTACATAAACTATTGACACACTACATATTTGGACATCAACGACTTGGATTTGCGATATGCTAAATCAGCTGAGGATGGAGTTTTAACCATGACTGAGCTATTTCGAACTTAAAATGCACATAGTTGTCAGTAACATTCTAGTCTTAACAAGAATGAACAAGATTGCTGCCCAAAGCAATACGCTCTAAATGGCACGTGGAACGTGGATGTGTTAGAGGTGACTCTGAGACACTGTACATAGCAAGTGAGAGGTGACTCTGAGACACTGTACATAGCAAGTGAGAGGTGACTCTGAGACACTGTACATAGCAAGTGAGAGGTGACTCTGAGACACTGTACATAACAAGTGAGAGGTGATTCTGAGACACTGTACATAGCAAGTGAGAGGTGACTCTGAGACACTGTACATAACAAGTGAGAGGTGACTCTGAGACACTGTACATAACATGTGAGAGGTGACTCTGAGACACTGTACATAACAAGTGAGAGGTGACTCTGAGACACTGTACATAACATGTGAGAGGTGATTCTGAGACACTGTACATAGCAAGTGAGAGGTGACTCTGAGACACTGTACACAGCAAGTGAGAGGTGACTCTGAGACGCTGTACACAGCAAGTGAGAGGTGACTCTGAGACACTGTACACAGCAAGTGAGAGGTGACTCTGAGACACTGTACACAGCAAGTGAGAGGTGACTCTGAGACACTGTACACAGCAAGTGAGAGGTGACTCTGAGACACTGTACATAACACGTGAGAGGTGATTCTGAGACACTGTACATAACATGTGAGAGGTGACTCTGAGACACTGTACACAGCAAGTGAGAGGTGACTCTGAGACACTGTACATAGCAAGTGAGAGGTGACTCTGAGACACTGTACATAGCAAGTGAGAGGTGACTCTGAGACACTGTACATAACAAGTGAGAGGTGACTCTGAGACACTGTACATAACAAGTGAGAGGTGACTCTGAGACACTGTTCATAGCAAGTGAGAGGTGACTCTGAGATGCTGTACATAACATTTGAGAGGTGATTTTGTAACGATGTGCATAACATGTGAGCGATGACTTTGAGGCGCTGTACATGACATGTGAGAGGTGACTGAGGCGCTGTACCTAGCATGTCAGAGGTGACTTTGAGACGGGGTACATAACATGTCAGAGGCGACTTTGAGACGGGGTACATAACATGTCAGAGGTGACTTTGAGACGTTGTATATAACATGTCAGAGGTGACTTTGAGACTGTCACAAATCGGAGGTCTTGTGAGGTTGTGTATAACTAGCTTGTTTACTTTAGTCACCTAGCGATTGAAATTTTGGTAAGAGTCGTACTAGTGGCGCCGTATAGCGACCGATGGGTAATCTAGAGATCGGAAATGTATTTGTTTCTAACTGATTAACATATCAACGAAACATTATCGTGTTTGGTATCGTTGGAAAGCTAGTTGTCTACTGATATTGTTTATCATTCTTTTAGAATAATTATGGTGAAGAACGAATAATTTTAGATACAGTCGAGGTTATTGTTTTATGTTGTTGAGAGCGTTAGGGCCAGGTAAACCCCTTTACTTTCATACCTTTGAATAATAGACGGAGCTAAAGCAATGTTTAAAATGGTTTTCTGTTACAAATCTGGTAGCAGATGCATTTTGATGTATACCATCGTAATGTGTGTATTGTAGAGATTCCTATGACATACATTTTGTGTAGGATATCATGTGACTTGAATAGTTGATACTGAAGTGTTTTATACAAATATTGCATAACTATTCACAAGTTAACTTGTAATGTGTATAGGCAACCAAGCCTTTCTGTGGTCTACGGGCTCTTGTATGCACCAACATGATTGGTTGATCCGTTCTGAGACGACGGCTTCGATTGGTGATAGTGGAAGTATAACATAATTACGGGCGTTGAAACAGCAGAAGAATTCCAGTCTTGTGACAGTCAGGTTGCAAATAACATCAAAGAACGTACATGGTTCCTCTCGGAATAACGTCCCATTTCCAATGTTTCCTTAAATTTTAGAAAAAAAGTAGATAAGAAAACCAGACATGGGATCAATTCTGCTTTGCCAATTCAAATTCCCGTCAATTCCAAAAAAATCAATTCAAATTCCGCATTACATCAATCAATTCCAATTCCATATTTTTCAATTCCAATTCCATATTTTTTCAATTCCAATTCAAATTTTTTTTTTATAGGGTAAGGAAAAATTCTCATCCAATTCGTTTTAACACAATTTTATTTGTACTTTAATCAGATATGATTAACAAATTAACTATTGTTCATTCAATGTCAGATTTGCTATAAAAAAACTTTAAAAATGGCATTCAGCCATTTGATATGTACTCTCTGCTGCTACACCTCTCCTGGATTTTTGTTAGCCAGACATTCTGGACAGCCCTGGACAGTTGGGTCGTTAATCTGAGTTTTGAACAGTTTCCCCATGTTTATATCAGTTGTGATATTATTGATATTTCATCAAATTTACTGTAAACTTTGAGTCTTCAACATCCTAATCACCAACATGTATTCTCCAGGGAGAAATAAACCTTGTCCACTGAGAAAGAAAATGATGTAAGGCCTGAATGGTCTGACTTTGGTTTTACTGTCTGTTACAGTAACTTAGTATTTGTTTTTGATGCAAATGCTTGATTATATTGTTCTTGTACACAATGTTTCAATAGCAGAGTAGACAGTGTATATGCTATAATGTTGACAGCTTCCTGGCTGTTACCAGATTAAGGGTGACATACTAATAGCAGACAAATATGATTTTAATAGTAAATTTAAGGGGTAAATATTAACAATATCGATTCAATAATTCCAACAAAATCAATTCCAATAAAAAAAAATCAATTCCAATTCCCAAAAAATCTATTCCAATTTAGTTTCGAAAAATCTAATCGAATTCCAATTCCGGAATTGAAATTGAGGGGTCAATTCCAATTCCGGAATGGAATTGATCCCACGCCTGAAGAAAACGATGAACGAAAGCTTTCTTGTAGGAGTGAGCAGTGAGGGCGGGTTTCTTAGATGTGCCTGATAGGTAATTTTACATAATATTATTATAAGTATATATGTTAGATGTCGTAGACATTCCTGTTCAGTCACCTGTAAATTTTAGTGACCTGAAGTAAACATTTACCATTCGGATCTACAATTTGTAAAATCGCGCTCGATATCGGTTGCTCGTAGCAGTATCACTTCAAGGGAATGTGCATTCGCCAGATGGCGCTATTCTCGCAAAGGAGAAAGACAAATGCATTTTCCTTCTTGCGTCGGGGAACATGACAAAGACAAATGACAACAATATTTTAACTGCGGATTTTAGTTGTATTTAATATACATAGTATTGGGCTAATAACACGTGCAAATTTCGCCAAAACATTTGTGTGTTAAACACCAGTCCCAATTAGGACGTTTTTTTATTGAATATGCACTGGGTGGGGGGAATGTACTAATCGAGCACTTCCAATGGTTAAAAAGGGCAGTTGACGCATTATTTTCAATAATTCTCTTTTTATTTGCAATGTTGTACCCTAATAACTGCACCTTGATCTTAAAATATATGTAACAAATCAGTCCGAAAAAAACATATAACTTTAATACAAACACTTAATAGTTACGTTATGCAAATGAAGAACCACGTCCTGTACGTTTGACAGCAGTCTTAGTCGAGCTAAGCAACCCCAGTTTCACCGGTGAATTTCTTCACGAATTCGCGCTGACCGTAGATGTCCTAATCTGGAGCCCGCGTGTTCTGCTCTTCTCCAGGAATGTGACGACAGCGGGTCGTGGGTCAAAGTAAACGGCGCCCACACCATTCAACGCCACCACGAGGCGGACGTTTCTCGTGTCATCACCCATGCTGGTGCCGTAATTGTCAACCACGAGGTTGTGGTGACTCACGATCATTTCCGTCTGCATGGAGTGTGGACTCATACAGGCCAGAGATGCCAGCACTTTCTGAACTATTCCTGTAGTTACAGGCAGAAGTTGGCACAATCTGATTGTCATCTTGCAGCTGATAGTGGAAGTATAAGGTAGGTATGGCACATCCGTGATGGTCTCCCACTGTTCAGCGACCCCTTCCGCAAAGTCAGATGCCTCGTATGGGACGCGCACACCATGTGCCACGAATGACTCCAGACTACGCGACATCACTAATCCTTTCATGTCTTTGATGACATCCTCTTGCTCCAGGTGCGTGCTCTCGGAGAGGTATTCCTGGGCCGCTTGCACGACCTCCTGTCTGGTTGTCCGTGCGTTGCGCCGGTTCGTGCACACGAGTTGATGTCTTTCGCTTAGTTGTCACACCCTCATTAGCACTGTGAGCTGGAAATTTATCTTCCTCTTCAATTCTTCTCGGGGATGATCCATCTGTCATCAACTTATTGACGGCAGCGTCGCTCACAGTGTCAACATCGCTGATGAACAAGTCACTCCTTTGCAGCTTCTTCTGGAGTGTTTCAAACACCAGGTTGTCGCCCATCAATGCGGTGATCCACGTTTGTTGGGGGTCCCATGTTCTTAGAAACCCTTTGGCTTCGGCCTTCTCCTTTCTGTTGCTGGTACTTCCGCATGATAGGATCTGTTCCCATACCTGAATGCAGGCGGGGAGGTTATTCAAAACAGCACCAACCAGTTGCAGCTCATGCTGGGCAAACCGTACATCGTGGAAGCGGGAGAACTGTTGATATTCCCGGCCTGCGCCGACAACATCTCCATCCTTCTGGGAGTCCGGAAGAATCTCACTAGTCCCATCATTTTAGATGCGTTTTTCATAGCTCAATTCCGGGATAATTTATATTGCTCTTGTTTGTATTAGAGCCTGCCTATGTCCGTCCTTCTAATATGGCATCTGTGTCTGATTGCAGTTGAGATTGGCTATCGATGTGAAACCTTGTCAAATGACAAGAACAGCATAATGCTTGTCAAGTATGCAGCAAACGGCCATATGCAAAACGCCAGCAGCTCGTCATTATCAAACTATTCAAAACCATTCCTTTTATTAGTTAGAAAATCATAGGTTGCATGTGTAAAGTTGTTGCTGATAAACTTATAGACATCAAACAATGTCACGTTGCGTTAACTGATCATTCACACGACATACCAATGTTAAGACCTATAATATATCAGTAGTGTATAATATATCAGTAGTGTATAGTAACGTTTCGGTTCGAACATATTGGCCTGGTGCAAAGGTTGCTATAGACAAATAGAACGACTGGTTCTGAACAAATATACGACGACATGGACATACAGCTGAAGTCTAAAATATATTATAATAACAGTAAAATATACGACGACATGGACATACAGCTGCAGTCTAAAATATATTATAATAACAGTAAAATATACGACGACATGGACATACAGCTGCAATCTAAAATATATTATAATAACAGTAAAATAGCACCGCAGGAAACAAATGCTTAACGACTCTTGAATCTAGGAGAAATGACTAATTTCTAAAAACTCCCATAGACAGTATTTTCGTCACGACGACCGAGTATAGGTGATTTGATTTTCTATTACGGACCGTTCACATTTGTCGACATTTACCTGTTCGCGCAAAACGTATTAATTCTTAGACCCCCTTAATTAGTGCTTTAAATGTCGATACTATTTGACATTGAAGAACATATCAATGTAACAATGTTATGATACAATGCATGTACATACAATGATAACCACCATAATTTTTATGTTTACAATCATTGGTCTGTTAAAGCTTTGCATTTTTACAAAAACTCCTCGGTCTCGGTGTGTGGTTTTTCTAAGTCAACACACCACTAGTACGGGTTTTCAGTGAACATCGTCACGTACCAATTTTGCTATCTCATACAGTTCGAATGCATTGTCATGTACATCATGAAAATTTTTGGATTCTCGATAAGCCTAAATCTTGCTTGCTTGCTAAATCTTTTCATGTGATCTCATTTATTTCACGTTTATGTGATCTGAACATATCGCTGGCTACAACTCATGTGTACATATCTACACAGGTCGTTGTCCATCAGATCACATGTGCGTGTCCTCCGTGTACTTCGACACGAAATCACCGACGCTGTTCTTGCACGGGCGCATGTCGGCGTCGCTGAGAGACGAGACGAGCTGTTGTCGCCGGAAGCTGCACGTCGTGACGCATGGGCAGAAGACACTGCGGAACGCCCGTCGGTATTTAGAGCTGACGGCGTTGTAAATGAGTGGGTTGACGGCGCTGTTGCTGTGTGACATATGTAGAAGACAATTGTAGTTTTCATGTGTTGTATAAATCAGTAAACCTCACAGAGAGACACTAAATTAAGCCATCAAGAAGAATGAGATTATCATGCTGGAGTTAAATTAAAGGAAGAATTGCAGCGAATATATCAAAGGTGCCATTTTATGCATTCATATAGCAACTTGTTTTTTAGAAAATGTACCCATGTAAAATAAATACTTTATAACAACAATTTAATAATGTATATCATGTACACTGTTAACAGCTGCGACAGGATTTGGTTCAAACGAAGAGTATTTGAAAAAACACGGAAGAGACAGGAGATATGACACAATTAGCAAAACAGAAGGAGCTCTCTTGTATTTGCCACCGTCGCTCAAAATGCCCAGACGATGCAAATGTCGTTCAGTTATCTTTGTGACTGCTCAATGTGGTATCCCATTGGAATAAATGCTTTTAAACATTTTAAAAGCTTAGACGACTTCTGAAGTAGCGACAGAAAAATAAAGTTTTATATAAGCTACGTTTCGCTACATTCATAATTAATTAATTGTTCCTGTTATTTTGCAGATAACTAATTCAGTATGGTCATTTTAAACGCGACTAATTGTTGCGACACATAATACAATTTTATATAAGCTATGTTTTCTTACTTTGTACAATCTACAAACGTAATATTATAAACACTGTTTCTCTACATTCATAATTAATTAATTGTCCCCATTATTCTGCAGAGAATTAATTCAGTATGATCATTATAAATACGACTACTTGTTGTTGTTTGTTACAGCAATCGAACAGCTCAGTTTCACATTGACACGTCGTTTCATTAAACCAAACTAAATAAATGTTCCAGACCTAAAACCGAAGACGCGACCAAACTGTAGGAAGAGAGACGGCAGTCGCACCGCAGGCAGACCGGTCAACGCTACCACCGTGCTGATGACGTCGTCGACAAAGTAGGGCAGCAGACAACTGCAGGGAAGACGGACGCGTTACAAGGGGTGAAAATGTGGGGCAATTGTATGAGTGATGAGTGGCTGAGTGCTAGTTGCTCTTCTTTGTGAGACAGTAACTATGTGACCGAGTTTGTATCTAGACGGACGATTGTGTTAGCGGATGAGTGATTATCACCGGCGACGTCATTACTGCAGTTTAATCATAATCACGAATAATAATATTTTTTATTACAATGGTAATATTATTAATTATAATGTAACTATGACAGCGGGGTCATCAAAATACGATGGTCTCGGAACGGGCTAGAGATGACGACTGTTGACGTACATATAAAAGACGATGGACGTGACAAGAAGCATGCGGATGACCTCCTTGCGCTCAGTGGTCGCCTTCAGCACGTGAGCATCTCTGTAGCTGAACTGGTTGTCGGGCGTGTTCAGTGTACGTATCATTCGATAGTTCCACACACCCATCAACACGGCCGTCAGGAAGAACGGCACGGCCTGCAACAAGTGACGCAGCATATTTACCAGTCGAAGCTGAGCAGATAAATGTTATATGTCATAAATATCCCAGTTACATGTAATACCTGATAGTATACCATTCACGACGCAAACGGAACACACGTATATTCGAATATCCACAAAGTAACCAGAACGATTTAAACAAGCTATAGTACGCGGGTGTATAAGTAGTATTATGCACACACGCCTGCACATTATAATGTATGTAAGCAAGCATGCATGCATGCATGTATGTATGTATGTATGTATGTATGTATGTATGTATGTATGTATGTATGTATGTATGTATGTATGTATGTATGTATGTATGTATGTATGTATGTATGCAAGCATGTAAGTAAGTAAGTAAGTATGTATGTATGTATGTATGTATGTATGTATGTATGTATGTATGTATGTATGTATGTATGTATGTATGTATGTATGTATGTATGTACGTACGTACGGATGTATGTATGTATGTATGTATGTATGTATGTATGTATGTATGTATGTATGTATGTATGTATGTATGTATGTATGTATGGATGCATGCATGTAAGTATGTATGTATGTATGTATGTATGTATGTATGTATGTAGGTATGTATGTATGTGTGTGTGTATGTATGTATGTATGTATGTATGTATGTATGTATGTATGTATGTATGTATGTATGTATGTAGGTATGAATGTATGTATGTATGTATGTATGTATGTATGTATGTATGTATGTATGTATGTATGTATGTATGTATGTATGTATGTATGCATGTATGCATGAATGCTTCGGGAACGGTGGTTGCTTTTCTGGAGAGGTTGGTTTTGCGAGAGTCTTTGCCTTCATTGTGGGAGGTACACCGCTGTTGAAGACATCAAGGGCGACTTTTCTGGAGAGGTTGGTTTTGCGAGAGTCTTTGCCTTCATTGTGGGAGGTACACCGCTGTTGAAGACATCAAGGGCGACTAGCTCTGCGCTAATATAACACAGGCGGTGCCGAAGACTTGCCACTTTACTGTTGATAGCAGGAAAGAAAGGTCGTTGCTTGGTGCATATGCTGCCACTTGCGTTGTGGTCTCTGTTATGCGAACAACAACTCACATAGTTCTTCTCTCCATTAGTATTGAGCTTAAACTGCCTGCGAAAGAGACACAGACACAGTCACAGCGCGATGGAAGGCTTTTCGATATGGCAGCGAGAATCCAAACCTCTTTCGGTGGCTGCCATCACCTTCGTCACATTTTCATGCTGTCGACAGAAATGTAGTAAATGTCTCCAGCCTTGAAACATCATCTATCGCATCTTAGCGAAAAGCTGGTCGTCTTTTACCCTTCAGCAGCGACGCACCTGTCGCGACGAAGGCAAAGATGATGTGCTCTTCCTCCTTGTTCCCTGCTGTACAGGGGTGAGGCTCAGGTAAAGTATTGTCGAGCCACTCTTTCTTTCCATTGTTTTCTATCGGCCACTCCCTCTCTCCATCTTTCATCCTCCCCCGATCTTCTCATGTCCCTCCTCACGCAGTCCTCCCAGCTCACATAGCCAACCCCCTCAGAAGACCCAGCGCTACCACCCCAAGCTAATGGAAGGACAACTGAAAAATATACCACTCAAGTCACTTGATGAGTTCTTCACAGCCATTCATCCAGCCTATCCCACTGTCACAAGATCGACCGAGCTTTTAAGCGGATGCCCCCTCCCTTCTGTGGCCGAACCCTGCAGCATACTTTGGGCGCAGCTACAGAGGAGAGTGCATTCAGTCTTCACCAACACGGAATGTGTGCGTGCGTACAAGCACGTACGAACATAGGCCTACGTATGTACCCATTTAACGATGACCGGTCTGATCAACGACAGTTCGTGTTGACAGAACATAACGCAATCGGAAACGCCAGCATACTGTAATTACAAGGGTTGTATCGGCTTTGCACGACAGCCTTAATAAAAAAATGAATAAAATCTCTATCGAAACTGCATGTGTGTGCCATTTTGTATCAGCTAATGAATGTGGCCTCCACTAAGTACCCGAGCCGCTGCTACATTAATCAAATCAGAGAACGAAAGTTTCTGCTTCACCTTTTGAAGCGATTGTTTCTGACTTTGGCTAGTGCATCTTTATACAAAAATAGAAAAGCGAGATACCATTTTGGTATTTTATGGCTTGTAATGTGCATAATGTGATGTGCCTTTAGTGGCAGTATGCATCAACTAGGGTAGGAGGAGGATAAGTAAGTAAGTAAAAATGTGCCTAATGGCCTTATTGCTAATTTGTCAGCGAATGTCTCGAATAAAGCACACTACGTCATCATCGGGTTTGTATTTTATGTGTTACCCTTCGCTGCCGAGATTATGGAGAACCAACTTGTCAAAACAGTTTGTGTTGATGATAATCTAAAGAATAGCACATTGTTTTGAAAACAATCATTTTAGACTAAACTAGTTGTGTTATATTGCTTTTTTATACTACGGCTAGCCGTGCTGATATCCAGTCGACGTTCACAAGCGTATGTTTAACGTAGGATTCTCAGAACGAGGCTGCCGTGCATTATCTGGTTGGATATATCACGGTAATAAGACTACCTGATTGGTCTACAGCAGCATTTTACCGTCATATGTCAAACCAGATAACACACGGCAGCCTCGTTCTGATAATCCATCTGACGTTTGAATTATTTCGAACGCGACCAAGTACGCGCGTTGGCACAGACACGCGATTGTGTGTACGATTTGCGTGTTCTCTGTGATTGCTGTGATTTACATAATCTGCGTCAAACGTCCGCATCTGTTCCTTCGAACGGTAGGACTGCTTCGTGAAACCGGCCCAGCAGCATATTTAGAAATGTAGAAAGTGAAAAATTATGCTCAAATGTTAATTTATCTTTATAAAACGGGAATAACACCCTGTTTGTTGATGTCACTCGAGTGTCACTAGCCATATAACATCACTCGTGCGGCACTCGTGGTGTTGTCTGATTGGTAACACTCGTGACATCAACAAACAGTGTATTATTCTCTATAGAGTGATGATAATACGTATCAAATATATGATGCGAACCATACCATGACATACCAAATAAAGGCGAGATTATATTAGCTGAGTGAAACACGATGACTAATTCACTTATTAAACAGTACGCGGGAAATACCCAGCATGCCTGTCGCGCATCTGGGGCCAGCGACCAGACGACCACTTGAAAGGCAGTTAATACCTATAGCGACTAACAGAACGAATTGTCCCTACGGACATTTTCACCCTATGCAACTCTCACGACTGGTTCATGTGCACAAAATGAGTGTAAATGTGTAAAATATCATAAGTCCGTTTTTTAATGTTCACAAATACACCCACACGCACGCACGCACGCACGCACGCACGCACGCACGCACGCACGCACGCACGCACGCACGCACGCACGCACGCACGCACGCACGCACGCACGCACGCACGCACGCACGCACGCACGCACGCACTAAGATGTGTTGCCTGTTAAATCAATAATCGCCTAAAATGGTTTGCCTACTGGAAACAATACAACCACTTGCGGAATGACATTTATAGGTTCCGCTTAATAATGTTGCTTTATAATTTATTGTATATAGTAATTGGCGGTAGCCTATGAATTCGTTGCGGGAAAACAACCGCTTGTAGTCCCTGACCTTAGCGGGACACCTAACATTTATCTAATGCGAAATGTGAAATGTCACAGGCATGTTTTCGTGTGGCGCGCGTTCAATTGTTTCCGCTTGAAATTGTTTTTCTGTTATCACGGTTGAAGCTGCCTAAACTCATTCACTCAACTCCAATACGCAAAATGTCACATAAACCGTCAAACTGTCGTAGCGGTGTTTGGTCAATTAGATAACTGGTCAATTACACTTTTGAACCGATGTGACATTATCATCACCCTGGAACATGGGCTTCATCTTTGCAGTTGCCGTATCAACCAGTAGAATGTTTTGGTAGGGTTTGACCGTCGACTGATCGCAGCTAAATTAAACGTGTGGGCGAGGTGGCGTAGCAACGAGAAAACCCTCTTGCTGCCGTTTCGAAGCTCTGACAGTATCGTTCACCCCACGTTGTCACATTTCTCTCAGCTGTATAAACGAGTACCTGGCTACAGACAGAGGTGGATATGTGAACAAATAGTATTCGCGCAGTAATTGCCATGTCGCTGAATGCTTCCCAGAGAAGTCGAGATGGCGTGTGGAATGATCAGATCTGCGATGGGGTGAAGTGCAAAGTGCTTTGAGCAGTCCCAAGGGCTGGATACAGCGCTATATAAGAACATACCAACGCCAAGGGGGGGAGCAAGCCTAGTCACCCATGTTACCATGTAGCGATGCAACAGAACAAAATATGGTAAAAAAATTAAAATGTTAGGCCAATGGGGGCGTGGCTCAAAATGGGGGGCGTGGTCCAAAATGGGGGGCGTGGCCCAAAATGGGGGAGGGGGCGGTGCCTAAAATGGGGGCGGGGGGCGTTTGTTTTATTTGGAGAAAAAACAACGTAATGTATACAAACATATTATTAATGTATTTAATAAATTACTGTAACCACTAAGTACCACTACATACCTGTCCCACTACATAATCATGTCTGTAGAGTCATACACTGAATCACCCAGTTCCAGGCTTGCAGAGGTGGTGGAAATGGGAGGGAGGAATAGATAATTGACAGTTTACTGGGAACCATGGCAGGGAATGAAAGACTAATCCTTCAGGTAGGCCAGAATGGAAGGGGAACCCAAGACAATAGAATATCCACTATAGGGGTCACTGGGAAGATAACCTGGTAGTTAATTACAGCTACCACTAATCGATCTCTCTGGCTGTAAATATTCAGGGCTGGCATTGCTAATGTTTACTCTCCCAATGAGCTGCCACCCCAACCCACGTCAACAGTGCCAGCACAACAAAGGGGAGTCATTTGTCTGCATTGTTTCAACGAACAGGTTACCTCTGAAGCCATCAACCTATAGACCAGTTGGTCTATAGGTTTCATGTTGTATAAATAACAGCTCTGGCATTGACCAGTTGACATACAGAGCAGTTTTTCAAAGAGTACGTTGTGAAAGTGGATTCACGGGTCAGACAATGATTTCAAAATCTGCTGAGGGTACTGCTCATTACAGAGCAATTTTTCCAATGACATGTTGTGAACTTGTGAAAGTGAATCTAACAATAATAATTATTCAAAGAATTACGCATGCATTTTGATTGCGCATTTGATTGCGCATTTGGTTGTGCATTTGACAAATCAAATGTTTGTGGGTCGCATTCAAATGCAAATGTTTAAGGTAGGCATTCAAATGCAAATGCATTAAAACAATTATGGAGGCATTTGAATGCGCATTCAAATGCTCAACATTCAAATGCGCATTCAAATGCTCAACATTCAAATGCGTATTCAAATGCGTTTGCATTTGTTAACAATCCTGCTTCACAATTAAATTTGTTTTCGAAATTCACCCTCTATTACCTTTTCTATGAACAATTCACCCCCCTATTACCCTCTCTATGAACAATTCACCCCCCTATTACCCTTTCTAGAAATTGAGAGTATCATCGATAAATTTGTTCCCTTCCAAAAACAAGGAAAACGGTGTAGAAAGAAACACTTGTCAAAAGAGGCTATTAGAAAAATAATGCTAAAACAAACTATGTGGAGGGTTTATAGGCGTACCATAAAGGACGAAGACTATGCAAAATACAAAGAGGTACTTAATGCAGCTACAACTGAAATCAGACAGTCTAAAAGAAGCTATGAGCAAAAACTAGCATGTAACATAAAAAATGACAGCAAGAGTTTTTATGCATATGTCAGGAGTAAACAAAACGTACAAGACAAGGTTGGACCTCTAGAAGACAGTGCTGGAAATATAATATCACAGGGGTTTTTAATGGCGGAAGACCTAAATGGTTACTTCAGTTCACTGTTTACCAAAGAAGATATTAGTTCATTACCAGTTGCTGATGCTAAATTTCAGGGGGCTAAATCTGACTATTTAGGTCCGTTAGTTGTAACTCCAGAATTGGTAGCTAAGAAAATAAAGGCAATGAAGGATAACAAATCACCGGGAGTGGATGGGATTCCTCCAAAATTACTAATGGAAACAGTAGAACAAATCAGTATACCACTTGCAAGAGTATTCAACTTGTCATTAAAAGAGGGAGTTGTTCCGTTTTAATGGAAAGAAGCAAACATCATACCATTATTTAAAAAGGGTTCGAGAAATAAGTCAGAGAATTACAGACCAGTGAGTTTAACGTCAGTGATTTGTAAATTATTAGAAAGGTTAATTAAAGACCATATGGTGGACTTCCTCGTTAAGCATAAATTATTAAATTCATCTCAACATGGATTCCTTAAAGCGAGGTCATGCTTAACAAATATGTTATGTTTTTTGGAAGAAATCACTAAGTGGATAGACGTGGGATCGCCAGTAGATATTATCTACTTAGATTTTCAGAAAGCTTTTGACAAAGTGCCACATCAAAGATTACTACTTAAATTAAAAGCCCATGGTATCGGGGATAGCATAACTGACTGGATAGAACAATGGCTGACTGACAGAAGACAACGAGTTGTAGTAGATGGAGAAGTTTCAAATTGGAAATCGGTTTTGAGTGGGGTACCTCAAGGATCAGTATTAGGACCTATATTATTCTTAATTTATATCAATGACTTGGACGACAGTATAACAAGTAACGTACTGAAATTTGCGGATGACACAAAACTGTTTAGAAAGGTTAATACTGATGGTGATAAACAACATTTACAAAACGATCTAGACAGATTAGTGAAATGGTCTGAGAAATGGCAGATGTTGTTCAATTTTGGGAAATGTAAATGCCTACATACAGGACATAGGAACTTGAATGTAAACTATAAAATGGGAGATACTGTTCTGGGTATTACTGTAAAAGAAAAGGACTTAGGAGTTACAATAAGCGTTGATATGAAAGTTTCAGAGCAGTGTGGTATTGCAGCTTCAAAGGGTAATAAAATTATTGGATTAATTAGAAAAAACATAACATACAAGGGAAAAAAGTTAATTATACCTCTATATAAAGCAATAGTTAGACCTCATTTAGAATACTGTATACAAGCATGGAGACCATATCGTAAGAAGGATATAGATACGCTTGAACGCATACAAAGGAGAGCAACTAAAATGATTCCAGAACTGAGAGACCTTAGTTATGAAGAACGCCTGAAAGAATGTGGTTTAACAACTCTAGAGACAAGGAGGTTAAGAGGAGATCAGATTGAAGTTTTTAAGATATTGAATGGGTATGAAAATATTGATAGAAATATGTTTTTCTCACTCAAGAAGGATAGCAGAACTAGAGGACATGAGGTAAAATTAGTAAAGGATCAATGTAGATTGGACATCAGGAAGCACTCGTTCTCACAGAGGACAATAAATGAATGGAACAAATTGTCTACAGATTGTGTAACTGCTAGCAGCGTGAATATGTTTAAAAACAAGGTTGACACATATCTCAGGAGGGCGGGTTATAAGTAGATGAACATTGTTGGACTCTCGATAAGCCAATGGCTTCCTTGTCCACTTGCCATCTGGGCCTTTGGCTTGGATGGCAAATCTTGTTAAATCTTGTTAAATCTATAAACAATCGAATTACCCTTTGTAGTTATTACGTACAATTATCTGCAACGACACGCGAACAAGTACATACAATTTCTAACAACAACGTCATGCGTGTTTTATGCGATTGTCCCAAGTTACGTAACACAAGGGTAAGCCGTCGTTAGACGTTACTGTAACTGCCAGAATTACGTCACAATTTTTGAGAGTTGTATTCCAAACAGCCATCATGGCAGCACCATATGCCAAGTCGTAGATGGTAACATTAAAAAAAATATTTTTATCGTGACAGTCATAAACTACCAAATTATCAAGTCGGAAGAATGAGTATTTTTGGTAGTACATAGTTTACAGTGACCGTCAGCCTTTCCCGAAGGAAACCTCACAAATGCCACATAGTGTGGGCATACCCACTTTCTTCTCCTGTCTTATGTGTTGTTCACCAGTGAACTTATTGAAATCATTTGGATTGAGAATTAATTGCATAATGTTTCTCTCGCCTTTTTTCACAAAACACCATAAAAGCATTGAATACGAACATTTCTGGGATTTCCTTTATCTGTAACCTATAGAACCATGCACTGTATCTGTAACCTATAGAACCATGCACTGTATCTGTAACCTATAGAACCATGCACTGTATCTGTAACCTATAGAACCATGCACTGTATCTGTAACCTATAGAACCATGCACTGTATCTGTAACCTATAGAACCATGCACTGTATCTGTAACCTATAGAACCATGCACTGTATCTGTAACCTATAGAACCATGCACTGTATCTGTAACCTATAGAACCATGCACTGTATCTGTAACCTATAGAACCATGCACTGTATCTGTAACCTATAGAACCATGCACTGTATCTGTAACCTATAGAACCATGCACTGTATCATGACATGCAAATTGCACGAATAACATCCAATATTAAATGTTGCTCTGTTCTCAGCAACTGTTCTCCAAGAATAATATGTTGCGTGATGAGTTCAACCCGGTGCACCCGACGTGGCAGATGTTACATCACTTGCAACTCTTCCGGTCCCACCGTCGTGCAATGGTTAGAATCAGCCGGCAGCACCATGAGCATTGCTGTTTCACTGGAACCTTGCTAACCTGGATTTATTTATCCGACTTCCTACCTGATATGATAAAAAGACTTCCTACTTGATATGATAAAAAGACTTCCTACTTGATATGATAAAAAGACTATTAGCACCTTGCGGTGCGTTCATCTCATTTATTGGCAAGAAACCGCAGTTGTAGGGTCTGACATTGAAACAAAAAGCAAATAAGCTGCTACTTCATTTCGCAGTAAGTCAACAACCAGAATGTAATTTTTTGGCTATATGTGACTTGCGAGGTTATTTCATTTGACACGCACGCACGCACGCACGCACGCACGCACGCACGCACGCACGCACGCACGCACGCACGCACGCACGCACGCACGCACGCTGCATCTCATGAATCATTCAGGACATAACTTGTTGCTGTGACAACGGCATGTAACAATTCTCTCAGATACAATGCTGGATACTTGCTAATTACTCGCTGTCGTATTTACTACTGCACACTGATAGGCGTAGTCATGAAAACGAAAATCAGTAATGAATAATTTAGCAGCACTGGTTATCTTAGAATGACAGAATACTATGCGCTGAACGCAACAAAACTATAAAATTTCTTTTTTTTCACGTAAAACATCATTTAATGTATAACATTATGGTGTCAACATTTTTATCTGGTGGCCACAAGTTTTGTTCATCTGTTTACTCCGAGTACAAGCAGACAGGCAGCCAGACAAACAGACAGACAGAAAGACAGAGACAGTCATACATATTTAATTTTACCATGTAGAATTTACAAGTTGAAACGATTAACTCAAATTTAGAGGTCAATGAGACTCCCAATAAGACATAGAATATCACTTACATGGGAGTCAACAACTACGTCATAAAATAACCAAATGTCTTCCCACCTTTAGACACTACTTCTTAGACATTTTCAAAACTAAGAACATGAACATTTAGTTGAGACATTTTGTTTTGTCTTGCGCTCTTCAACCAATTCGCGGCGTGGTGATTGGGCTACCAAGGTGTTTGAGCGACCAAGGTGATTGGTCTACCAAAGTGATTTGGCTACCGAGGGGATTGGACTACCAAGGTGATTGGGCTATCAGGGATGAACGTCAAGATGGGTCCTGAAATTAAGTTCATTTTGAGTTGTGTTGGGGCGGCTAGGGATACGCGATGACAAAAAGCTTTGTACAATGGAAGGTCAATTAGTGATGTTCTCGGAAAAAAGACAACTTTGATAGGACACAATAATTTATTTTGTTTTACCATATCGTTTATATAGCTTCAGTCTAAAAAAGGTGAATACACGAACCTTTCGTACATTCATGTTAATAAGTGAATGTTTTAGGAGGAAATAGCCCTACTTTCTTCCCTAAATGTGTACGTATGTGAATTGGAAGAAGCATGCGGGGGTATGCATTAATGGCACGTATATTAATTTCCTATTATTTTATTTTATTCTATCGACTTGCCGAGCGGATTGCTTGTATTTTGAACGTGTTGTAAACAGTTACGACTTCATAAACATCAAAAGCATTGGCGACTGGCAGTAACTTTGTATAACGTTACGGAGGGATTTATTGAATCGAACTATTCAAAGTCGACGTATTTGCTGCTATCGAAGGGTGCTTGCCGGAAGTAGAAACACAACACCCGGAAGTTGCAAGCAGACACATAGGCGCCATGACGCTAGTGCTCTAGGAAATTATGTCTCATATCTGGATATTGAGCCCACGAGGCTAGGCATAGCTTTTGCGGTATACCACTTAAGCATGTGTCCGTTAATGGTCCGAATACAGCCCTTTCCATTAAGTAATGTTAAGAGTTGTTTAGTGCTGTAGTCCATGTGGCTTTCTATTGAAAGACATATTTAACTCACTGACGTGGACCTAGTATATATGTTGCGTTTGTCAGCTTGCGTTAGAAATCAATCGATATGTCGATCGATCTTTCGTTCATTCGTTTGTTCATTTGAATTTGCGTAGCATTGTAGAATTTCTGTGCAGCTTGCCCTACGTGGCATAGTACCGTGGATATGTCATGCAATAGGCCCTATCTGTATGGCGTAGCATTACAGTCATCGAGCATCTGTACATACCTGCATAAATAGCGTAGCATTCTAGAGTACGGGAGCACCACGACATACATGTATGGCGTAGAACTATGGAGCAACATGCTCTAACGGTACGGGGTAACACTGTAGCGTACTGGGGCAACATGCCCTACTCATATGACTTAGCATTCTAGAGTATTGGAACAACATTCCCTAAGTGCGTGGTGTGGCACTGTTGAGTATTGGAGCACCAGCTCAACCAGCGTGGTGTGGCACTGTTGAGTATTGGAGCACCAGCTCAACCAGAAAGTGGTGTGGCACTAGGAAACAATGTGTCCTACCTGTATTGCGTAGCATTGTAGTGTCATTATGCCACCGATGGTCACCGGCCGAATTCCACACTTCAACATGCGCGTGGGCAATGTAGCTGCATCACGGGTGATAGAATACGATAATACAAGATAATACAAGATAATGTAAACACATTTTCATAAAAAAACAATCGTATAACATACATATTTTACAAACAATATTGTCTATTATCATCACATATAGCATTCGCCATTATCTCCATTACAATACTGATATAATTGACTCTATTAACTGTATTAACATTGGCTTATTGAGAGTCCAACAATGTTTCATATCTGTTCTATTCTTTTATTGTCCTCTTGGAGAAGGGGTGCTTTTTGATATCCAATCTACATTGATCCTTCACTAATGTTACTTCGTGTACTCTAGTTCTACTATCTTTCTATCAATATTTTCATAACCATTAAATATCTTATGCACTTCAGTTTGATCTCCTCTTAACCTCGTCTGTTGGGTTGTTGAACCACATTTTCTTAGGCGCTCTTCATAACTAAGATCTCAGTTCTGGAATAAGTTTAGTTGCTCTCCTCTGTATTTGTTAATTCGTGAAATGATCGAGTTTATTGCTATCAATCGGTTATAGCAATAACGCTGCGGTGTTCTGTAGAAATGCCAGGAGTTGAATACGACTAATCCCTGGCTTATTAAAATTGCATGAATTATCGAGACATATATAGCCACATTCAATACAGAAACACAAACGGCAACAGCAATAACAACAACAACAACAAGATATGGTTATTTTCTGGAATGTAATGAATATTTTTGTAATCAAGGTCCATTTGTATGATTAACTACGTTATTTATTACTTGGTAATAAAACGGTCACACTGACCTGCCGAGTGTACGTCTGCCGTGTAGCTGAGGTTGAAGTATCGACCCTCGATGAAGTAGAGACATGGCGCCATGAAGACGGTGGCCACTAGCCAGGTAGCTCCGATGAAGGCAACGGTTCGTTTTACGCTACTGAAGTAGACGCTCTTCATCGGTTGACACACTGCCACGTAGCGCTCGAACGTGAACAGTGTGATGGTCAGCTCGGACACGTAGTGGGGAAGAAAGATCATAGCCGTGATGATACGGCAACCGTTCGGACCCCACACACTGAAACCGACAGAACCTTGTGAATGTATCACTGGGGTAACTAGGGGGCAATCTGTGCCCAACGGCATTTAAGGGGGGGGGGTGCGACACTTTGGGAGAACGATGACTAGTAGACTTTGGACATTTTGTTCCAGAGACGGACTTGGCTCGCGCTGCCGGTGGCCATTTGCACCTTTTGCTAAAGTGTGTTAGATTTAGCTAAACATAAATAGCCCACTTTAGCCATTTTGGTTTTCATAATAACATAATAACAATACATGTGCGTTTGTTGTCTTCAAACACATTTAAACGTTGTGGATCACACGAGTTATATGCATATCGACCACACAAAGCCCGGTTTGTTCGCCCCAGTTTGTTCGCGGCATGTTTTACTCATGCCAGCGACGGCACTTTGTCTCGTTATGCAACTGGGCTGTCTGGCCAGAGGAGTTACTTAGCGCGTGGAATGGACCAATTAATTAGATTCTCCCATCTAAGACCATCAGTCGGATATTGGATGGACAGGATGTGTCCAAAATGAAATAACTTTGGCTAATTGCATCTGTTTAATGGGTTTTCTCGTTTCTCTCAAGTTGGATGTTTCAGAGAACTGTGTGTGTTCGCGTGCGTGCGTGCGTGCTTGCGTGTGTGCGTGTGACACTGTGTGCGCACTAATGTGTGCATGTAAGAGAGTGAATGTGTTCGTGCTTGTAGGGCGATTAAAAGCATGTGGGTCCCGAAAGGATAATTTCAGTTGTCAAAAAGTGCGAGTGAATTTACAGGTTATGTTGTCCTTGCGACTCGAAACACCACGTCCTGCTGCGTTTACTTCTTTTCCCGGGGCTACTTATGTGTCTAGAACTTGGAATCGACTTCATTGTCTCAGAGTAGTCCATCTTGTCATTTTATAAGAATAATCTTAAACGAGTACGTCCTACCTACCTGTAATCGGCCGAGAACGGGGACACGGAGTAACGAACGAGCTTATCGGAGATGACCGACAAGAGGAACGCAAGGTCTGCGCACGAGAGATTCACCAGATATATGTTAGTCGTTGTGCGCATGCTCCTGACTCGCATGAACACGATGATGAAGGCGACATTGCTGACACAGCCGAGGCACAGTATACACGGCATGATGACAGTCACGACAAATGCACCAGCCTTGTCGTACACGAACCTGCTGACGTCGGTCGAATTGAGAAACACAAAGTCGCTCTCCCCTGAGCTTCCGCTGCCACATTCAGTGCACGGTGCCGCGGTCATCAGGAAATCTTCCGCGGCCGAGGTCATTGTGGCTATATCCGTCAGGTTGGACCCCATGTTACGTAGGGCTGTCATACTGTTGACCGTATTCATATCAACTGCACCG